>SJYT01027198.1:694324-727093 GCA_006410635.1 Cephalophus harveyi | reverse complement strand
CCCCCCCCCCCCCCACACACACACACAATTGATTTTGCTTCCCAGGAGAACCCTGGTGAAACAATATTATATATTCTAATTATATGACACTTCAGGAAAAGTGTAACTATTGATACAGTTAGAAAATTAGTAGGGATTTCCCTGGAGGTTCAGGGGCTAAGACTTTGCACTCCCCATGCAGGGGGCCCAGATTCAATCCCTGGTCAGGGAACTAGATCCCACATGCCACAACTAAGAGTTCACATGCTAAGGATCTAAGGATCCCACGTGCCTCAACTAAGAGCTGGTATAGCCAAATAAATAAAAATAAATAAGTATTAAAAGAAAAGATCAGTAGTTTCCAGGGGTCATAAGTGAAGGAGTAATGGGAAAAGGAATGCAGAGAATCTTTAGAGCAGACAAAGTACTCTGTATACTACTACTACATTGGCAGATATCAATATATATTATTAAATATTGTCAAAACCCATAGAAAGTACAACACTGAGACTGAAACTTAATGTAAACTATGGTAATGGGTGATAATAATGTGTCAGTGTAGGTTCACTGACTGTAACAAATAATCTATCATTCTGTGCAAGATGTAGATAATAGGGAAGGTATGAGTGTGTGGGGCAAGAAATATATGGGGACTCTATTTTCTGCTTATTTTGCTGTGAACCTAAAACTTAAAAAAAAAAAAAAAAAAGTCTATTATAACAAAGGAAAAAACAGGTAGACATTTGTTCTCTTACCGTTCTGGAGGCCAGAAGTCTGAAATCAAGTTTGTCAGTAAGACTGCATTCCAATTGTGATTCTAGGGGAGAATCTGCCTCTTCCAAATTCTGTAGCCGTGGACATCCCTTGCCTAACAACCACATTACTCCAACTTAAATGACTTCCTTGGCTCCTCTGCCTCCTCTTCCTTTTCCTCTGTGTGTTTCTTATAAGGATATTTGCTATTTATTTAGAGCCCACCTGGACACACCAGGATGAGCCCTTAAACTCAAAATACTTAATTTGGTTACACCTGCAAAGATCTTTTTTAAAAAATATATATATAATGTACAATCCATAGGTTCCAGGGGTTCAGGCATGGAAATACATTTTGGAGACCACTGTTCAGATGTCTGGCATGGCCAGTTACTCAGTCCTAGAAAATAGACTTCAAGGAAAGTCGACTCAGTGACTTCTAGGAAAAGTTTTCTCCTCTATTTCTCCTCTATTTATTAAAAGGGATGCAGAAAAAGAAACAGCTTCCTTTTATACTATTCTGCACAGTTGTAAGAGGAAAAGTTGCCAGGAGCAGCAGCAGCCATCTGGGGTCCAAGAGGTGACAAGGCTGAACACTTGGCTGAGTTGCCAAAATGAACTTAAAACCATCCATCTCCCGAGTCTTATCCCATCTGAGGTTATAAATGTCTCTATGGTTTAAATGGATGATAACTGTAAATTTTGTTGCTCGAACCTCTGTGCATCCTAACCATTAAAATAGTAAAATACATATAAGGAAAAAGAGAACATATGTCATATTCAAAAGTTTATGGGCTTAAAATGGAGGGGGAAGTAAGCAACTACTTCAACTATCAAGTTGGCTGAAGAGAGAGTACTTTGGAGAGTAGCAATTTATCCTATTTCTAAGGATTAATATGATTTTGTGTTCTTGGGGGTTATTCAAAGAACACAGTTAAAAAAAATCATATTTATCCTTAGGAATAGAATGTGGAGAGAAATAGCCTAGCATAGTTGGGAGTAAGAAGAATTGGAACCAACTTCTAGATTGTAAATTTCATGAAGTCAATTAAGACTGAATTGAGATGAATGTACAAATAAATTATATAAAAAATACAGTATCTACTTGTCTTGCTTCTAAACCTCACAGCTCACATGGGCAGCCTTTGAGATATTGCTGGGTATTGCAGTAAAGATTCAGCACATTGAAAAGCTCAGGCTTTTATTTGTAGCAACATGTGAAAACGATTGTGAAGTGGACGTAGCCTGATACAGTACTGCATAATTGGAGCTGGATTTGACACAAATTTTATGTAACAAAATGCCAGTCAGTTTTCAGTTTATACTCCAACAACCACTGGCTCCCTTAGCAGTAATGAAAGGGTGACCCGGACAAGTTCTCTTAGGCACACACAGCCTGATATGCAGCCAGAGGAAGCTTGTGAAAATTATGAAATAACCCTCCATTATGAAGTTCATGGACTCACTCCCTCAGTGTGATTAAGTGAGCTTTAATTTCAATTGCTGTCAGATTTTACAGCTTTCAACACCTGCAGCTCCCTGGTAGACTTGAGGTGGGTCTTTTTCAAAACTCCTTTTCCACATCTACAAAACAGAACTTCATTTCACTGGAGTTATGACACATCTTCTCTTTTGCAGTCAGCAGCTCTTTGACTTAGCAGAAGCATTAGCTCCCCGACCTGAGTCAGGCTGTCCTTCACTGTTCTTCTTGATCTCTGCCTCCCGAAGTTGTCTTCGCTCCAGACATCTCAAAGAAAGAAAGCAATAATCCTGCCCCATGTTAGGATCAGGAGGGATTCTCAGGGGTTCTGCCATAGTATTGTGAACCTCTGCCATTTTGTAGGGGATTACCATACGGAACGACCTTAGTAAACTCCCCACCAATGACCAAAACAGACCCTGGAATTTTGTTCATACCTAAAGAGCAGGGCCTGAGCAGTTTCAAATTTTAGGGCAGAGGACAAGCACCCTCTATTTTAGAAAGATACTATAATACTTAACTGAGACCAATGTCTTGATAACAGCTAGCATTTACTAAGTAATATTCACATCTCCTTTAATCCTTGGTCTGGTCTTTGTTGCTAAATCAAGTCTGACTCTTTGTGACCCCAGAGACTGTAGCCCACCAGGCTCCTCGGTCCATGGAGTTTTCCAGGCAAGAAAACTGGAGTGGGTTGCCATTTCCTTCTCCAGGGGATCTTTCCGACCAAGGGATCAAACCGAGGTCTTTCTCCAATGCAGGCTATCTCTTTACTGACTGAGCCGCCACAAACACCCTATTTCGTAAGGACAACAATTATTCATATTCTAGCTGAGAAAATCCTGCTTCCAGGTCAAATCACCTAAACTAGCATCACATAACTAGGAAGTGATGGAGATGTGGTTCCAATTCAGGCCTTTTTCTGCTTTTAATCTCTACGTCTCCTCACATTATTGAGAGGTTTACTGGAGCCACACGTGCGCCACAGATCTGTCATCCTATGCTCTCATAGAGATTGCTCCTAGAGAGAAACATACCTAACAAAACCTTCATAAAGGTGGAAAATACTCTTCATGACAGTCAGTTATGGTCTAGCCCCTTTGTTTTAATCAAATGTCTGCATTTATGAGAGCTAATGATTGCTCTGTGCTAAGCAGAATGTTTGTCTTTTTTTGCTCTCTTGATACTCTCCCAAAGAATACAGTGTTATATCTTTTATTTTTAGAGAAGCTGTAGCTCAGAGTAATTAAATTTATTTACCTCCTTCTGGTGCTTATATCTGGATTTTCATTCTTTAAAGATGACAGAAAGTACTACACTTAAATGATATGTGTTCATAACTAAATTCATGTTCAACTATCATGTACAACATCTACACAATGATAAAGAATTGGGGTCCAACAGGTATTCCCAGATGTTTGGTCCACATTGCAGACAGTTTGTATCAGATATACCTAGATATCTGATTTTTTAAAAATAGCTTCAAAAATCTTAGCTCCCCATGATTCTGGAAAAGTGGCCTTCTGTGCATTTTCTAAGCATAGCTTGGGGTAGGAAAAAGATGGCTTGAGAGTAGCCCATGAAAATTTTTTTTAAACTCAAAGACTGGTAAATGAGTCTGTGATGTGAATAGCTGCAAAATGAACTAATTAAACTTCAGTTCAGTCGCTCAGTTGTGTCCGACTCTTTGCGACCCCATGAATCGCAGCACGCCAGGCCTCCCTGCCCACCACCATCTCCCGGAGTTCACTCAGACTCACGTCCATCGAGTCCGTGATGCCATCCAGCCATCTCATCCTCGGTCATCCCCTTCTCCTCCTGCCTCCAATCCCTCCCAGCATCAGAATCTTTTCCAATGAGTCAACTCTTTGCATGAGGTGGCCAAAGTACTGGAGTTTCAGCTTTAGCATCATTCCTTCCAAAGAAATCCCAGGGCTGATCTCCTTCAGAATGGATTGGTTGGATCTCCTTGCAGTCCAAGGGACTCTCAAGAGTCTTCTCCAACACCACAGTTCAAAAGCATCAATTCTTCGGTGCTCAGCCTTCTTCACAGTCCAACTCTCACATCCATACATGACCACAGGAAAAACCATAGCCTTGACCAGACGGACCTTAGTCGCCAAAGTAATGTCTCTGCTTTTGAAAATACTATCTAGGTTGGTCACAACTTTTCTTCCAAGGAGTAAGTGTCTTTTAATTTCATGGCTGCAGTCACAGTTTTTCTGGAACTCTCTTGCTTTTTCCATGATCCAGCGGATGTTGGCAATTTGATCTCTGGTTCCTCTGCCTTTTCTAAAGCCAGCTTGAACATCAGGGAGTTCACGGTTCACGTATTGCTGAAGCCTGGCTTGGAGGATTTTGAGCATTACTTTACTAGCATGTGAGATGAGTGCAATTGTGCGGTAGTTGGAGCATTCTTTGGCATTGCCTTTCTTTGGAATTGGAATGAAAACTGACCTTTTCCAGTCCTGTGGCCACTGCTGAGTTTTCCAAATTTGCTGGTAAATTGAGAGTAGCCCATGAAAATTTTTTTTTAAACTCAAAGACTGGTAAATGAGTCTGTGATGTGAATAGCTGCAGAATGAACTAATTAAACTTAGGCTTCCTAAATAATGGAACCATATTAAAATTTTCTTCTCCCTAGAATATGCTTTTAAAGGAAAAGTATTCTTAGTATCTTTTCAAACCTAGGCTTAACTTCAAATGAATACTTCTTGTAATCAAACCTTTTCTATGAATCCCAGACACTGAACTATATCTGACTTAAGAGTCACAGAACTGTCTATAAAAGCCATATATTTCTTGTGATGTTGTATTTGCTAAACACTGAAAGAACATTCCTGGAACCTTTCTGACGCTTGCTCTGCTGCTGCTGCTGCTGCTAAGTCACTTCAGTCGTGTCTGACTCTGTGCGACCCCATAGACAGCAGCCCACTAGGCTCCTCTGTCCCTGGGATTCTCCAGGCAAGAATACTGGACTGGGTTGCCATTTCCTTCTCCAATGGATGAAAGTGAAAGTGAAGTCACTCAGTCGTGCCCGACTCTTAGTGACCCCATGGACTGCAGCCTACCAGGCTCCTCCATCCATGGTATTTTCCAGGCAAGAGCACTGGAGTGGGGTGCTATTGCCTTCTCTGGATGCATGCTCTAGTTTACCTCAAGTATAGAGACCCATTTTATTCACTGAGGCTTTTTATACAAAGGCCATCCTTCTGTGTAGTCACAAACATTCCTCTAATATCTGGAGCTCTAATATCTGGGACTCAGAATGTCAGGAGTATAGAGAACTCTGCTCAGTACTCTGTAATAGCCTAAATGAGACAAGAACTTGAAAAAAAGAATAGATAAGTGTATATTTATAACTGAATCACTTTGCTGTCCACCTGAAATGAACACAACACTGTTAATCAACTAAACTCAATATAAAATAATTTTTTTTTTAAAGAAGCAGCTCCTTGAATGAAGGCAAAGCACAGCCCCTTGAAAGAAGGGGTTGTAATTTCCAATTGTTATTGCCTTTGGATGGTGGCTCAGAAGGTAAAAATCCACCTGAAATGTGCAAGACCTGAGTTCAATCCCAGGGTTGGGAAGAACCCCTGAAGAAGGGAACAGCTACCCACTCCAGCAGAATTGACCGGAGAATTCCATGGACAGAGAAGCCTGGCAGGCTACAGTCCATGGGGATCCCAAAGAGACACAATTGAGCAACTTTCACACACTGCATGAATCTCAGTGTCTGGGAACTGTTGGGTATTTGTATGTGTCAGATTCAGAGAAAGGCATTGTTTCAGCATGACATTTAGCACCAATAACTGGTTTACAAAACAAAATCCATTCTACTGAAATCTTTCATTAAAAAACATCTCTCACACTTTGTCCAATTCATTCCAGGCCTTTTAGTCAGTGAAGTGTTTATAGTTTTAACTTGAGTAAAATAGAATCATTCAGGGATATGTCAGTGTTTCCATTATGCCCCTTCTTTTTTTATCCTAAAGTAGCCCAAGTTTATTAGTATGTCCATAAAAATTAATATCCCACTGAAACCTGGCACCAAACCATAAAGTAAATGTTTACATATCCCTTCAAATATTAACTCAGTTGTTTCTACAAAATGATAGGTGTGCCAGGCATGAACATTCTCAATTCATAGCTTTTCTCAGCTAATTCAGTTGAGTTATTCTTTCAAAGACTAAACTTAGCTAAAAAGCAGTACCTGAAATGGACAGCATGCCAAAAAAGGGCTGAGAGAACCTTTATTAATTATCCAGAAGCTTCCAACATGAGGTCATCCTGGAAAGTGGAAACTATCAAACTAAGCAAGCATAGCCAAGCAAGCAGGGGGGATATGTGCACCAAAACATACCCCCCTGGTCTCCGTCAACTGCATGTCAGCTTCAGGAAATGGCCTGAGGACTAACTCCCATGAGGCTGCAGCAGCGGAGGTGCTTGGCACAGAGTGGTACACGGAGTGTTGACTGAGCGTCCAATTCTCTTTTGGCTGACCTAGTGGCAGGGAGGCCAGGTCTCCACCAGCCCTTTAGACTTTAGGTCCCTTGTAGAAAAGCTGACAAAACAATTCTCTGGATAAGGGGCCAGTGAGGACAGGGGAATGGAAAGTGTGATGAGCTTGGGTGTAGACACAGAGAACTAAGGAGCCAGAGTTTCTCCTTTTGTCAGCCCTTATCCTGGTTCTGCTTAAAATGAAGCCGTGTTCTAGTCCTTTGTCTCCTTGATGCCTCCCCTGTTTTTTTCTGAATAACTATTGTAACAAAAAGGTGTCAGAATTAGAAGATTGACTTGATTTGAGATGCGTGTTCACCACTTACTACCCATGTGGTTTTGAGCAAGATACTTAATTACCTGAATAATCCTTTCCTTATCCATGAAGTTAATGTCCAATAAATGTTCTCAGTATAAACCTGATGACACTAAGTGCTGTTCTTTTTATCTTACATGGTTAGAATCAGAAGAACATGAGCTAACATATATAAAACTATTTGGGTAATAATATTAATAGTCGTAATGATAATCATCTACTATGTGTCTGGCAAGGTTCAGAATTTGGCATAAAATCTTTTGCCTAGACTATATAATACACATGCAAGCCATTCTTCCTTTTCAATTTTTCAGATGAAGAATCAGAGGCTCTGAAATTTTTAATATTTTTTCCAGGATGCTCTTTCTCCCTAAATTGAGGGATAGATTTAGCAACCAAACTCCCAGATGGCTTGCCATTCTTTGTAGATGTTGACAAACTGATTTTAAAATCAATTTGGAAATGCAGAGGACTTAGAATAAACAAAAATTTTTGAAAAAAGTAAGAAAAACAAAATAATTTAGGTGATATGCACTACCTTGTTTCAAACCTTACTATAAAAGCAAAGTCATCAGGACAGGGTGGTGTTGGCATAAAGGCAGACACACAGATCAATGAAACAGAAAAGAGAGTATAGAAATAGATCTACATATATATGGCCATTCAATTTTCAACAAAGGCAACAGGATAATTCATTGGGGTAAAAGCAGTTTTTGTGTTTTTTTTAATGATGCAGCAATAACTATCCACATGAACAAAATGTACCTGATCCCTACTTCACATCATACAAAAATAATTTAAATAATAAAATATTAAAATGATTAAAAATAATTATAGATCTTAATATAGAAATTAAAGTGCTAAAACTTCTAGGAAAGAATCTTTGTGTCCTTATCATAAGCAAAAAGTTTTAAATATAGGATGCAAGCACACTAACTATACACCGGGCTTAGAGCTGCCAGCCCTTCACGTAGCAAAAAAAAAAAAAAAAAAATCCATGTAAAACTTTTTAACATCCAACCCTCTGCAGCCAAGCTTCTGCATCCATGGATTCAATCACCTGCTGATTGTGTAAGACTGCAGCATGTATTTAGTGAAAGAAAACTGTCTTTTACTTTTAGTAAAAGAAATGTGCTTCGAGTGGACCCATGCAGCTCAGATACATGTTATTCAGTTGTGCAAAGATCAATTGTTTATAAATAAACTTGAAAAAGTACTTTAAAAAATAAAGATACCATATGATATAACAATCATACTCCTGGGTATATATCTGGAGTAAACCTTAATTTGAAAAGATACATGCATCCTAATGTTCATTGCAGCACTATTTACAATAGGCAAGACATGGAAGCAACCTAAATGTCCATCGACAGAGAACTGGATAAAGAAGATGTGGTACATATATACCGTGAAATAGTACTCATTTATAAAAATAAAAGAACAAAATAATGCTATTTGCAGCAACAGGGATAGATCTAGAGATTATTATACTAAATGAAAGAAAAATATGATATCACTTGTGTGGAATCTAATTTTTTTAAAATGATATGAATGAACTTATTTACAAAGCAGACTCACAGATTTCAAAAACAAACCTATGGTTACTAAAGGGGAAATGTGGGGGGAGGGATAAATTACGAGCTTGGGAATAACATTCACACACTACTATGTGTAAAATAGACAACCAACAAAGACATATTGTATAGCACAGGGAACTCTACTCAGTACTTTATAATGACCTATATAATGACCTTTTTGGGCTTCCAGGTGTTGCTAGTGCTAAAGAACCCACCTGCCAATGCAGGAAACACAGAGATGCCAAGAATGATCCCTGAGTTGCCAAGATCCGCTAGAGTAGGAAATGGCAGCCCGCTGCAGTATTCTTGCCTGGAAAATTTCATGGTCAGAGGAACCTGGTGAGCTACAATCCACGCGGTCACAAAGAGTCAGACATGACTGAGCACACAGTCATAGTCATGGAAAAGGAATTCAAAAAAGAATGGAGATATATATATATATATACATATAACCGATTCATTATGCTGTATAGTAGAACCTAACATAACATTGTAAACCAACTATACCCCAATAAAAATTAATTTAAAAATAAAATAACGAAAATGCAAGAATACAGTTAAGGAAAAAAAATTTTTACAACACATATATGGGGGAAAGGATTTGTATTAAAAATACATAGAGAACTCCTTCAACTAAATAAGACACACACATTGTATAAGTATTCACATGAGGTTCCAGAACAACCAAAACTAATCTAAATGAATAGAAACTAGACCAATGGTCGCCTAGGGTTGGAGGGGAGAGGATTAACTGACAAGGAGAAAGAAAAAACTTTCTGTGATAATGGAGACTTACTACTTCAAGAATGATGTATTGGTTATATGAATGTATATATTTGTTATAATTCAACCAAATGTCCACTTAAAATGGGTGAATTTTACTATATTCAAATTATATCTCAATAAAATTGATTTGAAAATTGATACAGTCAAACATTTGGATGAACAATATTTTGAGATTAATTTAGTCTTTGCTTTCATGTGTCTGTTACATGGGACAATTGTTCATAAAAGAGGGACTCAAAAATAACTTCTAGTTTAGGATCTTTTTCATAGTATAGTGATGTCATTAATGGTGATTCATTTATGGAAATAGCATAGCCAGGAGAAGAAGAAAGCTTTGAAAATTGAGCTAAGTTTTTACAATGGTGAGTGTTATCTGTCTATGAAATATCTAAGTAAAAATGTCTGGTAAATAGTTAAGTGAATGAGTCTTGAGGTCAGCAGAAATCTTGACAGAATATGGACATTTGCGAGTCAGAAGTGCAGATGTTAAGAAAGCCAGAGAATGGATGGGATCTGCCTTGGAGAATTTGAAATATTAAAATAAGAGGCTTAGGACAGAACTACAAAGAACACGTGACTTAATGGATAAAGAGAGACAGAGATGCCTGCTAAACAGTGTAAGTTTGTGCAGCTAAAGAGCTAGGACAAAAGGACAGTAAAGTGTCACAGATATTAAAAGAGGTGACACGTATTTCTGCTAACATTTAATTAACAAAGCATGTCATAAACGGCCTATCTGACTTTTAAGAGGTGGGCAGTACCATCCTAACACATGGCAGGAAGCAACAAGCAGAAATATGAGTGAATGGTACTGATGCCTATCACAATTTGCAGTAAATTTCCTCCGTTTACTTTCAGTTTCACATTTCATTCCTGTTTTCCAATGCTATGTCTGTTTTTGTTGGATTCCATGACATTTTGGTCTTTGTGGCAAATCTACTCTTTTCTTTTATATTCTTTTTTGCTAACACTTTAACCTTTGGCTTGCTCTAACAATACCACTGCTTTTGTCAGAGTTTTATTGAATTGCTCATCCACTGATGATGTTTTCTGTTATCTTCATTATTTAGAACTTCAAGAGTTCTGATATACTAATTTTAGTAATGTATCCAGAGGGAGAGGATAGGAATACAAAGATTTAATTTATTATCTTTAAATAGACACTAAATAATTACACTTAAATTATAATTTTCTTGTACACTATTGCTTTATGTCCTATGGATTCATTGCCTGATCCCAAGATGCAAAGATAGTTTCCTAGAAGTTTTATAGTTTCACTTTATTAGCCTGTGTATGTTGTTGCTGTTTAGTCGCTAAGTCATGTCTGACTCTTTTGTTACTCCCTGGGCTGTAGCCCACCAGGCTCCTCTGTCCTGGCATTTTTCCAGGGAAGACTACTGGAGTGGGTAGCCATTTCCTTCTCCAGGGGATCTTCCTGATCCAGGCAGGGATCAAATCCTCATCTCTCGCATCTCCTACATTGGCAGGCAGGTTCTTTACTGTTGAGCCACTGGGGAAGCCCAGATAATTCATATAAAATTATATGTGGTTAGAGGTGGAAATAAGTCTTCAATACTTCCGTGGTGGCTCAGACGGTAAAGCATCTTCCTACAATGCAGGAGACCCGGGTTCAATCCCTGGGTCAGGAAGATCTCCTGGAGAAGGAAATGGCAACCCACTCCAGTACTCTTGCCTGGAAAAATTCCATGAACGGAGGAGCCTGGTAGGCTACAGTCCATGGGGTCACAAAGAGTTGGACACAACTGAGCAACTTCAATGTCAAAATGAAATTATAAACTATTTGTTGGAAAACCTGTCCTATCCCCAGTGGATATCTTTGTCATTTTTTCAAAACTCTTTTGACTATGTGAGTGGTATATTTCTGAGCTTCTTATGATCCATTTGTATATTTTTAGGATGGTACTACATGCTTTATGTAATCCTTAAAGTCAGGTGATGTAAGTCCCCCCAGAACCTTGTTCTGATGGTGAAAGATGCTGAAATCCCTAGTAGCAAGGAAAATGATAGAATTCTGGTACAGCAGAGACCAGGTGCCAAGACTTAACCATCAGAAAAATGAAAGTGAAAGTGGCTTTATCATGTCCGACTCTTTGTGACCCCATGGACTGTGGAATTCTCCCGGCCAGAATACTGGAGTGGGTAGCTATTCCCTTCTCCAGGGGATATTCCCAATCCAAGGATCAAACCCAGGTCTCCCACACTGCAGCTGGATTCTTTACTGTCTGAGCCACCAGGGAAGCCCAAGACTGTTGGAGTAGGTAGCCTATCCCTTCTCCAGCGGATCTTCCCAATCCAGGAATGCAACGGGTGTCTCCTGCATTGTAGGTGGATTCTTTACCAGCTGAGCTACCAGGGAAGCATAGCCATCAGAGTCAAGGCATAATTCTCAGTGGAGAGCATGGTCATGATGGCCTCCAGAAAGTCCTGATCCATAAGGATCTATGTATATGCTTTATAGAACATAATATTCTATGAAAAATAGATAGACAGACAATGAGTTAGCTCCTTAATAAAAGACCATGATCCATTGCCCAGTTTCAAAGCTTGGACCAGTTCTAATCCTTAGTGCCCATCAGTTAAAATAGCTTCCATCTTCTTAGTGGTGATTTCCCCAGGCCTTCCCCAGAAAAACCTAGGACCGTTTATAATGGGGAAAGGGAGAAGTTCAGATTTTCAAGGTCTGGGTACAAGGTTGGATACAAGGTCTGAGCTGAAATGAATACCCAGGGAACCAAAGTACCAGTGTGTCACTCCTGTTAAAACAGAGGTATGTGGAAATCAGCTAGTAAATACAGTTCTAGTATTGGTCTATCTCATAGTGAGTCCACTGCAACTGGTGAGTACACCAGTTGTCATTTCTCTGGTTTCTGAACATATATTTATAGTCATATATGGACCTACATGTAGCTTGAAGAAGCCTCACTGATTTCCTGGTGCATGGAGTAAATGCAATTAGAGCAAGAACATAACCATATTAGATTAGAGTCGTATGTAGCCAGCTACTCAGAATTAGTCATACAGAACTCAGAATAGAAACTTCAAGTCTGGCTTCCCAATATAGATGTTTATTTTGAGGTCTACTAACTCATACCCAGAGACATTATTAAGTCCCTAACTTCTTTATTTTTAAAGAGCTTTTGGAATAAGCCCCTGTTTATATATGAATAAAAAGAAATAGTTTATCACATGGTTATTTTGAGGTCTAACTAGAAATTACTTCAAGAACTGTGAAAGGTCTAAGATTTTACACTACTTGTAAACTAACCACTTCACCAAACACAGGTTCAAGGATGCTGGTGGAAGATGTGACATTTGTAGGTCAAAAATTGCATTTTTCAAAGCATAGGTCACAGCATGAACTCTTACATTTGCATTGATTCGCCTTCCCTCCAAATTCATTGGGACTCAGACGGAGTCACTTGGTACATCCTGCACACATAGTGGATGTGCATCTATGTGTTGAGAGACCTGAAGCTTAAAAAATCCGATTTAATGGACCCCAAGCAAAACTGCCTAAAATCTGCTCCAGAGGGAGATGTTACCTTAACTACATTTGACAGTGAATAAACTTGCCCTCTGCTCTAGAACGGGGCATTCAGTTCAGTTTAGTCACTCAGTCATGTCCGACTCTTTGCCACCCCATGAACCGCAGCACGCCAGGCCTCCCTGTCCATCACCAACTCCTGGAGTCCACCCAAACCCATGTCCATTGTGTTGGTGATGCCATCCAACCATTTCATCCTCTGTCGTCCCCTTCTCCTCCTGCCCTCAATCTTTCCCAGCATCAGGGTCTTTTCAAATGAGTCAGCACTCTGAATCAGGTGGCCAAACTATTGGAGTTTAACCTTCAACATCAGTCCTTCTAATGAACATCCAGGACTGATCTTTAGGATGGACTGGTTGGATCTCCTTGCAGTCAAGGGACTCTCAAGAGTCTTCGCAAACACCACAGTTCAAAAGCATCAATTCTTCAGTGCTCAACTTTCTTTATAGTCCAACTCTCACATCCATACATGACTACTGGAAAAACCATAGCCTTGACTAGAATGGACCTTTGATGGCAAAGTAATGTCTCTGCTTTTTAATGTGCTGTCTAGGTTGGTCATAACTTTCCTTCCAAGGAGTAAGCGTTTTTTAATTTCATGGCTGCAATCATCATCTGCAGTGATTTTGGAGCCCAGAAAAATAAAGTCAGCCACTGTTTGCACTGTTTCCCCATCTATTTCCCATGAAGTGATGGGACCGGATGCCATGATCTTTGTTTTCTGAATGTTGAGCTTTAAGCCAACTTTTTCATTCTCCTCTTTCACTTTCATCAAGAACCTCTTTAGTTCCTCTTCACTTTCTACCATAAGGGTGGTGTCATCTGCATATCTGAGGTTATTGATATTTCTCCCGGCAATCTTGATTTCAGTTTGTGCTTCTTTCAGCCCAGTGTTTCTCATGATGTGCTCTGCATATAAGTTAATAAGCAGGATGACAATATGCAGCCTTGACATGCTCCTTTTCCTATTTGGAACCAGTCTGTTGTTCCATGTCCAGTTCTAACTGTTGCTTCCTGACCTGTATAGAGGGAGACATTATCCTTATATATATGTGTGTGTGTGTCTGTGTGTGTGTATATGTGCTTAGTCACTCAGTCATGTCCAGTTCTTTGTGATCCCCATGGACTGTAGTCCTCCAGGTTCCTCTGTACATGGCATTCTCCAGGTAAGAATACTGGAGTGGGTGGCCATGCCCTCCTCCAGGGGATCTTCCCAACCCACAGATCAAAGCCAGGTCTCCTGCAATGCAGGTGGATTCTTTACCATCTGAGCCACCAGGGAAACTCACATGGATGGATATATATGTATATATATACATATAGATGGATGTATATATACATATAGATGATATATATTATATATCTATACCAATGATATATATAATTGGTATATTGACTATGTGATAGCCTTGAAAGAATAATCTCAGAGAAAGGTGAGATAAGCAGAAACATGGAGAATCCTAAATATTAGTGTATATTTCTTTTTCAAATTTTGTTAGAAAAATGAAGATTTTAGATGAGATACAAGAGCCATTGATAGACTCTGGAATATTGATACACTATGCACTAGAGTGGAACCCTACCCTTAATATCTCAACCCCCACCATTGATAAAAAAGGCAGATTTTTTTTTTTAACATTAATTCTAGCATTTAAAAACAAGGCTATTTTAAGTATCTATCTATCTAGTATAATACACTCTTTGTATTCTTACATTTTCAAATAACTTCTTGCTAAATTTATGCTCTAAACCAAGGTGGAGATTAATTGTGCAGCTGAAACCATTGTTTTAGGTCCCAAGAGAGTTCCCATTGGGTTAACGTTGATGGATTTATTTGTCTCATCATTCCATTCGAAAGCTTGGCCATCAGATGAGAGAGAGAATTTCCTAAGGGGCCTTAAACTGAACTTCACATTTTTTTTCCCCAATTCATTTCAGCCAAGGGATAAATTGGCGCCCTTTCTGATGTGAGCACACAGTGGAAAGAACATCAGACTGAGATCTAGGAGACTCATGTTCTAATCCCATTTCTTCCATTAGCTTGCTGTGTAGCTTTGGATAAGAATGTAGGGCTTTAAGTAGCACAGAGTAAGAATCACTCATAAACAAACAGGGCCAAAAAAGAAATGAAAGAAGTTTTGCCAATTTCAAATTACATATCTGGCTTCTAAATTTCAAGATGAATTTTTTCTTTAATAAGCAGAACAATGTTCTTCTATGTTAGAAGCAGACCATTTTACTGTAGTTCTTTTTTTAAACAAAGAGAAAGAGAAATCAAATAAAAATATAGATATTCCAAAAAGTTTTATAAATCTATAACTATATAATGATTCAATATTTTACACTACAGCTGTTGGAATATCATAGAGATTTTAAATCAGAAAAATTTCATATAAAGTGAAGACTTTTTCCTTCATTTTGAAATATCATATTTCTTATTTCAAAATAAGGTTAAGTATCTATCTTTCTTTCTTATTCTCACATTCACTACTCTAGATTGGCCTAGAAGATTAATCATTAATCCCTTAAAAGATTTCCAAGTTTCTGGCTTGTCTGCACTTTCAATCTGTCCTTTCAATTTAATCTTCTTAAAATTTAAACCGCCTCTGCCTATTGGATTAAATTCAAACAATATGTCTTGATATTTCTAATCTCAGGTTATCTTATCTAGTTAACATTCATCTTCTTCTTTACCAAAAGAGAACTCTTATCCCAGTCAGATCAATACATTTATATGTATCTAGAAAACCTCATTTTCATGTTAGCTTCCTGCCTTTTTCTCCCATCATGCCCACTTATCTGATTTCAACCTTTAAAGAATGCTCAAACTACCGCACAGTTGCACTCATCTCACATGCTAGTAAAGTAATGCTCAAAATTCTCCAAGCCAGGCTTCAGCAAAACGTGAACCGTGAACTCCCTGATGTTCAAGCTGGTTTTAGAAAAGGCAGAGGAACCAGAGATCAAATTGCCAACATCCTCTGGATCATGGAAAAAGCAAGAGAGTTCCAGAAAAACATCTATTTCTGCTTTATTGACTATGTCAAAGCCTTTGACTGTGTGGATCACAATAAACTGTGGAAAATTCTGAGAGAGACAGTCATACAAGACCACCTGACCTGCCCCTTGAGAAATCTATATGCAGGTCAGGAAGCAACAGTTAGAACTGGACATGGAACAACAAACTGGATAGGAAAAGGAACAACCGAATAGGAAAAGGAGTACGTCAAGGCTGTATATTGTCACCCTGCTTATTTAACTTATATGCAGAGTACATCATGAGAAACGCTGGACTGGAAGAAACACAAGCTGGAATTAAGATTGCCGGGAGAAATATCAATAGACTCAGATATGCAGATGACACCACCCTTACGGCAGAAAGTGAAGAGGAACTAAAGAGCATCTTGATGAAAGTGAAAGAAGAGAGTGGAAAAGTTGGCTTAAAGCTCAACATTCAGAAAATGAAGATCATGGCATCTGGTCCCATCACTTCAGGGGAAATAGATGGGGAAACAGTGTCAGACTGTATTTTTTTAGGGCTCCAAAATCACTGCAGATGGTGACTGCAGCCATGAAATTGAAAGACTATTACTCCTTGGAAGGAAAGTTATGACCAATCTAGATAGCATATTAAAAAACAGAGACATTACTTTGCCAACAAAAATCCGTCTAGTCAAGGCTATGGTTTTTCCAGTAGTCATGTATGGATGTGAAAGTTGGACTGTGAAGAAAGCTGAGTGCTGAAGAATTGATGCTTTTGAACTGTGGTGTTTGAGAAGACTCCTGAGATTCCCTTGGACTGCAAGGAGATCCAACCAGTCCACTCTAAGGAGGTCAGCCCTGGGTGTTCTTTGGAAGGACTGATGCTAAAGCTGAAACTCCAGTACTTTGACCACCTCATACGAAGCGTTGACTCATTGGAAAAGACTCTGATGCTGGGAGGGTTTTGGGGGCAGGAGGAAAAGGGGACGACAGAGGATGAGATGCCTGGATGGCATCACTGGGTCGATGGACATGAGTTTGAGTGAGCTCTGGGAGTTGGTGATGGACAGGGAGGCCTGGCGTGCTGCAATTCATTGGGTTGCAAAGAGTCGGACAAAACTGAGCGACTGAAATGAACTGAACTGAAGTGAACTGAAGTGAACTGTGCTGAACTATGTATTGTGGGTTAAATTATATTCCCTTCTGTATGTATATGTTGAACTCCTAGCTCCCATTATCTCAGTTGTTGCTATTGTTGTTGTTCTATTGCTCAGTCATGTCTGACTCTTTGTGATCCCATGGACAGCAGGCATGCCAGGCTTCCCTGTCCTTCACTATCTCTTGAAGCTTGCTCAGACTCATGTCCATTGAATTGGTGGTGCCATCCAACCATCTCATCCTCTGTTGTCCCCTTCCCGTACCTGCCTTTAATTTTTCCCAGCATCAGGGTCTTTTTCAATGAGTCAGTTCTTTGCATCAGGTGGCCAAAGTATTTGAGTTTCAGCTTCAGCATCAGTCCTTTCAGTGTATATTCAGAACTGATTTCCCTTAGGATGGACTGGTTGAATCTCCTTGCAGTCCAAGGGATTCTCAAGAGTCTTCTCCAACAGCATGGTTCAAAAGCATCAATTCTTGGCAATCAGCTTTCTTTATAGTCCAACTCTCATATTCATACATGACTACTGGAAAAACCATAGCTTTGACTAGACAGACCTTTATCAGGAACATCAGTAGAGTAACATCAGTGGAGATCTGGTAACTAATGAATTGTGGAGTTCCCTCTGGGAAAAGCCATTATATCTATTATCAGTCCAGTTCAGGTCAGTGGCTCAGTCATGTCCAACTCTTTGAGACCCCATGAACCACAGCACACCAGGCCTCCCTGTCCATCACCAACCCCCGGATTCTACCCAAACCCACGTACATTGAGTTGGTAATGCCATCCAACCATCTCATCCTCTGTTGTCCCCTTCTCCTCCTGCCCACAATCTTTTCTAGCATCAGGGTCTTTTCAAAGTGTCTATATATTATGCTGCTGTCTTAATGGCCATCAGCTACTGGGTTGGTCAAAAAGTTCATGTAGGATCTTACAGAAAACTGGAATGTACTTTCTGGACAACTCAATAGTTCTGCTAAGGGCTGCGGTGACCTCTGGTATTGTTGCTCAGTTGCTAAGTCATGTCTGATTGTTTGCAACCCCATGGACTGCAGCACTCCAGGCTTCCTGTGCATACCACTATCTCTAGACTTGTTTTTTTTTCCCAATTTAAGAAAGTGCTTTTTTTTTTTTTTTTTTGCTTTTTTTGTGGGAGTGGGTGGTGATCTTTCTTTCTTTCAAAGTATGAAAAGAAGTACATTTTAGATTTCAAAACAGTCCTGTTCTTCACATCAGGTAGCCAAAGTACTGGAGTTTTAGCTACAGCATCAGTCTTTTCAGTGAATATTCAGGACTGATTTCCTTTAGTATTGACTGTTTTTATCTTCTTGCTATCCAAGGGACTCTCAAGTCTTCTCCAGCACCACAGTTCAGAAGCACCAATCCTTAGGTGCTCAGCTTTCACATCCATACATGACTACTGGAAAAAAATAATAGCATTACCTCAGACAGTGACCTAATTTGGAAACACGTTTGCTGGAGGTGCAATTAGTTAAGTGCACACTGGAATATTGTGGGCCCCTTGTCCAATACAACTTTTTTTAATAAAAAAGGAGAAACTTGGACATAGAGACATGTTCACAGAGAGAATGGTATATGAAGATTGGAATTATGCTGCCATAAGCCAAGCAAATACCTCAAGTGAGGAGAGAGGCCTGGAGGAGATCCTTTCCAGCACTTTCAGAGGAAAAATGGTCCTGTTGACATTTTGCTCTCAGAGCTGTGAAATAGTAAAATCTATTGTTTAAGCCACTCAGCTTCTGACACTTTGTTATGGTCACATTAGCAAACTTGCACCCTGCCCTCACAGTTCCTGGATGGAATTTTTCCTTGCATTATTATGCATTTCTATCTCTTTCTAGAACAGTGCTGTCTAAAGAATTTTTGTCGTGATGCAAATGTTCTGTCTTCTGTCCAAATGTTTTCCATTAGCTAAAGGTGACTATTAAGCACTTGAAATGTAGCCTCTGCACCTGAAGAACTAAATTTTTATTTTACTTAATTTAAATTAATTTACGTTTACATTAAATAACTGCTTTTAGCTAGCAATTACCATATAGAAAACTGCAGCTTTAGAACTTGTTATGGTGCGGTAAGAGTGTTTACCTCAGAGTCCTAGTCTTAAACCAGTTTGCTTTTTTTTAGAGATTTTTTGATGTGAACTATTTTTAAAGTGTTTGTTGAATTTGTTACGACATTGTTTCTATTTCATCTTCTGGTTTCTTGGGGCCTGAGGCATGTGAGATCTTAGTTCTCTGGCCAGGGACTGAACCCTCACCCCCTGCATTGGAAGGTGAAGTATTAATCACTGGAATCAAGATTGCCAGGAGCAATATCAATCACCTCAGATATGCAGATGACACCACTCTTATGGCAGAAAGGGAAGAGGAACTAAAAAGCCTCTTGATGAAAGTGAAAGAGGAGAGTGAAATAGTTGACTTAAAGCTCAACATTCAGAAAAAGAAGATCATGGCATCCGGTCCCATCACTTCATGGCAAATAGATGGGGAAACAGTGGAAACAGTGTCAGACTTTATTTTGGGGGGCTCCAAAATCACTGTTGATGGTGACTGCAGCCATGAAATTAGAAGACGCTTACTTCTTGGAAGAAAAGTTATGAGCGACCTAGATAGTATATTCAAAAGCAGAGACATTACTTTGGCGACTAAGGTCCGTCTAGTCAAGGCTATGGTTTTTCCTGTGGTCATGTATGGATGTGAGAGTTGGACTGTGAAGAAGGCTGAGCACCGAAGAATTGATGCTTTTGAACTGTGGTGTTGGAGAAGACTCTTGAGAGTCCCTTGGACTGCAAGGAGATCCAACCAGTCCATTCTGAAGGAGATCAACCCTGGGATTTCTTTGGAAGGAATGATGCTGAAGCTGAAACTCCAGTACTTTGGCCACCTCATGTGAAGAGTTGACTCATTGGAAAAGACTCTGATGCTGGGAGGGATTGGGGTCAGGAGGAGAAGGGGATGACAGAGGATAAGATGGCTGGATGGCATCACTGACTCGATGGACGTGAGTTTGAGTGGACTCCAGAAGTTGGTGATGGACAGGGAGGCCTGGCGTGCTGCAATTCATGGGGTTGCAAAGAGTCGGACATGATTGAGCGACTGAACTGAACCAAACTGAAACAGAAAAGTACTCATCCAGTTCAAATTTGACTTTCTGTGACCCATAATATCATAGGATAGAATAAAGCATGAATCCCAAAACTTGTCACAAAATTTGTCTGCTGAATTTTGTTTTTAAGCCTTCTCTCAGTGGTTGGAGTTCAACCAGATTGAAAGGAATGATTGAGAAGAAGGATGCTAGATTCTAGTTCATTTGCTAGTCACTTTGATTTTGTTGAGCCTGCTATCAAATGTTCCCATTATGTTAGTGGATTTTAATATGAATCATGACTATGAATTAAGCACTAGGTCATAATTCCTGATTAATTTCAGCTAAGTCATTTGACCAGCCACTGAGGTTGCTTACTAGCTTAAGTGACCCTGGTTAACACTGAATTGGTGCCAGAAAATACAAGGTTATAACTCATATTTCCAATTGTGTATGACTTTCATGACTCAATCAAACCACAGGAAGATATATTTCCTTAATATTTTTATTTTTGTGTTTTTTGACTAGGAAAGTGAGTTGCTCTTGTTTTCTTATTGCTTCTTTATTTGGATTAAAGCTTTTCTGCTAGAGTATCTAATCTTTTTGGTTTTTGATCCTCAGTTTCTATCATGGAAAATGAATCTTGATATTTCATAGATACATTTCTTGTTTTGTGCCTTATTAGCAACCAAGACGTGGGCCTCAGAAAAGGGATCATACATGTTTTTGGATTGCCTAGATTGACTCCTCATGAACTCTGGATTCTTCTTCATCTTCCAATTCTATCCTCAATGATAAAGGTAAAAAATTCAGTCTCAAAATTCTAGAATATAAGGTTAAGGAACATCCCTCAAAACCTAGGAAAGGCCAATTTAGGACAAGCTAAAGACACTGGATCAGCTAATTTTACATAAACACTATCAGGAAATAGAGATTTATAGGAATTACTTTGAAGACTCAGTAAGGCACTAAGTGACTGTATGTAGTCTACCTAAATAGTTCTAGGTATGCAACTACAAGGAATACAAGTAAAAGAAAGAAACTATAATGAACAGTTCTGGAACAGATGCTATGTGCCAGTCACCTTGCAAATTATTTTCATATATAAGGTCTAATTTAGTGTGAGCAAGTATATAAAAATTTTATTATGCTACTTACTTTCCTGATGAGGAAACTGAAGATCAAAGGTTAAATGACTACTCTGAGATTTACAGCAAGCATCTCCTAAATGATGAAGGAAACAGAAGATTTGGAAAGTTCAAGAAGAGAATAAGATTGGATGAACTGTGTGAAGAGAAAGCCAACAAATAAATATGATGTCAGCTACAAACTGACACTTACCAACAGCATTGACAATGACCGAACATCAAAGGCATTTGCCATCTGCCTCTATGGATATTGAACCCCATGCTGCTATAGCTGTTGACCTTCAACAACCCCTGAGGGAGTTCAGGGTGGAGTGAGGCACTCTGTGCTCCAGGGAATTTGGTGGGGTAGGTCTTTCAGTTCAGTTCAGTCTCTCAGCCAGTCCGACTCTTTGCGACCCCGTGAATTGCAGCACACCAGGACTCCCTGTCCATCACCAACTCCCAGAGTTCACTCAAACTCATGTCCATCAAGTCGGTGATGCCATCCATCCATCTCATCCTCTGTTGTCTCCTTCTCCTCCTGCCCCCAATCTCTCCCAGCATCAGGGTCTTTTCCAATGAGTCAACTCTTCGCATGAGGTGGCCAAACTTTGGAGTTTCAGCTTCAGCATCAGTCCTTCCAAAGAAATCCCAGGACTGATCTCCTTTAGAATGGACTGGTTGGATCTCCTTGCAGTCTAAGGGACTCTCAAGAGTCTTCTCCAGCACCACAGTTCAAAAGCATCAATCTTAGGCACTCAGTTTTCTTCACAGTCCAACTCTCACATCTGTACATGACCACTGGAAAAACCATAGACTTGACTAGACAGACCTTTGTTGGCAAAGTAATGTCTCTGCTTTTGAAAATGCTGTCTAGGTTGAACATAACTTTCCTTTCAAGGAGTAAGCGTCTTTTAATTTCATGGCTGCAGTCACCATCTGCAGTGATTTTAGAGCCCCGAAAAATAAAGTCTGACACTGTTTCCCCATCTATTTGCCATGAAGTGATGGGACCAGATGCCATGATCTTTGTTTTCTGAATGTTGAGCTTTAAGCCAACTTTTTCATTCTCCTCTTTCACTTTCATCAAGAGGCTTTTTAGTTCCTCTTCCCTTTCTGCCATAAGGGTGGTGTCATCTGCATATCTGAGGTTATTGATATTTCTCCCGGCAATCTTGATTCCAGCTTGTACTTCTTCCAGCCCAGTGTTTCTCATGATGTACTCTGCATATATGTTAAATAAGCAGGGTGACAATATACAGCCTTAATGTATTCCTTTTCCTATTTGGAACGAGTCTGTTGTTTCATGTCCAATTCTAACTGTTGCTTCCTGACCTGCATATAGGTTTCTCAAGAGGCATGACCAACCTAGATAGCATATTAAAAATCAGAGACATTACTTTGCCAACAAAGATCTGTCTAGTCAAAGCTATTTGTTTTCCCAGTAGTCATGTATGGATGTGAGAATTGGAGTATAAAGAAAGCTGAGCACCAAAGAATTGATGCTTTTGTACTGTGGTGTTGGAGAAGACTCTTGAGAGTCCCTTGGAATGCAAGGAGATCCAACTAGTCCATCCTAAAGAAAATTAGTCATGAATATTCATTGGAAGGACTGATGCTGAAGCTGAAACTCCAATACTTTGGCCACCTGATGCGAAGAACTGACTCACTGGAAAAGCCCCTAATGATGGGAAAGATTGAAGACAGGAGGAGAAGGGGATGCCAGAGGATGAGATGGTTGAATGGTATCACTGACTCAATGAACATGAGTATGAGTAAGCTCTGGGAATTGGTGATAGACAGGGAAGCCTGGCATGCTGCAGCCCACGGGGTCACAAAGAGTTAGACATGACTGAGCAAGTCAACTGAACTGAAGTATATTTCCAAGGCACACCATGGAACTGATATAAAGCCCAAGGGTGAGTGATGAGCAAGAAATCAGAGAGCAATGGGCTGAACTCAGATGTGCTGGGTACAAGGCCGGGCTGTGCCAGATATGACTTGACGATCTTAGAAGAAAATCCAAAACTCAACAGCCAAGAGCAGAAACATGAAGCTGAACAGAAATGGAATGCTATTTCCTGGCAACAAAGAAGAAAAAATTTTCAGCTAAGAAGAAAATGTCTTCCTCCAGGTTGTTTTCAAACATTATTGGCATCCCAGTTACCTGGGCTTGTTAAAACACAGATTCCTGGGCCCCACCTCTAGAGCTGCCTTTTCCAAAGGTTTAGATCAAGATCTGAGAATTAGCATTTCTACAAGTTCCCAGATGATGCTAATGCTTCTAGTTTAGGTTATCACACTTAGAGAGAATCTCTGTTTCAGAATATGTCATCTATTAGCTAATTTTCAAGCTGTTCCTTTCAACTATTTTTTCAGTTCTCTTGATTCTTCTTTTCAGATAACCTCAACTACTATCAGAAAATGCTGCAATATGAACATATAAACAAGCAGATTTTCAACCATCTTAATATGACAGCCTCTATTCCAAGTTCCTAGGCTGAGAGCTTTCACCTGGTCATTTTAAATTAAATGAAGAAATTGGCTAGGTCATCAGAAGCTCCAAAAGTTTCAAAACCACTGAGTATAAGCATTTATTCTTCTTAAGGGCTAGGAAACCACTTATAATTATTTTCTTGAAAATTTAAATGGCAACAAAATGAGCAATATTCCAATGGGAATTTTATCTCCTCTTGGTCTTCTTTTTTTGTCATCTGACAATTCCCACTTCCACAAGGTGAGAATTCACAGGCTTATGTTTTTTCACTAAATTACTTCTTCTTTGCATAGCTCTTATCTTTCATCCTGTAAGAGTGACTTCCAAAGAGTCACTTTTCTGAGTACACCATCAAAAACTCCTGGCATAAAAAAATTAAAGCACTAAGCATAAATGGGCTTCTCTCATAGCTCAGTTGGTAAAGAATCTGCCTGCAATGCAGGAGACCTGGGTTTAATCCCTGGCTCAGGAAGATCCTCTGGAGAAGGAAATAGCAACCCACTCCAGTATTCTTGCCTGGAGAAACCCCATGGACAGAGGAGCATGGCAGGTTACAGTCCATGGGCTCACAAAGAGTCAGACACAACTTAGCGACTAAACCACCAAACATAAATAGCCAATTGCTAATTCTCTTTTTGAAACATCTATATTCTTAGTATCGCTAAGAGTCAGACACGACTGAGCAACTTCACTTTCACTTTTCACTTTCATGCATCGGAGAAGGAAATGGCAACCCACTCCAGTGTTCTTGCCTTGAGAATCCCAGAGACGGGGGAGCCTGGTGGGCTGCCGTCTATGGGGTCGCACAGAGTCGGACATGACTGAAGCGACTTAGCAGCAGCATATTCTTAGTATCAGTGAAATTTATGTTTATACAATATCATCTTAGGATGACATCAATTAACACAGGAAAGAATTGGGTTTGAATTACATTATCTTCATCTCGGCCTCTCCTGGGAACTACAAGTTGATCTGCATCCCCCTAAAATTTGGCAGATATGACCAGTGGCTACAGGTCAGTGAGAGGACAGGTGGGAGATATAGAAGTGGCTTCAGACATGTTGTGCAGAAGAAGAAAACCATCTATACTGTGCCTCAAAGGCCTTAAAGTATTTTTATAGCTAATTTGGAATCCATTTCCAACTCTGGATTCCAGGCTCCTAATCATGCTGCCTTCTGAGTTTCCTGGATGTTTCTGGTTACTTCTTTCACTGTCTCACACCCTGCTTCACACCATATTCCATGGTTCCACTTATTTTCCTCTCTTACTCTGCCCAATAATGTGATTACCTTTAATAGTGACTTCAAAGCTCCAAGAGTTTCAAGTCCTTTTCATAGGGACCTCACAAAATTTAACAGTTTTCAAGACCTAATAAAATTAATCTTTATTGGTCTATAAGCCTAAAGTGGATCTCCCTGAAGAGAGATTTTCCAAACTGTGCCTGACACTGAATCAGCCTCTCCAATCAAATCTGATCTGGAATCTGTAGCTATATAACTTCCCATCCTTCCACCCCAGATCTCAACAACCACCTGGATTCTGGACTTCTACTATAAAAATGGTACATGCCTTCTCTTGCCCCCCACCAGGAGGTAAGACTGCATATTGGTCCAATAAATGTTAACTGATGTTCAAAGTGACTATAGTCCTGAGAAATTCTCCATCATGGATAAATGGGAAGATGAAGAAAACAGCCCAAGGACTAAAGAAGATTTTAGTCTTGAGTAGGAGGACGAGTTAATATCATAGCCGAGTAAAGACTGTTTTCAATGTCCACAGAAGAGAGCAGCACGTGTGCAGAGGAGCATGTCAATTCATTGCATTTCATTTATTTTGAAGCCTCTAAGAAGTGCTCATGGTCATGATGGATCAGTTATCCTTTAAAAGAAATTTTTTTCACTTATTCAGCTTCTTCTCTGTTTTCACAGTGGAGTACCCAACATGAAGGTATTCCTCTGATGGAATACTATATTTAATGACCACTTAAGTCCTCCATATGCACTCACATGGAGTAGTAATATAATAAATAAGTCCTGGTAATGTAATTTATACTCATATGATTAGATATCTTAGTAACATTAGATATCTTAATAATAACTAGATTCAGTAGAAAGCAGTAGCAAATCAGCAACAAATAAAAACTTCTGGCCTTATTTTTGGCAAAATCTTACATATATAAAATGATTAATAGTTTACAAAGTGTGTCTTGCATGGGTTATCTCAACTAATGTCCATCATGATCTAAGGTGGGAGGAAGAGATTATTACTCCCATTTATATTGAAGAAAGTTTTAATGACTTCCCAAAGTCAAGCATTTGGTTCATTATGGGTAAAGGTCTCGAAAACATGAATTTCTGTGCTTTCAATATGTACAAAAATATTGGAAAAAGCTAAAATGGCTGTATTCTCCTGATTTCCTTAATATAATATATATATTATATATTTATATTAATTAATATAATATATATTATATAGCGGCTGCTGCTAAGTCGTTTCAGTCGTGTCTGACTCTGTGTGACCCCATAGATGGCAGCCCACCAGGCTCCTCCGTCCCTGGGATTCTCCAGGCAAGAACACTGGAGTGGGTTGCCATTTCCTTCTCCAATGCATGAAAGTGAAAAGTGAAAGTGAAGTCGCTCAGTCATGTCTGACCTTCAGTGACCCCATGGACTGCAGCCCACCTGGTTCCTCCGTCCATGGGATTTTCCAGGCAAGAATACTGGAATGGGGTGCCATTGCCTTCTCCTGATATAATATATATATATATATATATTTTTTTTTTTTTTTTTTTCCTTTCTAATTTGATATTGTCTCTTCTGTATCTTTGCCTGTTCATCATCCCATGCCTGGCTACTAACTGCTGGGATTTCTCAGAGTTCAGTTATGACCTGTCTTCTCTCGCCACCTCACACTCTGCTTAAATGACTTCATCCTTTCACGTGAAATTAAAGCTCTACCTATATTCCAACAATTCATAAATATTTTAATTCAACAACATTCTTCTGAATTCAGCTACAGCCTCTCTTCTTATATTTCACACGCCAGTGCAAGTTTAATAGGACACACATTGATTTCTGAACTCTTTGCTGTTGTTCAGTTGCTAAGTCATGTCCAACTCTTTTTGATCCTGTGGGCCACAGCACACCTGGCTTCCCTGTTTTTCAGACTCCTGGAGTTGACTCAAACTCCTGTCCATTGAGTTGGTGATATTTTCTGTCTTCCACCTCTCCACAGACACTTGTTTCTATCCAGTCTCCCTCAGATCAATACTGACACCATCATGATCCTCACCTCCTTTATTTTCTTCATCCAATCAGTAAGCAAGTCCTCTTGATTTTATATCAACCAAACAGGTCTCAACTTTGCTGACTGCCCATCTTTCTCACCTTTCTACATCTGTGATGTCAGTTCTTTTCCACTTGTTCCCTTGTGTCAGCCATGTAAGATAATGATCTTATAAAAATGGAAATGAGCCCATGTCACCATTCTCTGCTTACAAACCTTCAGTGGTTTCCTTTTGGTTTTTGGAAGACAAATTATTGGCATAATTTATAGAGACCTTCTCTTACCAGCCCTCATCTCAATCTTCTTTCTCTTCTTCTCCTTCCCTCCTTCTCTGCAGTCCTACACACTGGTCTCTCTCAGTTGCTCTAAGATGTGAACCTCAGAGCCTTTCTACATGCTGGTTCCTCTTCCTATGGTGTTAACGTGACTCACATCTCCTCATTCATTAAATTGCCATTTAAATTCATTTACTCAGATCTTTCTGGGTTATGTTCTTTTAATCTATGTTAAGCCCTTCTTCTGTAAATTTTTAAGCATTATATTCTTTTATTTTATGGCACTTATCACAGTTTTAATTTACTTCTTTGCATGATTACCTTTTTTGCTGAAATTCTCAGTATATTATAAAATTAGTGAGAATAGGAGTCAAATCTTTGCACTTCTTTGAACTGTAATTTAACATTGTTTCTGGTGGTAGGGCTTCCCTAGTGGCTCAGCAGTAAAGAACCTGCCTGCTAATGTAGGAGATGCGAGTTCAATCCCTGTGTTGACAAGATACCTTGGAGAAGAAAGTGACAATCCACTCCTGTATTCTTGCCTGGGAAATCCTATGGACAGAGGAGCCTGGAGGGCTATGGTCCATGGAGTGGCAAAGAATTAGATTTAGGGACTAAATAACAACAACTGGTGATATACATATTGATATTATTTAATGTTTGAATTATTAAATATACATGTTTGTAGAGGTTATTGCATATTAATCTGGACATCAAAACTCCTGGTATCAAGTCCATATTCTGAAACCAACACAGCATATAACCTAGATCATGTCTTCCCCCTTGGGTGTCGTGGTTTTCGCCTTTCCTGAAAGAAGATAAAAGCATTTGTTTTCTAACTTTCCTTTTATGTCCAAAATGCCCTTAATCTATTACAGTAGTGGAAAACATATTCAGTAACTATAACTGGAGCCTTAGAATACATTAAACAGGTCTCCAAGTGAAGAAGAAATGTGTTTACGTGTACCATCTTGACATTTAGACAAATTTTGCTGCTATTTTTACATGGCTAAAAACAAATTTAAGGTTTTATCTCCTGACTCTATTTCTCCTTTCTGCAAGAAGCTTTAAGTTAAAGTTCATACTCATTCATCCTAAACTCTATTGTGTGTATGTGTGTGTCTGTTTTCATTTAGGTTTCCATCTTAAAGGGCATCTTAGCCCAATAGGATAAGTTTTATTCTGAGATACAAGGGCATCATCTCTGTGTACTCCATTCTTTGTATATAAAGTCAAAGGCTATCAAGTTAACTGGGATCATAGAAATTATAAAATAATCCAAATACTTATTTTATAGTCCATTAGTGGTCCCAGCAAGGAAGAATCTGTCATGCTGATTTTTTTATTGGAGTCCATCTGAAACACAATATAAGAAAACAGACACCATAGTCTCTATAAATAAATACTCAAACAAGTCAACACCACTCAGAAGGCAAAACACTCTCTCCAAATTACCATTGTTTATCTTCCACGGTGTTTCCATTCCTAAATATGCTATCTTCTGTCTTACCCATGTCTCACTCTCCTATTATAGATCACAGATGTTGGGTTAATAGTTTTGTAAACTAGTCTTATTTTTTGCTTTGAAATTGGTTCCACATTTATAGGACATTTTTGGAAACTTGTGCCAACTCAAATATTTATGATTGTTGCTAACCTCAGAATTAAATATGGCCTTCCCCTGAAAGCATGAAGGGTATTTTTTTCATTGTATTCTGGAAACTTACTGGCTGTACTCCCCAAGAAGCTTGGATCATTTATCCCAAAATTATCTGGTAGTTGAGACAACTAAAGTAGATCTCAGAGAATCCAACCCTCCCACAGAAAGAAAGGGACATGAGCAATGAATGGCATGTCTCTGATTCTGCAACTGAAGCTCTTAGTCTCCTGTCCATGAGTTCAAGTTCAATACACAATATTTTTCCTCTCTTGTGCCTAGGACTTGGGTAGGGGGGTAGATATGTGTTTGCTTATGTTAGAGTTTCCCAGAATATGACATTCATTTTGAGTTTTTATGGAAGTATTGAGGAGAGTGGGCTTCCCTGGTGGCTCAGACAGTAAAGAATCCACCTGCAATGTGGGAAACCCGGGTTTGATCCCTGGGTTGGGAAGATCTCCTGGAGGAGGGTATGGCAACGCACTCCAGTATTCTTGCCTGGAGAACCCCCATGGCCAGAGAAGCCTGGCAGGCTACAGTCCATGGGGTCAAAAAGAGAGAGACACAGCTGAGCCACCTTTACTTTTCCACTTTCATTGAGGAAAGTGCTAAACAACTCACCACAATGTTATAAGTTTTAAAATAAAAGGTATTCTGAATGTAGTGCCTTGGGATATAATAAAGTTTTTCTGGAGTGTTGTTAACATTATACTCATTGTTTTATATGATCTCTAACTTTCTATAGAAAATCATGGTGTAATAATGTGCTTATAGAGTGATCAGAAATAGGGGGGTGTGTTTTACCAACCGTTGGGTCATTGTCTCTCCATTCTTTGGTGATAATAACAGTACTTTCATAACTGCTATGCCATTATTTCTTTCAACTCCTTATGGAATATAGTTAAAATAAAGAATGTGTTTGCAGTTACACAGTGAGTAAAATAATAGAGGAAGGAATTCACCAAGACTTCTTGAGTTATGGTTTTATGCCTCCTCCACTGTCACAATAGCTTTTTATCCTGCTAATTTAAGGGATGATGACAGTTTCTAAATCAATGCTTCACAGCATGAACTGAACAAATATGTGTTGGAAGAATTAATGAGATTTTTGTACCATAACTACCGTGGGCTTGGAGTTTAGTTAAAGTACTGAAAAGTGTCTATTCCAACCATATCTGGTAGGAGGACAAAAGAAAAGGGTTGTTGTGGAGTATCTCCCTCTCATTGAAGAGACAATTAAGGCCAGCGCATCTACTCCATAGCCATGGAGATTCCAAGCTCCATACATAGTAAAGTAACTTGATAAACTTTTCCCCTGGTAGGCTGAGGCATTAGCTACAGGCAGTGGATAGGGAATATGAGAAACAGAGATGAGTCTAGAGTGCCAACAGATTTCTAGTTTATGAAGACTCAAAGGACAATGAAGGCATTAATTGAGAAAAGGGAAGAGCTGTGAGGAGCAAGTTTAAGAAGGCTGATAACAAATTTCATGTTGGAAATCAATATGAGGTTCTCTGAACCATATGCATGGAGATGTCTATGGTTTGCAATATGAAATCAAAAGTCATCTCAGAGAACAGGGCTTTAGATCCAAATATGGCAGTTGTTGAGGCCACACTGACCATTGAAACAAAAATAAAGGTATCTGTACTATTTAGATTCTAAGTGCACATGCAAACACAAATGTATTCATTAATTAAGCAATAAGAGAAAAACACGTGATTTACTTCTATCTTTTGGCTCAGAGGTTAAAGCATCTGCCTCCAATGTGAGTAGACCCGGGTTCGATTTCTGGGTCAGGAAGATCCCCTGAAGAAGGAAATGGTAACCCACTCCAGTATTCTTGCCTGGAGAATCCCATGGATGGAGAAGCCTGGTAGGCTACAGTCCACGGGATCACAAAGAGTCGGACACGACTGAGCGACTTCACCTTCACCTTTAAAACATTGAAAGTCATCTTTCTCCAATATCAAGTGCTTTATATTTTAATGTATGTTTTGCTTTCTAAAATTATTTTCTCATACAAATTTAGTGATGCTTGGCTATAGTTGTCTATATATTTGTTTTGTTGTTTAGTTACTAAGTCATGTCTGACTCTTTTGTGATCCCATGGACTGCATCCCACCAGGCTCCTCTGTCCATTGCATTGCCCAGGTAAGAATATTGGAGTGGATTGTCATTTCCTTCTCCAGGGGATTTTTCTGACTTAGGAACTGAACTGCCATCTCCTGCATCACAGATTAATTCTTTACCACTGAGCCACTAGGGAAGCCCCCTATATATTTAGACGACCACAGTAGATCTTTCTTGTGTACCTTTTTTAATGCTCAGCTATTAAATTATTCAGGCCAAATTTGGATGAAACCAATATTAATTTTTTTTGTTTTGTTTACCTAGAAGTTGCATTGAATTTTCACTTTGATTAATAGTAAGACATCACTGCAGTCATTACAATCATGAATATTGTTATGAGACAAATTGGGTTGGAACTGCAACTCGGTAGCTAATTATTTGTACTACTTGGGGATTTACATAATCTTTTCATGCTTCAACCACTCATTGATAAACTACACACAACAATCTTGCTTACATCATATGGTTATAAAGAGTATTAAATAAATTAGTAAATAAGTAAAATTGCCTTTAAAAAGCACTAGTGTGTAGTCAGTTTTGTACATTGCTAGCTATTATTATTTTCTAATTATTTATATATATAAATTTATATTTAGAAACATTAAAAACATATAATTTCTACTCATCAAAATTTATATATAAAATATATTTGTGAAGATTATAGCTAAAATTATTGCACAAGCTTCATGCAAAGAGTATTATTCTTCCAAATTTAGATTGATTTGTACAGAAACTGTAAAAGGAAATTGCTTTGATCAGTCCTTTAATGAAATTGTATTATGCAAAACATCCAATCTAATCACATTTAGGTGGCAATACTGACTTTTCAGTGACCATGAACTCAACTTCTCTTTCATCTCTGTAGTTGCTTTAAAAGTTGACCTTTGAAAATATATGTTCAAATGTTTAAATGGTCTCTGAGGGAGTTGGGCTCTTGTACTTATCAGAATAAGTAAAGGTTTATTTTAGGGGCTGTGGTAGGGGGTTTACAGAGTTCTTTGTCCTACCTGAGAGGCAAAATTTCTTAGGTGCAGGGACTGAATGTGAATAACACACACTCAGTGCTCTATGGCATGGCTGCAGGCAAGTCACAGGGCTCCGCAGCAGACAAGAGTTGTATGACTGCTAAGGTTTGCACAGACAATAAACACTGGACATAAAGCTACTTACAATTTTTGTGGAAAAATGTATTACTCTACTTTTCAGTGTAGAATTTGAAACTAAACAGCTAAGTGAACATGCTGTTGTTCACATGCCAGCTTTACTCATCTATACAGTAGAACTAATAATAGTACCTACCTGACGGGGGGTTGGAAGAATTAAACTACTGCATCTTTATAAACTATTTAAGAAAGTTCTGACATATCATACAATCTTGATAAATGTTAACTGTGATTGTAATGGAGATGTGAGCAGAATGCCTGGGATGCAGAAGACCGGTTGTATTTTTTTCTTCCTAGGAAGGTCAAGAAAGGCTTTCCTCTTTCTGATAATTTTCTCTGCCTCCCAACTCCAATTTGTCTCTCGAAGTTTGCTCAGATATATTCCTTTTCTGCGAAGACCTCTGGTCTACCTGCACCTTTTTTTTTTTTTTT
>SJYT01027198.1:573477-693846 GCA_006410635.1 Cephalophus harveyi | reverse complement strand
AAGATTAACAACTTTGACTTCCAAGAAACTCTTTAAAATAAATAAGAAAAAAACTCAAACAAAATCAACAAATGACATAACCAGACAGTTCTCAAAAGAAGCAATATTATTCACTAATAAAGATATTTAACCAAGCAAGTAATCAAAATATCAAATTAACCCATACTGAGATATCAGTTTAAAGCTATCAGATTGAGTATCTTGTTTGTTTGTTTGTTTTGGGTAAAGTCTATTGTTGGAGTGGATATGGCCAAATAGATATTACATAAATTATAAACAGACTTGTAAATTGATAAACTTTTCTGGAGAGTAATTTGACAAAAATTTACAAAAATGCCCATTCACCTTGTGGTATCAACTCTACTTCTAGAACTTTGGGACTTCCCTGGTGGCTCAGAGGGTAAAGCGTCTGCTTGCGTTGTGGGAGACCTGGGTTCAATCCCTGGGTCAGGAAGATCCCCTGGAGAAGGAAATGGCAACCCACTCCAGTACTCTTGCCTAGAAAATCCCATGGACGGAGAAGCCTGGTAGGCTACAGTCCATGGGGTCACAGAGTCGGACCCCATGTAATTGTCAGACTTGTGTGAAAATATGAATGTAAAAAGACTACAGCATAGCAGCCCTTAACTATAATGCTGCTATTCATAAGCAATTTTAGAATAAATTCTCGTGTACCCATGTATTGGTGAGTTATCAGCCATGTAACTCTTTAAGTTCTGTATTTATTGACATGAAGATGAACACAATGCATTGTAAAGTGCAAGAGCTGTTTTAAAATGATTACATTTATTATGATCTCATATAAGTAAGAAATGGACATATACACTGGGGAGAAGTAGGGAGTTCATATAAAGTATGAAAATGTACATAAAGATTGTGCCTCGAGCAGTATTTACGTAACTATTATATTCTTCTCTGTATATGCTCATAAGCCCATGTTTTCTTAGGGTAAGTCAAAGTGTATTTTATCTATAATGGGAACATGTTATTGTTATGAAACAGAAAGATATTGCCCAATAACCACATGGATTTAAAAAATAAATGCACTTCTGTAGTTTCCAATGACATTAGCTAAATACTTGGAAATGGTCATCTTAAAGGCCTCCCCCTTGTAATTAGAAACACAGCTGTCGAAACTTGAACAGAAATAATTCTAGACTCAGGATTGTGCTTTCCTATTTTTCCTTCTCTTCTTAATTTTCCAGAGTCTAAGAAAACAAAGCACCATGAATTATTAGTCCATGGAAAAATTACCAGGGGGAAAAAGACCGTTTTTAAAACCTTCATTGTTTTTTATAAATAATTTACTTCATTCTAGACCTAAACGTTCAAAACACCCATGATTTACAGTTCAGAATGCCAGATCTATTTCCCAGGGAATGCCAGATACATTTTCCAGATGTGTTGTTTATGAGACTAGATTATTTATCACAGGTGTCAGGGTTTTGTGTTTTTTTTTTTTTTTTCCTCTTTCAAATTCTCTAATTAGCCTTAGAGGAAAGAGGAAACCTGCTTAATTCATTTTCAGAACAGGATACAGAGGCCCCTTCCACAGCTCAGTGACAAAACAGATGTGTTAGAAGCTGATGAAAGTTGACATGTAGCATTAACACAGATCATTTGGGGTAGATTTTGTAGGGGTGGCTTTTCCTAACCTATATATATATATATATACACTGCTAAGTTAAGTATGAAATAGCATTCTAGAAATAACATGAGTTTTATTTTTTATTTTGTAATTCATGTACAGTGTGAATACCCAATAAATAAATAATGACAGTGATCTAGCTGATATTGAAAGAACACTCTTATATTTAAAAAAATATATAAAATATTAGCTTCACTTTATGTATATCCATCATGTCTCAGCTCTATTTCTTTGTTGAAAGATAATTTTCTGTGCCTTATTAGAAAATTTCCTTTGTCTAATGTGGTTGAATTTGCTACTGCTGCTAATAATAATGACAGCAATCACTACAATAAAAGTAAGCTTATTTACTAAATATTAAACCCTAAGAAACACAGCTATTCTATTATGACTATTTCCATTTTACAGATGAGGAGACTTAACTACTGAGAAATATCTAGGAAATAACTGATAAAGATGGAAATCAAGGCCCAGTTTGTCTGATTCTGACTTAACTGTGGCTTAATGTTGTTGTCTTTGCCAATGTATTCCAGAATGGTGAATATATATTTCTTTTAAGCAAAAATAGAATTTAAATGTAAAATACCTTTTTGTACCCAATGTATTCTTGCTTCTACAGTCCCACTTTATTTAAGGCATTTTATAGCTGACACATATCAGGAGTAGGGAAAAATAATTCAAAAGATAACAACTGCATTTAAACTAAAATACCAAGGTAGGAATAAATGAAAATGATGCCTGGCTACTACAGAGTTTCTGTCTACAAGCCTAGTGCTTTATACTTTTGGTTTTCTTTCATGGCCTTTCTGGAGATTGTTTGATATATCGTTTTCAACCTTGCTCGATTTTACTCTGCCTCACATGTCAACTATACACTCTGTTGGCTCAAACAGTAAAGAATCTGCCTGCAGTGCAGGAGGTCTGGTTTGATCCTGAGTCAGGAAGATCCCCTGGTGAAGGGAATGGATACAACTCTAGTATTCTTGCCTGGAGAATCCCATGGACAGAGGAGCCTGGGGGACTAGAGTCCCTGGAGTTACAAAGAGTCGGACACAACTGAGCAACTAAGCGCACACACACGCACAACTATTCCTTGGGTCAGGCATATTTTTTTTTTTGTTTAATTAAAACCTAGAGTCTATCATACAAAATGAAGAAAGTCAGCAGGAAAACAAACATCATATATTAAAGCATATGTGGAATCTAGAAAAATAGTACATATGAACCTATTTGAAGGGCAGCTATAAAAACGCGGATGTAGAGAACCAACGTGTGGACATGGACGCCAGGGATGGATGGTGGGAAGATTTGAGAGATTAGATTTGACATAAATACACTACATGTGTAAAACATTCACAGTTGAGTTCCAGTTGAGCTCTTTCAAATCCTGAAAGATGATGCTGTGAAAGTGCTGCACTTAATATACCAGCAAATCTGGAAAACTCAGCAATGGCCACAGGACTGGAAAAGGTCAGTTTTCATTCCAATCCCAAAGAAAGGCAATGCCAAAGAATGCTCAAACTACCACACAGTTGCACTCATCTCACACGCTAGTAAAGTAATGCTCAAAATTCTCCAAGCCAGGCTTTAGCAAGACATGAACCTTGAAATTCCAGATGTTCAAGCTGGTTTTAGAAAAGACAGAGGAACCAGAGATCAAATTGCCAGCGTCTGCTGGATCATGGAAAAAGCAAGAGAGCTCCAGAAAAGCATCTATTTCTGCTTTATTGACTGTGCCAAAGCCTTTGACTGTGTGGATCACAATAAACTGTGGAAAATTCTGAGAGAGACGGCCATACCAGACTACCTGACCTGCCTCTTGAGAAACCTGTATGCAGGTCAGGAAGCAACAGTTAGAACTGGACATGAAACAACAGACTGGTTCCAAATAGGAAAAGGAGTACATTGTCATCCTGCTTATTTAACTTATATGCAGAGTACATCTTGAGAAATGCTGGACTGGAAGAAGCACAAGTGGAATCAAGATTGCCGGGAGAAATATCAATAACCTCAGATATGCAGATGACACCACCCTTATGGCAGAAAGTGAAGAGGAACTTAAAAGCCTCTTGATGAGAGTGAAAGAGGAGAGTGAAAAAGTTGGCTTAAAGCTCAACATTCAGAAAATGAAGATCCTGGCATCTGGTCCCATCACTTCATGGGAAATAGATGGGGAAACAGTGGAAACAGGGTCAGACTTTATTTTTTTGGGCTCCAAAATCACTGCAGATGGTGACTGCAGCCATGAAATTAAAAGACATTTACTCCTTGGAAGGAAAGTTATGACCAACCTAGATAGCATGTTGAAAAGCAGAGACATTACTTTGCCAGCAAAGGTCTGTCTAGTCAAGGCTATGGTTTTTCCAGGGGTCATTATGGATGCGAGAGTTGGACTGTGAAGAAAGCTGAGCACTGAAGAATGGATGCTTTTGAACTGTGGTGTTGGAGAAGACTCTTGGGAGTCCCTTGGACTGCAGGGAGATCCAACCAGTCCATTCTAAGTGAGATCAGCCCTGGGTGTTCTTTGGAAGGACTGATGCTAAAGCTGAAACTCCAGTACTTTGGCCACCTCATGTGAAGAGTTGACTCATTGGAAAAGACTTTGATGCTAGGAGGGACTGGGGGCAGGAGGAAAAGGGGATGACAGAGGATGAGATGCCTGGATGGCATCACCGACTCAAAGGACATGAGTTTGAGTGAACTCCGGGAGTTGGTGATGGACAGGGAGGCCTGGCGTGCTGTGATTCATGGGGTCACAAAGAGTCAGACACACCTGAGTGACTGATCTGATCTGATCTGCATGGGAAGCTGCTGTATAGCACAGGGAGCTCAGCTTGGTGCTCTGTGATGAACTAGAAGGCTGGGGTGTGGGGCAGGAGGTCCAAGAGAGAGGGGATATATGTGTACATGCAGCTGATTCACTTCATTGTACACCAGAAACTTACACAACATTGTAATTTTACTCGTATGTTATTGCCTTTGCTCCTTAGTCTCTAAGTCGTATTCAACTCTGTACAACCGCATGGACTATAGCCAGACTACTGCCAGGCTCCTCTGACCATGGGATTTTCTGGGAAAGAAAACTGGACTGGGTTTCTACTTCCTTCTCAGGTGGATCTTCCCAACCCGGGGACTGAACCTGTATTTCCTGCACTGGCAGGCAGATTCTTTACCACTGAGCCACTAGAGAAACTGAATTATACTCATATATATATATATATATAAACATATATATATGTTTACATATGTTTATATATATATACGTTTCATGATATATATTATATATGTATTACTTATTTTTTGTTATTCAGTTGCTAAGTCATGTCTGACTCTTTGCAACCCCATGGACTGCAGCATGCCAGGCTTCCCTGTCCTTCACCGTTGCAGTCCAAAGGACTCTCAAGAGTCTTCTCTAGCATCACAGTTCTATAAAAGATAACTATAAGGAATGAGACAGATTTTATGCATGCATTATTGAACAGTACTGGTACTGGAATATAATGTCAAAATTTGTGTTTGATTTTTAAATCACATTGAAATAAAGGCATTTTTTTTTTTTTTTACATGCCAAAATATTGTCTATGTCTTGGGGACTGTGGTAGACAGCGCTCAGGGTGATCCCCAAGTTAATATCTTGTATATCTGGGACTTTTGTCTTGCTTCTAATAAATGCAGTGTAGCAAATATGTTGCAATGTGATGAGATGATGTCACTCCTGTGATTTTTGATAATTACTATGGTTGTGTATGTGTGTATATGTATATATCCATATATATCCATCTTACTATCACACATGGGAGAGACTTCCTAACTTATCTCCCTTCTTTGTTTAAAGAAACACACTGCCACATTGTCAAGCGTCCATAGAGAGGGCTAGGTTGTACAAAATTACAATTCTAAGAATTGAGAGCAGCCTCTGATAAACAGGCAGAGGAAATAAAAAAAAGGGAACCTTAGTCCTACAGCTCCAAAGAGATGGATTCTGCAACAACCTGAGAGAGCTTGGAAGTGGAAGTGTATATTTTCCCGTATATACACCTGAGGCCATGACCTGACTGACACCCTGATTACATCCCTGTGAAAATCTGAGCAATGGAACAGCTAATGCTCAGACTCCTGACTCATGAAAATGTGGGATAATTAATATGTTTTCTTTTACATTAATAAGTTTATGGTGTCTTGTCACACAGCATTCAGTCCCTGAATATCAACTTGCATTTTCCTTACTCACATGAACAAATGGTAATTCACATAATTCCAGTGGATTGCCTGCTGAATGAAAGAGAATCTATTTTTACCAGAGTATTTTTCTTCATCCTTTGACTTGAATTTGCAATGAGTTTCTTTAAGCTAAGGAAAACTGGGCTGAATGTTTTAAACAGGAAAAAAGACACTTTTAAAAATGATTTGATATATGAATGTAATAACTGCATATGTTCACTTAATCAATATGGTTTCTAAAAAATTTATCTTTCTCAAAAGTGTTTAAAAGCTATACAGTGTGAAAAGTCTACTATTTATGGGCTTTGGGAAAAACAGGAATACCTCATTCTTGTTTTTAAAATGCTAATTTTACTTTAAGTATATTCTATATGAAATTATGTAGGGAATGTACATATTTTAATATTCTGTAGCTAAGATATAAAAAATGTCTACAATTTGTGAATCAATTCATGTGGGTAGATGATTCCTAATATCTTTAATTTAAAAAAATTATAGGGAAGAAATTGTTGTCTTGGGAATGCTATTTGCACAGCTATAAAGATACCATGCTTCTCATAGGGACCCACACTGAGGATCTCACAGAGATACAAAAAGTGTTTGGGGGTGTGATGTGTACAGAGTGAAATGAGTCAGAAAGAGAAAAACAAACATCATGTATTACCCCATGTATGTGGCATCTAGAAAAATGGTACAGATGAACCTATTTCCAAGGCAGGAATAGAGACACAGACAGAGAGAACTGACATTTGGACACAGGGTGGAGAGAGGAGAGTAGGGTGAATTGGGAGATTAGGATTGACATATATATACTACCATGCACAGAATAGATAGCTAGTTGAAACCTGGTATAAAGCACAGGAAGCTCAACTCAGTGCTCTGTGATGACCCAGATGGGTGGGATAGGGGCTGGGAGTGGACAAGAGATCCAAGAAGGAGGAGAGGAGAGGATATATGGATGCATATGGCTGATTAATTCTAACACAACATGGCTGATTCATTCCAATACAACATGGCTGATTCATTCCAACACAACATTGTAAAGCAATTATATTCCAATAAAATAAAATAAAATGGATAGCCAACATGGACCTACTATATAGCCCAGGGAACTCTGCTCAATATTATGTAACAACTTAAATGGGAAAAGAATTTGAAAAAGAGTAGATACATGTTTCTGTACAACTGAATCACTTTGCTGTACACCTGAAGTTAACACAAGACTGTTAATCAACTATACCCCAATATAAAAATAAAAAGTTAAAACAAAGCCTTCCATGAATCCTTTTCCAGCTATCATCCTATCTACATCTAGTTTCAGTCAAAATTTCCTATTTGAATCATTCTTTGAAATGTCTTGGTGGTCTCTCCACTTTCCAATCCATGCCCCTCTGTGCTAAAAGAGGGAGCTAACACACAGTGTGTACCATGGGGAGGTCAATGACCTCCCCTTCACCTTCAAGCTAAAAACAATTCCTGCAGGTATCCCACATTTTATGTTTATTCCATAGCCTTCTCTTCAGAGTTTGTATTCTAGGCATCTGTGTTCTTCCCTCATCATGCCTATTGAACTGTACATTGCTTGAAAATAGGACCTGAGCCTGGTGATAAATGCTTATGAAAAGAATAAATGACTCAAATTTTGAATCTAACATTAACCTGGCAACAAAAGGTCAATATGATTTATATAGCCTGTGAATCATGACAGTAAGATCATGACACAGATGTGGAATTTACTTGCAAAATAGCCAGTCCTAGACTTCAGCAAAGCAATACCCATACTCGCTCTAAAGAATCTACCTCTCACAACAAGGCCCCTCCCTTGGCCTCTGGGAGCATGGATATGTAAAAGAGAAGTGTTTCTTTTTTTATATTTTCATGTTTTCCTTAGGGTCTAAGTAACTTCTCTTCTAATCAGAGAGGACGTAGATCAATCATATTTGCATGCAGAGAAAGAGACTGTCTTGAGTCTTCACTAAATAACCCGGGAGGTAGACCAGACATGCCTGAAAAGCTGAATACCAGTTCCTAAGAAACCTAGTGCATATGTGGGCTCCACCGTTAGTCTAAACAGACTGTCATATGGCAGCTGGTTTTCATTATCTACTAAAATCTCTGAACCTTATTTTTTGTTTTATTCCCTCCAAACCATAATCTTCTCTATTGGCCTTGAATATACAGAATTTCATAGTCTGAAAGGGTTAGACATTGACCACAGGTGCTGTAATCAGTTCTTGGAACACTAGAACCAGTTGTGCTTAGAAGCTTCTGGAGACATGATGCTTGATGTTGGAGTGTTTGGGAATGATCCAGCTGGATGATACCCTAGAGGTGAGAGAAACATAGAGCTTGTATTTTCTGGGGTAGTTTTCAAAGTGCTAACTCTGTTGTCAGTATAAACCAACTAGTGCTTGTTAGAAAATAAGATTCTTGTTGTTAGAGATCTGGTTATTGTTATAATAGTAGTAGCTATCCTAGAGAACATTTTACATTATTTGAGGGTAGTATGTAAAGGCATGAGCTCAAGAATCAGACTAACTAGGTCCAAATTCGTGTTCTCTCATTCATAGCTGTGTGATCTAGAGCAAGGATAAGTGACTGACGCTCTCTGAACTTTGCTTCCCTGATTGTAAAGTGGGAATGGAAGAGTTCCTACAACACAAGTTTATTATGAAGATTAAATAAGATAATTTACACAAATCATTTAGCATTCAGTAATTACTGAATATGTTAGCTATTTTGATTATTATTAAAAATTTTATCGATGAGAGAACAGAAGCACAGGAAGTTTAAATAAGTTGCCTGAGCTAGACAACTTGCAAAGAAGTTTTAGAGTTTGGATTCAGATCGTCATAGCGCCAAGCCCTTTTCGTATTCACTTCACCATGCAGCTTAACACAGAAACATCCAGTGAATTATTCAACTATACATTTTGCAATTCACTTGTGGGAAGCCTAGGTTCAGATTCATTATACCTGCTTTTCTTCCCTATGAGAAACTAGGGGTAGGATAGGAAGGGTTGCAAGAGTGACCCAGAGAAGGCAAACTCATCACTTTTTCCTTGATTTCTTGTGGCTGAGCCTGAGTTGGTTAATGACAGAACCAGAGGATACTCTCTTCTCTGAAGTAGAAACAGGGATACTAATAAAAATACTTAGCAATTGGATTGATATGAAGAGTAAGCCATCAGAATGAATACAGTGGCTAGCCCCAGATCAAGAGGATCCTGGAGGTTCCTTGCTGGAGTTCCAAGTTTGTGACTTTTTAAAAAATTATTTTAAATTGGAGGATAACTGCTTTATGATGTTGTGTTGGCCTCTGCCACACCACAATCAGCCATAAATATACGTATGTCCCTTCCCTCTTGAACCGCCCTTTCTCCCTACCCACACTGCACCCTTCTAGGTCATCACAGAGCACCAGGCTGAGCTCCCTGTGTCATATGGACAATTTGTGTCCTTTAGTTGCTGGATTATGGGGAGAACTGTGGGCTGGCTTTGGGCAGAGACTCTTCTAGCCCAAGGGAAGTAGTTCCATATTTTAATTGTGCTGCAACCATGCAGTAGCAGGCCAACTGAAGGTCAGCCTGGTTACTGGTTTGTTTTCCAATCCTGCATACTGTAGTGCCTTTATTTAATGATGAATTTTAAGGTGAGTTATACTGCTTCTCAGCAAGTGAAAACTTCTAAATCCAGAGTCAAGTCTGATTCCATAACCTGAGTTCTGTGTTAAACTACCTCAACTTCACACTGTGTGCTCCGTCACTTCAGTCGTGTCCAATTCTTTGCGACCCTGGGAAGCCCAGGATGATAAAATTAAACAGCATAATGAAGAGAAAACTGAGATATACAGCAGATGGCAGCGACAGAGCTGAACTTGAACTCAGAACTTCTCACTTTTCATCCAGAACCTTCTCATCACATAGCATTAGCCTTCCTGAAAAAAAGTGAAAGTGTTGGTTGTTCAGTCGTGTCCAGCTCTTTGTGACCCCATGGACTGTAGCCCACCAGGCTCCTCTGTCCACGGAATTCTCCGGGCAAGATTACTGGAGTAAGTAGACATTCGTTTCTTTAGGGGATCTTGCCGACCCAGGGGTCAAACCCGGGTCTTCTGCATTGCAGGCAGATTGTCTGAGCCACCAGGGAAGCCTATCAACATCAAAAACACTAGTCTTCTCTGTCAAACTTTTGCCTTCATCAGTATTTCTGCTCTCTGGGTTGGGAAGACTCTGATAAGGAAGTGCCTGCATTTTAAATCCTATCAAGCATATGCAATGATCAAATATCAACTTGCTCAAAGAATCAGAAGTTTCTAAAGCTCCTTATACACAGCTAGATGATTATTCTTGTGGCTTGCTAAATTTGATCCAGGATTTTTTTTAACACAAAAAGAGACTCCTATTCAATCCAACCTCTCAAGATAACTACATTTGCTCACATCAGATAAAAGTATGATTTATTTTTCATTTCTGTATAATATTAATAACACTTTTAAAGCTCAGTATTAGTCATAACTTCTTACATATCAAGATGAGCAACTAGCATGCTTGTGAAACATATTGGCTTAGCCATACACCCTGCCATACTTAAAGACAGTATTCTCTGAGTCCCTTTTTTCCCAAGGAAAGGGAAAAAACTAAAGGATAAGTAAATGGGGCAGAAAAATATCTACAAAAAAAAAAAAAAAAAGATTTTGTTTGTTTATTCTTTCTTGTCTTGTTCAAGAAGATTTTAATTTATTTAATTTTTAGTTTATCCAATTTTATGACTACTGATTGCCACCATAGGTTTCTGAGAAATGAAAATGACTTGTGATAGTCATACCATTAGAAATGACATTGAAATGATCTGTAAGTCCCTTTAAAAATAAATTTAAGTTCAAGACTCTAAACAACTATACGGAGTTTCTATAAATAAGATAGTTTTTTATTGTTTTCACTTATTTACTTTGCATGTTTCCTAAAGCATATCATATCCAACAGTTCAAATTTCACCACACTTCTCCTCCCACTCAGGTTTAAGATGAATTCATATTTTCCTAATAGTTTATGTGTCATAATGACTAAAATATAGATTTTCACTTATTTCTTTATGTATTTACTTAGCATCTCAGTTTCTTGTTGAGTTGTCCTTGTGTCAATTTCATAAATTTGCTGTGATTTTAGGTAAATTGCTTAGAAAATTGACTAGCATTTACTAGTTATTAACAAAGCTTACTTTTTAAAATAAATATCAAGTCTGGTCTTAAGAATGCCCTTAGGTCTCCCCTCAGCTGTGGATGGATCCATGGCTGGGATGGATCTGTGTATTTATCTTAGGGGCATCCTTGCATCTCTGATTCTAGAATTAATACTGAGTTGCTACTTCTGGTTATGCAAATTTTGCACTGCACTATATCTAGGAAGCACAATTCACATATCCCTCAGGCTTAAAGCAGCTTCTCCTTAGAAGGCACAGGGGACCAGACTTTGCATTCCTACAGTTCCTTCTATTTGATGAGCAAGTTGGAAAATGCTATAGAGTTCTCAGTTTCTTCACTTCAGTTCTTTTCTTTCCTCTCAGGTTATGTTCTCCATCTTGCTGTTTCTGTTGCAGTTCCATTGCCTCTGATTTGAATTTTACGACTCTGGATTTTTCGATTGATACTAGGTTGGCCTAAATGCTGGTTTTGCACTGGACTCTTATCTTTTAAAATCCAAGTGGAAAAATATTTCTTAAACAATACACAAAAAAGCACGAACTGAGAAAGAAAATGAACTGATTTGATAAAATCAACTTTAGACTTCTCTCTAACAGAGGATCCTACAAAGTTATCAGATGACTGGTATAATGGTAAGAACATAATATTTGAATATAGTAGAGAATCACTAGAAAAAGATAAAAATCACAAAAGAGAGTATATGAATAAACAAATCAAAAAAAGGAAAGCAACATAAGTTTATGATGAGATACTCAAATTTATAATAATCTGAGAAATACAAAAGATAATTTTATACCAATCAGTTTAACAAAAATGTAAATGTAAAATTTAATTATTCTAGGTGTCCCTGAGATGTAAGGAATGTGCATGCACTGCTAATGAATAGTTAATCAGTTGCAGCCTTTCTGGACAGTAATTTGGTATGGCTGAGTGACATGAGCAACAAACAAATATTCCTACACCTATATATACATGCTAGAGAAACTCTCCCAAATCTCCATAAAAAGACAGGTGAAAAGAAGTTCATCAGAGCATTGTTTAGGGAATTAGGCTATTTGGATGACCTGAATGTCCATTACTGCATATATGGTTAAATTAAATGCAATGGATATAGTTTCAGTGATGCAGTACAATGGAGCAATGAGAAGGAATGAACAAGATTGATATTAACAACATGGACAGATTAAGGGTAAAGTCCTGAGTTTTTTTTTTTTAAAAAGAGAGAGCATTGAAACAAGAGCTAGTAATTTTACATAATTAAAACTTAAGTCCACTTAATGTTATATTGTTACTTCTTTCAAGGACATGCATACTCCAAACCACATTAAACACTTTATAATAGGTTCACCATAAAGGAAGTGTTTGTAAGGAAATTATATTAGGATGGAGATGGAGAGTATAATAAAAAATAAATAGAATTAAATGAAATATGGGACTGGTCAAATTATTTGTTTGAGTTTTTCCATAATATGTTACAGAAAAGTCTGAACAAAATTTTTGGCCAGCTCAATTAAGAAAGGGGCTTTACTAGGATCACTGAGAGTGACATGCATTGAAGCAAGGATTCATTTCTCCATACCTGCTGTCCAAGAAATAAAATTGTCTGAGAAACCTACCAGGACATTCTGCTCAGAGTTATTTACTTGTGAGACAATGCTTCACATTTAGCATTTCCATCAGAATATCTTGAAGAGTTCAGCTTAGAGGTTTATGTTTCTCTATATGAATGAAAAGTCGGATACGACTGAGCGACTGAACTGACTGATATGAATGAATATACTTTTTTTCTCCTAAAATACATGAAACATTCATTAATATTAATAAAGTTTGAGGATGTACTTGATATAAACCAATTGCTATCTAGTAAAATACTGACAAAGTCCATCACCACATGCTATATATTATTTCTTCTCAAATAAAGATGCTTCAAGATGTTTATTTACCAGGTGGCTCAAAAAATCTGTTTGATATAAACTACATGATGTTTATATAAGTCTACTTGATAGATACCAATAAAAAAATATACTCCTAATGTACTAGTTCTTTACATATATGCAAATGTAAAGAAGTCACATTATTTCCTGAATCTTTTGAATATATTTGGAACAGAGACAAAGCATGTGTATTAGTCTAAATATAGATATGAATATACTAAGTAATTTAAAAAAAATTGAAATTTAGATTTGAAAAATAAACTGTGGGGTCTTCACTGGCTCTTAGAAAGCCTGCTGCTCCAGAGGATTAAGTGGGTTTTACAAGATGACATATGTACTAAATTTACGGATGTTCCCTCACCAAGTTGTGGAGATGATGGAAACTGTGGGGAGATTTTCAAGACAACCTTATATTGTGGAAAGAAATCCAGACTAAAACTGTGAGGATTTCCTTCTAACACTTCTTTCTAACAGCTTGAGAAATCACATTATATCCCTGAACCCAATTTGTTCATCTGTAAGATAGTGGAGAAATAGTTGCAAGATGCTCACAACATTTTAATGACATAACAAATGTGAAAGAGCTTAGTGAAACTCAGTTGTTGGGATATAGGGAAAACGAGTAGCAGTCATGATTGTTTACCCTCCCTGATCTTGTCACTTCACCTGCTTTGAAAATGAAAAACAAAAGGTAAGAATGGAAGAAAATTACGTTGAAAGTAAGACAAAAACAGATAAGATTCTGAAAGACTTTGCATCTACTGAGTTGAGGAGAGAAATTATATCAGAACAAGAATTTAGCATCAAATCTCTGTCAATTTCTTCCCAGTCTTCTTCTCTGCTTTGGTCAGACAAACCCCTCAAACTGAAGCTCACTTCCAGACCAGGGTCTTCCCTGGGAGTTAAGACGGTAAAGAATCTGCCTGCAATGCAGGAGATCCGGGTTTGATCCCTGGGTCAAGAAGATCTCCTGGAGAAAGAATGGCTACCCACTCCAGTACTCTTGCCTGGAGAATTCCATGGACAGAGGAACCTAGTGGGCTACAGTCCATGGGGTCGCAAAGAGACATGACTGAATGACTAACACTTTCTTCTTTCTTTCTTCCAGACCCTGTAAGTTTGAGGTCTTCAGCCAGACCAGAGTTGACATCTTTCATGTCAAGTGGTGAATATTACGGTATGCAGGGAAAAACTGCGTGAAATGCTATTATGTTTCCTCCAGACTGGGACTCTTGTATTCATTATGAGAGGGGCACATACGCACTACTCCTGGCAACTGACACAGGTAGTCAACCTACAGAAAGTCCACGTGTCCTTCTGTTTCCTGTGCCTTGTTAAGTTGCAGGTAAATCATTTCACAAACCCAGTAGCAATGCTGAGCTTTTCTAATCCCGTTTGCACTAACACAATTATGATAATCCCGGGAATTCTAATGCTCTATGAAGTTTGCTCCTTCCCAGCTATTTTATGGGGTCCCTAGAGAGTAACTCTGCTGTTTGTGAATTCATTCTTTCTAGCTAGCGTTAGAACATTTGCCGTCTTTTCACCATCTCCTCAGCCAAGTATCATGAATGCAGGGGAGGGAGCATTTTCCATGCCCTGGGTGCCAGCATTTTCCATGCAGGGTACCAGCCATTTTCACTTCACAAACGCATGCGGTCGGAGTCACCCTGTCCCTGGTCACATCTGTTGCGTCCTTGGCATCTCCTCCTTTTCAGATGTGAGCCTGTCAGCTTCACGCTCCCCACTGTGTGCCTTCATATTACCATCACATTTTTTGAGGTTTCTTCTTTATTCCCCCTTGTTCTTTGTTAGAGACTCTAAAGCAGCATGTTCAAGATCTCCAACGAAATGCAAGCAGAATCACTTTTATTTTTAACCACTGCTTCTGCCCAAGACTCTGGCACTGGTTTCTGGAGAAAAACACTAACTCTGTACATAATATGAGTAGCTCACTACTAAAGCAAATTCTTCTACTCTGTAACTGGGTGTTCACTTTTATAGCACATTAGTTATTTTATCTCTCCCCTCCATAAACAGATGATCCCTGGCATTTCATAAATATAGAATGAGGTGAGAGAAAATACAAAGAAGTGAGGAGAGAAGTGCGGAAGATATTCTCCACAGAGGGAAAAGCTTGATTAGAGAGCAGCAAGAATAATTATGTCCATGCTATAAGATTCCTAGACTGCTCTCATTGAAAGATGCATGTTAGGGAATATTTTAAGCCAGAGTTGCCTCAACTAACAGCTGCTCAATTCACACAGGAGGAGTTGAGGCAGTAAATGAAGGGATATTTTGTAGATTTCTGAACAAGAGACAGCCATGAACAGTCATGTTTACTGGAGGGCTTGCAATGGGTAAAGATTGTAAACAGAGAGAACAGCTAGGACTATATGAATAAAACATGTGTGAGATATAATTTAGACTCTGCTGGTGATAGGGACTGCAGGGAGCGATGGAAAGGAGAATGAAAGGCATTTTAAAGGAATAACTAACATAGCTGACTTCTCAGGGGAAAAAAAGTTCAAGTCCATTTCAGAGAGCTTAACAAATTAAAATTCATGAATCTCCCCTGTAGGCTGTTTCCTTTAAGGTGATTTTCGGTCTGAGGACTCTCATCTCAGACTTGCTCTCTCAGTGTCCTAGAACAGAAAATCAAGCCCAGCTGCATTCAAGGTAACTTTGCCTAGATCGAAGTTCACAAGCTTTCAGCCTTCCTGTCTCAAAGCTTAAATGTCCATCCCACCACTTATTTATGGTATGGTATTGGCAGGTTGAGTGTGAACAAAATGTATACAATCCATCAATAGCTTCCAGAGTTTGACTCCCTAAAACTGGAAAATAAAAGCAACCATAAAAACAGGAAGATAGAAGATGACATACAGACTGAGGACAGGCTGTTGGCATTGACTTTGGATCTGTGGTGATGTGCTGAAATGTCCAGGTGGCAAACAGCAAGGATGGTAACTTTCAGAGGGACAAGATAGGAGAGAGATATTTGAGTCACTGGGATTGGATTAAAAACTGAAACTCTGAGAATAAATACCCTTTTATAAAGGACAAGATAACAGAGAAGACTAGAAGGGAAGCCAAGATCAATTATCTCATCATCTATCATAGGGAGAAAGTACCTGTGGTTCCCCCTACACAGCAAGCAGCCTTGAACACAGGCTCCTGACTGTCAGGCTATATCAGAGATACAATTGGCCCCAATTGTCCTTGTCAGCCAGCTGTTTCTGTGCCATGTTGACCAGCCTGTGCTTTCTCTTTCACACTCTCCTCCTGTGTATCTAGTGTTTAGACAGGGATGTCTGCACTGTGATCCTGACTCCTGTGTTCCTTTCCTGTTTGCTCAAATCTGGCTTTACAAAGGCTTACTGCAGAAGGAGAGGTAATGTATTACTTTCTGACTCTTGGAAATATAAGGAAATCCCATCATTTAGTGAAATTATGCTTATAGTTTCCCTTACATACTGCACAGATGTCATTTCACTTTTTGCCTCTGATCCCTCCACAAGCATCTTGGGGAGGGGGGAATGAGAGAACACTTTCCCTGGGAACCACCACTGTCTGTAGAAGGTTACAGCAGTTTTTCAAAATGCCAGGTCAGCAAGACATACGCTTCAGAGACCACAGCACACGATGTAATACTTGCAACCACAGTGAACTTGGCTCAAACCATTTATTTTGAAAAATTCCAGACTGGGGCCAAGGTATAGAGAAATAGCTCCATAATTTATAGGTCCCATTTAAGTCTTCTCTCTGTAAAATTAAATTCCACCCTTTTCCTACTTCTTCTTGCAACAGCAGTTTCCTGGCATGGCTGACAAGCTTTACTCTTGAGAGAGCTACTCCTTAGGGCCATGAAAGGCTGTTTGCAAGCTCCTGATTAACCTGCCAACTAAGTGAATATGAAGCCATCGTTTATGAAGAATCAAAACAACCTCCGCTCCATTTTCCAGATGCATGGTTCCAAGGGCCAGAGCATAGCTGGCCTAAGAGAAGTCAATTGTGGTTTATGAGAAGGAAAGAGAAGCACAGGCTTTGGAATGATACAATTCTGGAGTCTAGTCCAAATTTTTTACGGCCTCGGGGTCTTTGCATTGCTATTCCCTATGCCCAGATGACTGTTCTCTTAGCTCAGTTTGTTGCATTACTGATGACTTCTCATCTTCACATCTCAGCTTAACTGTCACTTTTCCAAAGAGGCCTTCCCTGGCCAGTCCTTTGAAGCTACACCCTTCCTGTTCTCCCTCTAGTTATTATCATCACAATCTTCAGTTTCATCCAAAACATTATAAGTGCTGTTTACTTATATGTTTATTTGTGTTTTAGTTTCCCCTATACTCTTGAGAGTCCCTTGGACTACTAGGAGATCAAACCAGTCAGTCCTAAAGGAAATCAGTACTGAATGTTCATTGGAAGGACTGTTGCTGAAGCTAAAACTCCTGTATTTTGGCCTGGATATGGTACTCCTGTACGTGATATGAATAAATGACTCATTGAAAAAGACCCTGATACTGGGAAAGATTGAAGGCAGGAGGAGAAGGGGACGACAGAGGATGAGATGGTTGGATGGCATCACCGACTAGATGGACATGAGTTTGAACAAGCTCTGGGAGCTGGTGATGGACAGGGAAGCCTGGCATGTTCTAGTCCATTGGATCGCAAAGAGTTGGACACGACTGAGCAACTGAATTGATACTCTTAAGAGGCAAGTTACCTGAGGGCGAAACTGTAAACACATCTTTTTTTTATTTTATTTTTTGAGAAGTTGAACAGACAGTGTCATGGTTCTCAAACCTTTCAGTTTCTAATCTCTGGATCTTATTACATCCTTAAATGGTATTAAGGATCCTGAGAGTTTTTATTTATATCCCTGGTGGCTCAGACGGCAAAGCGTCTGCCCGCAATTCGGGAGACCTGGGTTCGATCCCTGGGTCGGGAAGATCCCCTGGAGAAGGAAATGGCAACCCACTCCAGTACTCTTGCCTGGAAAATTCCATGGACAGAGGAACCTTGTAAACTACCAGTCCATGTGGTCGCAAAGAGTCAGGCACGACTGAGCGACGCTAGGAGGAAGTTATAACTATCTATATTTTCTGTATTAAACAGTAAAACTGGGTAAATTTTAACAACACATCTTTTAAATCATTTAAAAATGACAGTAGTAAACTCCACTGCATGTTAATATAAATAATACTTTTTATTAGAAATATTGTTTTCCAAAACATACAAAGACAGTATAGTGAGTGGCATTATTTTATATTTTTGCAAATCTCTTTAATATCTATCTTACTACCAGAGAGCTCCATTATCTCATAGGCTTCTGCATTCAGTTTGTTGTGATACACTATTTTGGTTGAATAACTTTAAAAAATATTGCATACACTCTTCTTTGATGTTATACCCAAAATTTACAACTGATAGTTCCTTAAAGTTGGTTGCAAACTCAAATCTGAAACCCTATCAATGGGCTTCTAATAATTCGTTACACTATAATTCATTGGCTTAGTACTTTGAAAGAGTTTTTAACCTATGAATGATTGTTTAATATCATGCTTTGATCATCTAAATAAATTTGGTTAATTGGTCTATGCCTACCTATCAAATGCTAACATAGGTTATCATAGGATATCAAGTAGTTTCATTTGCTAGTATCATCACTAATCTCACAAGAAAAATTTTCATTAGGAAGCTTACTAAGCCAGCAGCGACATATACAAGCTTTTCAAAATCCTAGTTTTTTGTTTAAAAGCTTACGTTTTATAAATAGAAAAATACTCTCAGTTGTTTGTCTTGCAGTGACAGGGTTAAAATTTTTGTTAAGATGATTTTTAACAAAAATATTTCAGTATTTTTTCCTGGAGAATTCCATGGACAGAGAAGTCTGGTGGACACAGTACAGGGCATTGCAAAGAGTGAGACAGGACTGAATGACTAACACTTTCACTTTCTTTTCAAAATTAAGGAGAAGGTACAGAGATTTCCCACCTACTTTCCACCCACACATACACCCTCCCATTATCAACATCCTCCTCCAGAGTGGTGCATTTGTTGCTACTAAAGAACCTACATTGACAGTGTAATCACTCAAAGTCCATAGTTTATGCTATGGTTCACTTTTGGTGTTGAACATTCTCTTAGTTTGGATAAATGCATAATGACAGGTATCCATCATATAGATATCAAGCAGAGCATTTTACTGTCTTAGAAGTCCTCTGTACTCTGCTCCTTCATCCCTTCTCCTGGCAAACAGTGATCTATATTTTGTTGAAAACTTTTTAATTCATATTCATGAGAGATACTGGTCTGTATTCTTTCTTGTGATGTCTTTGTCTGGTCTCGTTATTAAGGTAATGCTGAGCCCAGAGAACGAATTAGGCAATATTTCCTTTGCCTTTACCCTCTGAATGAAATTGTAGAGGTCTGGTATAATTTTCTCCTTAAGTGTTTGGCAGAAATTGCCGGTGATCTGGGCCTGATTTTTTTGTATGTTTGTTTGTTTTGGAAGTTTATTTAATTATTGATTCAATCTCTTTAATAAATATAGGCCTACTCAGATTATTTACTTCTTGTTAAGTGAGTTTCAGCAAACTGTGACTTTGAAAAAAAAAAATGGTTCATTTCACCCAGGTTATCAAATTTATGGTCATAGAGTTTTTTTATAATTTGTATTATCCTGTTAATGTCCATGGGAACTATAGTAACAACCCCTCTTGCATTTCTGATTTTTAGTAATTTGTGTTCTCTTCATTTTCGTTTTATTTAGCCTGGCTAGAGAACTGGCTCTTGATTTCATTTATTTTCTCTTTTTGTTTCCTGTTTTCAATTTTATTGATTTTTGATCTAATTCTTGTTCTTTTATTTTGCTTTTTCTGGATTTAATTTTATTATCTTTTTCTAATTTCCTCAAGTAGACAGATTACTGATTTTAGAGCTTTTTCCTTTCTATTACAATAATGCATAGCTTTATTTCTTCCAAGTTTTCACTTATCTCATTAATTTTGATAAATTTACTTCATTCATTTTTGAGAAATTATCTACAAAATATCTTAGTGCCAGTAACCTTATTTTGACTTCTATTCATTTAAACAAAAATGATATTGCATGAAAAAACTGGCTAGCTTATTTCCCAATTCAAACATCATATAAATCCTTTTCCTCAAGATAATTGTTATACTTTGTAAGCATAATTAGGGCTTCATGTGCACTCATTATTCCACGACATAGGCTATTAAAAATATATATACTCAAGGGTTGCCACTTAATATAACTAATGATTTCACTCCTTCATCAAGTACATTCTTAACTTCTTCAACATTAAGATTGTTTTTTCCTGTGTGTAAACACAATGACTATTAGGTCAGCTTGGTGCCACTGCACTGATTCATGGGATGACACTAGCTGTTTACCAACCACTATTTTGCACTGTAAGTGTAAATGTCAACATGATGAAAAGCAAATATTATGAAAATTGCACTGACCTCATGGAAAGGTCTCAAAGGCCTCTGGGTACTTTGAGGACCACTGGAGCAGTGGTTGCGGGGATAGATGTAGGGCTCTAGAATGCTTTGTCTCTCCTCCTTGCAGCCTATTCATAAGGAGGTTGTTTTCATCTTTGTTCAGTTTCCTCATCTCTAAAAAAGTGTGCTAACGATAAATACATTTCATTATAGCTGTACAACACCAAAACTGAACCCAATGGAAACTGTGAACTTTGGGTGATTACGATGTATCAATATCAGCTCATCAGTTGTAACAAATATACACCTGCCATACTGGCTACTGATAATGGGGGAGGCTATGCACATGTGCGATCAGGGAGGTGTATGGGAAAACTCTGTACTCTCTCTTAATGTTTCTGTGAACCTAAAATTGCTCTAAAAATAAGTCTTTTTTTTTTTTTTAAGAGAAAATGCTAATAATAATATCTAATGCATAGTATTGTGAAGTTAAGTAGGAGAAGGAAATGGAAACCCACTCCAGTGGTCTTGCCCAGAGAATTCCCATGGACAGAGGAGCCTGGCAGGCTACAGTCCATAGGGTTGCAAAAAGTCAGACATGACTGAAGCAACTTAGCACGCATGTGGAAGGTTCAGAGCAGTGTCAGGCACAGAGTAAGGGCAACAGAACATCAGGTCTCTCTATTGCTTTTCATTGTTATCTAAGCCCTTAGAAAACATTTGACACAGAATTGGTACTCCATAAATGTTTATTGAAAAAAATGTGATTGGACCAAGACTCACCACATATTAGTTCTGGGTTCTTAGGTAAACGACTATCTTTGAGTCTAGACTTTTTAAAATAAGATGGGAAATTTTTACTTTACAGGTGTATTATGAAGATTAAACAGAAGGCTATATGTGGAAATGCTCAAGTTTCAGACACTCTAGAAATATTTTTTTGCCAATAATGAAAATTTTCCCTTATGGACTTCTACCCACTTTTCTGTTATCTTCTGACTTTCCCCCAGTTTCTACCCAGTTTTATAGAATTCTCCATGTCTCATCCTATCAGCTTGGCTCTGACTAGCTCATCAGATATGCTGATGGGGGGTTAAGAGCAAAAGTGTCAGAGTTCCATTAAGTGGTATACACCTAAAATAAAGTTTGTAGAAGAGAAATTATGCATGTTCTGAACTAGAGCAAAACTTTTGCAATAGAAAATGGGAATCAAAATTTGAATAAGCTTCCAAACATAATAATCAGTGACAATTTGGAATTAATTTATATGAACAACAGGTGAATTAGTTAGAATTCTCTTGGTTACAAGTGATCAAAACCCAACTAAACTGTGTAAGAAGAAAACAGCCAGTCAAATAGACAAAAGTTAGTTCACGTTCCTTAAAGCGCAGCTTCAGGCACAACAGAATCCAAATATTCACATTTTGTCATCCTTCATCTGTCTTTCTCCTCTTCTTCACTGTATTCTCCTTAGCATTGCCTCATTTCTCAGATTAGATCTCAGGCCATAGTGACAGAATGAAACCCCAACAGGTTTTAAGCTTTCATCAGTTTAAAAACTGTGGTGGAACATTCATTTACCAGTTGACTTAGCAGAGTCCTGGGTAGGACTCTCACTGACCCAGTGTGGTCATGTACCCATTCCTTCAACACTTAGAGCGTTAAATTCTCAAATAATTACCAGTTTGTAACTGACAAGTTTGATCAAACACATAACTCTAGAAACAGAAAGTAATTCAAGTCCGATTTTAACTATATAGATTGAAAATAGAAGAGAGAAAGTTTCCCCAATAAAATTTGGTATGATATTACCAAAAGAAGGAAGAAGATTAGAGCTGACAAAATAACAGGTATTTGCTAAGAGTGGTAGAAGAGAAATGTTGCCATTTTGCTCTTATAAACTAATTACATATGCTGTAAGTCCTGTATTTTAACAGGAGTCTTTCTTGTCCGAGGAGTAACTCTGATAGAGGAATGTACTGAGGATCAGGCAGGCAAGTTGACAGGTTGCATCACAAGATACTGTGTTTCGGTGAAGAGGCTTTAAATTTTATGTTATCCCTAAACCTTTTGTTTAAAATAAATATCTTAGAGAAGCCCAAAATATATAAGCAGTAAAATCATAATTTCTCTGGTTAAATTGTAACTTCGCTTGTTAACTTGTGCTCTCTCTCTTTTTCTCATTTTCTGAAATTTCTCTTTGGACAGATTTGTGGAATTTTACGACTACCAAGCACAACTTGAAAAATATCACTGTAATAGAAAGAGCCTAGGATTTCATGTCACAAATTCTGAGTTGCAACTGTAAGCCTGCTACTTATCAAATGCATGACTTTGAGCAAAGCTTTTAACATCAGGATTTCCATTCTTGATAACTCTGTAATAAGTGGCTCAGTGACCCTTCATTCACAGATATCTGGGCAGATCAGCTAAGGCAATAAATGTGAGAGTAGTTTTCAGTCTGTAAAGTGATATTATAAGAGGATATAATGTTTTGATTGCTTTTTCTGGCCAGACCTTCACTCAGTAGCTTGAGCCAGCTACCTGCTAACAGATTGTCTCCTCAACCAAACTGACACACTGTAAGTAAGATCCTACTTACTTCCAGGATCTTCCAGACCATGTGGACTTATCCGGACAAATGGAGGTTTAATAACCATAAAATTGAATTTAACGACTCTTGCTTTGACCTGCTCACACAGAACTTCCAGAATCCCTCAAATTGTCTCCCAGTTACTTCAAGGGGTCTGTGAGGGCTTTCTCACGTGTATGAGAAAGTAAGTGTGCCTAGTTAGTAAGTGATTTCTTCTGTTTCTTCATCTCTTGCCATGAATCCCCTTATCTGCATTCTTGTCCATGTAGATCCTTGAAGGAACTGAGTTTCCTGTAGCTGCATTTTCTATTTCTGCCCATTTCCATAAAATCACTGCTATCTATGTGGTTTCCCAGCTCTCCTGAAATTGCTATGCATCACGGCGCTAAAAAACACCAGGCCCCCTTATCCCCCTCACCCTGCCCACACTTCAGTATGTTCTGCCCGTTTTCCTCACTGAAAGCAACGTGATTTTACTGGGGCACAGAACCCAGCAGTGCTTGGTCTCCATATCTCACAGGGTCCACAATACAAACAGTTGTTTTCTTTTTTGTCCAGGAACTCCTGTCTCTAAAGGGCTCATAGAGGGGCCCTTGAGGATGTGTGGATAGATGAAAGGAGAAAGATAAATTCCCATCTAGCCAGGGATGGGCCAAGGTTATGGTCAAGGAAACAATACCAAAGTGCCATATTGAGCTTGTGTGAGGTTGGAAATGGCTTGTGGTGTGTTGTATGGAGTGAGTCAGGGTAAGCAGCTCAGGTCTGACTCAGAGAAGTGAGAAGGCCAAGGGCTTACTTCTAGGAAGGTTAAGTTTTTCTACACTGATGTAAGTGTATCTTTACACTTACATAGGGCTGCTGCTGCTGCTGCTAAGTCGCTTCAGTCGTGTCCGACTCTGTGCGACCCCAGAGAGGGCAGCCCACCAGGCTCCGCTGTCCCTGGGATTCTCCAGGCAAGAACACTGGAGTGGGTTGCCATTTCCTTCTCCAATGCATGAAAGTGAAAAGTGAAAGTGAAGTCACTGAGTCGTGTCTAACTCTCAGTGACCTCATGGACTGCAGCCTACCAGTCTCCTCCGTCCATAGGATTTGCCAGGCAAGAGTACTGGAGTGGGGTGCCATTTACATAGGGCAATGATTCTAAAAATCTTAGAGCATATATTAACAGAATCTTGCAAATAAACAGGCATGTTGCACAGTTTGAAGGTATTCTTGAGTACTCTGCATGTGCTTGCCTTACACAGAGTGACACTCTATTTCACTGTATCGCCTGCGTGGACTGTTGGCTGGCTAGGTCACTAAAGGAACCGCTCTAATGAGACTCATACTAACTGTGGTGGTCAGTCTCCAAAATGGCCCCCAAAATCCTTGCCTCCTGGCATTTGTTTCCATGTGTAGTCTTCTCCCACAATGAATTAAAGCTGGTCTGTGCGACCAATAAAGTCAAGTGGAGGTGACAGTGTGTGATTTACAAGACAAGGTCATACAAAGTACTGAAGCTTCCTCTTTGATTCCTTGGATCAGTTGCCCTGGGGGAAGCTGGCTGCAGTGTCATGAAGTCACTCTAGTATAGAAGCCAATGTGCAGAGGAGTTGAGGCCCTCCAACAAGCAACCACCACTAGCTTGCAAACCACATGAGTGAGTCAGCTAAAGAGGATCCCCCCGCTTTAGTTAAGCCGTCAGATAGCTGTAGCCTTGGTCAAAGGTGGCTGTAACTTCATTTGACATCTTGAGCCAGACTGCTCAGCCAAGTCTACTTTCAAATTCCTGATTCCTGATTATGTGATAAACAACAAATATTTATCATTGACATAAGTCACAAGGTTTTTAGATTATTTCTAACACACAAATAGATAACATAGAGTAACTTACTCTAATTTCATTACTGACACCTTGGGTTAATTATACCTGTTCTTTTCCATATTGCACCAAGTAGACATTTTAAAGTTTTAGAGATTCACTAAGGACGGTGGAAAAAAAAAAAAAAAAAAAAAAAAAAAACACAAAGGGATGAATAAATGTATATGATTTAATTTTTTAAAAAATTCATCTTTGCTCATATGAGGTCACAAACATGTCTTAAAAATTATGAGAGAGGAAAAAGATGTTCCCTACATATAGCAATATATTTATCAAATATTTGATGACAATATTAAGGACATATTTTTCATTTCTGAAAATCAAACAGAATAAAATGAAACAGAATGGGTTAGGGAATAAGTTATTTGGCAGAACAAGGTACCAAAAATGTCCACATTGTGTGAGTCAATGGGCCACAAATTAAAAACAATAGTTTTAATGAGAAAAGGATATGTTTTCTACTGTGGCCAAAATGTATATCATTTATGTATTTGTAGATCACACACAACACAGTACAATACTGGATATTCTTAATAAGAAAAAATATTTGAAAGATATCAGCTAACACTTAGAATTTATGAGACCTGGGAACCTACTGCAAAAAAGAGGAACAAGTCCAGTCTAATTATCTAGATAATAAGAACATCTTTAATCCTCAGGAAGGGCCACTTCTGGAATGAAAATGTGGAACCATTTTTATTTTTAATCTGACTTTTCTTTATATAAAACTAAGTATCCTGGGCAAACAGAGTCTGAATGCTCAGCTATATGCCGATGTCTACACTAAGAAACAAAATAGCATTTTAATTATAATCTCTCCCTTTATCCTTGTTCATCTCAAATTTAAGTTATTGTTACTACTAATAGGAGGGAAGAAAAGATGCTGGAGGCTATAAAACAGCAAGTGTGAACCACCAAGATGAATTTTCAAGAACAAAATAGCAGAGTTGTAAGGAGGTTTAGGATTTTAGATTCCATTAGGTTCAAATATCATAATGTAGCCTCTAAATGCTCATTCAGTCTTAGGCTACATGGAAAGTCAAGGTATGAAAAATGAGAGAGTAATGTTGCTGCTGCTGCTGCTAAGTCACTTCAGTCGTGTCCGACTCTGTACGACCCCATAGACGGCAGCCCACAAGGCTCCTCCATCCATGGGAGTTTCCAGGCAAGAGTAGGGTCGCCAGTGCCTTCTCCGGAGAGAGTAATAGATGTAGACTAATATGTATGCTTAGATTACGCTGGGAAAAGCCGCCTTAATATATTGCTGAGATAAGAATAAATTATTCCAGCATGTTTGTAAACACACATACAAAACACACACACACAACACACACACACATTTGTCAAGGATAAGATCTACTTTACCAGCTTAGGTCATATATAAAGTATATAAAGTCATGAAGCATAGTATTTGCTCAAGCCAGCATCTATCTAACAGGCAGGATGCTTCATTTCTCTTCCCTTCTACCTTCTGGTTTCTGAAACCCACCCCCGAGGCTCCTCAGTTCAAAGGGACTGATTACATCTGGGTTCCTAACCTTTAACTTTTTGTTCACGACTAAAGGATGTAAGATGAGGACAAAAGGGGTAGCCCGCAGGGAGACTAATTTTTGCTTATTATAAGAAAACACTTTCTGAAAGTCAAAGCAGGCTTATATGTGTTTTTGTTATGGAAAGCACTAAGAAATACACTGATAGATATTTAGCAGAAAGTTATACAAGATATTTGATCAAAGATTATAGAACCAGACAGGAGTAGTTCTGCCTTGCTTGTAAGAGCACACACACTTTGTGTATTTGAAAACACTGCTGATATCCTACATTTATCTGTTCAGGCCACTTATAGTCTGCACATCAACATGATGCTCAGTTACTACAAATACTTTTCTAATCACTAATTTATAGCGTCTGGTAGTGCTAGTGGTGAAGAATTCACCTACCAATGCAGGAGATGCAAGAAATGTGTGTTCAGTTCCTGGGTTGGAGAGATCCCCTGGAGTAGAAAATGGCAACCTGCTCCAGTATTCTTGCCTGGAAATTCCATGGAGTGGACAGAGGAACCTGGTGGGGTACAGGCCATGGGGTCACAAAGAGTCAGGCACGCCTGAGTGACGGAGCACTGGAATCAAATTCATAGGTGAAGAAGCTATCATTCTGGTTGTGTCCTTCTTTTGCACCGACAGGAGTCCTCCAAGAGAAACCTGCTCCTTGAAATGCTCCAGGGCCTATCTGCACAAAGTTAAGGAAAAGAGAGCAGGGATGAAGAAGCAAAGAAAGGAGGAGAATATCAGAGAAGAGGGCTGTGACACAGATAGACTTCTTTTCCCAGAATTAAGATGAAATTACCATGCAGCTATGTTTTCCTGCCAGGAAAATCAACCTTGTCTTGCTTCTTTCCATTGTTTCAGTTTCTGTTTTTTTTTTCCTTTTGTCTTTCTGTTTCTTTCTTTCTTTTTTTTTTTTTTCACTTAAAAATTTTTCCTTGTCATGGTTATTTAAAAGTGATCCAAAGAGAGCAGTAATGTGTCCAGATGGCAGTATTAAGCACCCTGAGGAAATTAGCTAAGCACATTGTGGAATCAAAGACAGCTGCTGCTTTTTGCATATAATTAAACACTTTTGGGGAAAAACCTACTGACAAGAGCAAGGCTCTATGGGCAGTCATTGGCCTTCTACTTGTAAGTTAGAAGCCAGGCAGCATGTAAACCAGCCTCATAATCCAGGGATGCAAAGAACCACTGAAACATATTACAAGATTGCCCTTTTTTTCTTGGTCTGAAAAGTTTCTTAAGATTAAATTATAAGGTGTTGAGGACTCTTATATGTCCCTGGAAATCATTTCCCTTCTCTGTGTCTCATTTTCATCAGAAATAAGGTTAGAACTATGGTTCCTCACCCAAAGTTCCTGGAATCCTTAAGGATTTAGGAATGTAAGGTAGTGACAAGAATCATTAAGTTGCTTTTAGTGTCTCTGAAAGTTTAATGGAAATTATAAAGGCTTCCCAGCTTTCTCAGTAGGTAAAGAATTCACCTACAATGCAAGGACACAGGAGACACCAGTTCAATCCTTGGGTTGGGAAGATCTGCTGGAGAAGGGCATGGTGAACTATTCCATTCTCACCTGAAAATCTCATGGACAGAGGAGCCTGGTGGGCTAAAGTTCATGAGGCTGCAAAGAGTTAGATATGACTGAAGCTACTGAGCATGCACACATGCACATAGGGCTATAAACATAATCACTATTGAGTTTGAGATTTTTTGAAATCTATCCATGGATTGGGACCATATTGGTTATTTAAAGATGATAAAAAATGTTACCTGGCTATAGAAAGCTTTAAGAAGTTCTAGGACATGATCGATGGACTAGACTCTGGTAATAAAATAGGGTCACACTGGTCACGACAAAAGAGTGAAGCTTTCTGTTAAGTGTTAAAAAAATAAACAGCATGGAAAGGTTAGGAAAATCCAGAACAGGTACATTATATTTGTACCTGAAGTTCTCAAGGGGGCTTCTTAGTGGCTTAGTGGTAAAGAAATCACCTGCCAATGCAGGAGACGCAGGTTCAATCTCTGGGTTGGGAAGATCCCCTGGAGAAGGAAATGGCAATCACTCCAGTATTCTTGCCTGGAAAACTCCATGGACAGAGAAGCCTGGTGGGCTATAGTCCATGGGGTCACAATGAGTTCTACAAGACTTAGTGACTGAGCCTGCATGCTTAAGTCCTAACAATCTTTAATTTGAAATTACTAATTTCTGTGGCCTGAATTTGTCATGATCATATCTTAAATTTTTTATCCAAAACAAATTTCCCAGGATAAACTTGCAAAATTCAACCTTCTGTGAAGAGGCAATGGAAGCCATTTTTCTCTACAGAAGCAGTAAATTTTATAATTCTCCTGCTTTGACTGCATTGCAGGCGTCATTTAAAGGATAAAGTAGCATTTGGAAATGTGACCATCAGGTCTTAACTTTGCCAGAGCTTTTCCTCTTTTCAGGGCACTATTGATGCCCATAACCCCCACAATAAATGTTTTATATCTGTCTTTGTAGAGCTTCTTTTCAAATAAAAATATTTACTTTAGATCTTCCTGGGGACAGAGACAGGGATGGAGTTGTCAGCCATAGGCTAAACCTCAGGGCCCACCTTCTCAAACGACAGATGTTTTTGTGGCCAAAACTCAGTCTCTTTCTTTTCATAATGTACTATTTTAGGTCTTCAACATCTGCCATTGGTATTACTTTAATAATTGGTTTCCTGGCCTCCAATCTTACTATCTTACTGTTTCTGCCAGATAAATCTTTCTAAGGCAGAGCCCTGAAAATAATTCTTGCTTAAAATCCTTCAATGGCTTTTTATTGAATATAGGACAGAATAAAATCCTCCAAGCCTGGGATTCAGGGCACAGTATATTCTGGCCCTGAAATTCTTTGCAGAATTCCTTCCCACTACAGCCCTCTCTAGTTTGAACTTCAGCAATGATACCATGCTTATCATTCTCCCTTTTATCATTCATTCTTCATGCCTCCAAATTTTTGCTCATGTTGTACCTTACAGCTAAAATTCTTTATTTCCATTCTTTAAAAAATAAAATAAAATTGTATTAATGTCTGGGGACCAGTGCAAATGTTTCTCTAGGAAACAGAAAGACCTTTCTGCTACTTTTTATCTTCACTTTCACAGATTTTGGCACACATTTTAGTCAATCTTCTGTTGTGTTCTGCAGACTGGCTATAGTCCATGGGGTCCCAAAAGAGTTGAACATGGTTTAGCAACTAAAGCAACAACAAACCTGCTTGTCACACTTGTAAACTCCTAGGGATCAAGACAGAGAAGGCAATGGCACCCCACTCCAGTACTCTTGCCTGGAAAATCCCATGGGCGGAGGAGCCTGGTAGGCTGCAGTCCTTGGGGTTGTGAAGAGTCGGATACGATTGAGTGACTTCACTTTCACTTTTCACTTTCATGCATTAGAGAAGGAAATGGCAACCCACTCCAGTGTTCTTGCCTGGAGAATCCTAGAGACGGGAGAGCCAGGTGGGCTGCCATCTATGGTGTTGCACAGAGTTGGACACGACTAAAGTGACTTAGCAGTAGCAGTAGGGATCAAGAATTAGGTTATTTCCTCTTGTATCTCAGGAAGACCTTTAGGAAGTCTCTAAAATTTAGTTCCCCCACAGTGGTCAGTTGCTACATTATCTTGTGATAGACGGGAGAGCCAGGTGGGCTGCCATCTATGGTGTTGCACAGAGTTGGACACGACTAAAGTGACTTAGCAGTAGCAGTAGGGATCAAGAATTAGGTTATTTCCTCTTGTATCTCAGGAAGACCTTTAGGAAGTCTCTAAAATTTAGTTCCCCCACAGTGGTCAGTTGCTACATTATCTTGTGAAAGTTCTAGAGAGAGAAAATGAAGATACAAGGAAGAATCTCATCCTTTAGAATGAGATTTAGAACTTTAGAACTAAAGGATGAAACTTCACTCAAAAATGTCTGTGCTTGAAATAAGCCCCTATGGTCTTTATTAAAAGCTTTCCTCAGTCATCTTGGCTTTACCCAATTCCCAAATAGTGTAACTGATAATCTGGGTTTTTTATTTTATTTTACTGCTTTCAGATCAGGAGCCTGGGTCTCTGGTGGCTCTCTTGGGAGAATCACTCCTCCACTAGATACTTGCCTAGAGTCATAAGTAAAGATTCTGCCTGATTCTTGGAAAAAAACATGTTTCCAAGCTAAAAACAAGCAGATTCCACTGCACTTCTGCAAAAACGAAGGAAGAGAAGCCTGGAATTCTGGGTAGGTCTTACCAGAGCTTCTCAGAGATATCAGATAGAAAAGAGTGTCCTGAGGAGACACCAATGTGAATCACAAGATGGGACACGAGAAGGGAAACAAGCTGAAAGATTAAACAAAGAGTAGAGTTCAAGAAATAGATGAGATTCTTGTCATAAATAAGGTAAAGTTTCCATTTCTTAAGTAATTGTTACTTATTCCTAGATTTTTACTAAAAACAAAATTTTCTAAGTTGGCATGGTATATCAAAGTGAGTTGAGATGGTTTTAGACAAGGGAAGACCCTTGATATTTAGCTAATTTACACAGCCATATTGTGATGAAACGTGATTACTATTACATTTTAAGAAATATGGAAGCTGATTTGCAGACCCCTGTTATAATCTTTATAGATTCCTAGGAGGCCACCAAGTAAGATTTGGGAGAGTCATTACAGTGAATCAATTCCAATTCTTACACCTTTATTTTTGGAACATGAAGAACTTAACATTTCCCTGAGTTTTACTTTCTCATCCTATTGCTTCACTCCCAGAAAATGTCTTCATTTTTAGATCCTCTATTCCCTCTGAAGGGACACCTATGTTAATGACTCAGGCCTGCCAATCCACAGTATTTCTTCATGAAACCTAATATCACTGTTTATAACTATTTGAAGATAAAGAGGTCCAGATTTAAACCTCACAAAGAATTTTCCTCAAGGGAGGCTTTAAAGGCACAGTACAGCATGAATCACATGACACCCTCTGAGAATAAGGTCTTTGGGGCTGATGGAGAAAGCACTCAATGAAGTGAGACTAGAGGGGCTTTTCTATTAAACCTACAAAAGATAATCTCTATTTAGTAAAATTCCATTTTTGGAAAATACCCTATTTATATAGATATGGGAACTTATAAAACAGTTAACAGGGTTTCTCTTTGGGTGGTAATAAGATATATTGTTTTATGTTTTTCTTTTTCATTTCTCTTTTATTTAAAATTTTGTTCTTGTTTAGTAACATAACGTGGAAAAGAATGGTTTTTTGAAGGAATGTCAAACACACTTACTGTCTTTATAGAACGAAACTATGTTGCCTTTTCTCAAAAATGTTATAAATTATTACAGTTAAAAGTGCTTAGTAAAACGAGAAAATTAAATTAAAATTAGAATTTTAAGTAAATAAAATATACCGTGTATTTTCAAGTACTTCAGTTCAGTTCAGTCACTCAGTTGTGTTCAACTCTTAGCGACCCCATGAACCGCAGCACGCCAGGCCACCCTGTTCATCACCAACTCCCAGAATCCACCCAACCCATGTCCATCGAGTCAGTGATGCCATCCAGCCATCTCATCCTCTGTCGTCCCCTTCTGCTGCTGCCCTCAATCTTTCCCAGCATCAGGGTCTTTTTAAATGAGTCAGCTCTTCTCATCAGGTAGCCAAACTATTGGAGTTTCAGCTTCAACATCAGTCCTTCCAAAGAACACCCAGGACTGATCTCCTTTAGAATGGACTGGTTGGATCAGTCCTTTATCGAGCCCATCTTTGCATGAAATGTTCCCTTGGTATCTCTAATTTTCTTGAAGAGATCTCTAGTCTTTAGAAGACTGAAAAAACAAAGTTCTAGAAAGAGTCCTTCCCTGCAGGTACTCACAGAAGCTTGCCTTAAGGTGGTCACCACAACTGGGAAGAGTCTCAACTAGGATTGTCTTTAAGATTCAAATAGCCCCAGGTGGCCTCTGGTCCCCCAGCCCCGTAGAGTCAGACCAGATGGAATTATGGGGCAGAGCCCTCCTTGTAAATACACTTGTGCTTTCAGTATCTTCCTGAGAACAACCCAAGATAAAATAACAATTTAAATTTATGATAAAAAGTAAATCTTAGAAAGAAAATAGTTAACTTTTTATTTACCTGTGGCCCTGATCGAATCCCTGCTCCCTGTGCGGCCCTCTACCCCAGGCTCTTGCCCCTAAAATCAAAACCCAGCAGAAGCAGGGAGACCACAAAAGAGTTAACCGTGAGGAGGCTGCCATCTTGTGGCCGCTGAGAACACGCTCGCTCTGCGTACTTTTCCTCATAAAACACAGCTGGTTCATATTAGACTTGTTTCAGACTGTAGTCTATAGACCATAAATACAAATCCTAGTCATGTGTTAGAGTAGGACTGGGGTCTTATGCAGTCATTTTTTATGACTTTCTAAAAAGCAAGGGTCATTTGAGTTTGGGCGTGTGGCCCATTTCCGGCAGTTTTGCCATTAACATTATTCTGAATGACCTACTGTCTTCAGTCATTGGAGGCCTTCAGAAATTCACAGTGGACCTTACTGTGTGTGTTTGCTGCATTCTGAGGACTTTCCCCAGACAACTAGGGGGAGGACAGCCACACAGAAGGCTCTCTGTAGTCGCCTAACAGAGAAAATATTATAAAGATTTCTAAGAATTTCAGTGTGCAGGAAATTTTATATGGGGGCTCTGTTCAAACATACACTTGCTGCATTCTGAGGACTTTCCCCAGACAACTAGGGGGAGGACAGCCACACAGAAGGCTCTCTGTAGTCGCCTAACAGAGAAAATATTATAAAGATTTCTAAGAATTTCAGTGTGCAGGAAATTTTATATGGGGGCTCTGTTCAAACATACACACACACACACACACACACACACACATGCACACACACACACACACTCAATTTACCTATTCATTTGTTTTTTCTAATGTTTGAGGAAATGGCATGGTGGGCTTCAAATTGCTTATGTCATTTTGTCATATACAGATGGCTCCTTAGTGAAATAATTAACATTGAAATTACAAAACAAACCAAAAAACCAAAAAACCTTCAAATCTATTCCCATGCAGGCTCCTTAGACATAAGAAGCACTATACATACCAACTGTCAACCCATGCCTGAGAGTTGTAGCTACTGGGACCAAAAAAATTCAAAGAAGTGAGTTTATCACTCAGTGCATCTTTATAGTTTATCCTGTTAGTTGTTAAGTCATGTCTGACTGTTTTGCAGCTTCATGGACGAGCCCACCAGGCTCCCCTGTCCGTGGGATTTCTAGTCAAGGATACTGGAGTGGGTTGCCACTTCCTTCTCCAGGTGATCTTCCCCACCCAGGAAGCAAGCCTTGGTCTCCTGCATTGCAAGCAGTTCTTTAATGACTGAGCCAGCAGGGAAACCCCATCCTAATAGAATTCTAATTCAGTTCTGGGGAATCTGCATTCTCATCACACTTACACATATTTTCCCTTCAAATCTCCCTTGATCTTGTGTTTCTTAAGTCTCCTGAAGTTTTACTTCTTAAGTCATCTTTCTCTTTTTTTTTAGCTTTATTATTTCCTTTAGCAATTTCCCACTAGTGTATAAAGTAACTAAAACTTCCTCATCTCTAAAAATATACAATGAAACAAAACCAAACAAAAATAGTGTTGTTCAATCACCTATTTCTCTTAAGCCACCATTCCTAGTCTTATTTCTCAGAACAAATTTACGTTTCTGCCTTTCTGTGACTTCCCCAGGGCTGTGACTCAGATGTGAGAATTCAGTTAGATATATAGATTAAGATATCATCAATAGTGAGGCAGTATTTTAAGTCATCAAAGTGAAAAGTCCATCCAGGGAACGAATATAGTTTGAGAACAAAAGAGGGTTGAGGGTTAAAGATTAAATAACTGACTGAATATAAAAGTTGACCAAAGAGAACAGAAGTAGAAATTAACTGATATAGAGGGGCTGAAAAGGAAAGAAAAAAAAAACGTTCAAAGTCACTGAGTTCCAACAACAGTAGTATAAACAGCAACAAAATAATAATACTTTCAAAAATAATAATAAAATATATTGACTGTTCTCTATATTGATCTCTTACTTTTTACTAATCCTGCCTGTAAATATTTGGATTTTTTTCATTTAATTCTCATAACAGTCTTCAAGATAGATATGATTTTTCTCTTGTACAGTTGAGGGATTGAGGCTTGGATGATTTATATTATTTTCCAGTTTTATAAAATGGGCTTCCCTCAGCTCAGTTGGTAAGGAGTCTGCCTGCAATGCAAGAGACCCAGGTTTGATTCCTAGGTGAGAAGATCCCTGGAAAAGGAAACAGCAACCCACTCCAGTATTTTTGCCCAGAGAATCCCATGGACAGAGGAGCCTGGCAGGCTATAGTCTATGGGGTCGCAAGAGTCAGACACGACTGAGCGACTAAGCACAGCACACACAGTTTTATAAACAGGTTGGCAGAGACAGGGTTAGAATTCAATCCCCTCATAATGCTTCACATGCTGTAAATGACACTTCACAAATTCATAAATACATATTTTTTCTTATCTTTATGTCTGTTCTCTAACAGAGTTTTTTCCTTTCCAATTTCTCCCCTATAAAGGGAAACCATGAGAGAGCACTTAAAGTAGAATTCTTTTTTCTTTGGACCAGGGCCTTTTCATTTTCAGAAGTGTGTTTATATACCCCTGCTCATATCTATTACTAGCTGAGTTACAGCAAGGATTTCAGTCACCCAGGCAAGTTGGTAGTAACACGGATTTATACAAACTGAAAGCATGGCACCCCACTCCAGTACTCTTGCCTAGAAAATCCTATGGACGGAGGAGCCTGGTGGGCTGCAGTCCATGGGGTCCCGAAGAGTCAGACACGACTGAGCGACTTTACTTTCACTTTTCACTTTCATGCTTTGGAGAAGGAAATAGCAGCCCACTCCAGTGTTCTTGCCTGGAGAATCCCAGGGATGGGGGAGCCTGGTGGGCTGCCGTCTATGGGATCGCACAGAGTCAGACGCGACTGAAGCAACTTAGCAGCAGCAGCAGCAGAGCAGAAGGTCAGGTTTCCTAGGGAGAAGATAATTCAGCTGCTTTGCCCTTATATGTTTATAAAGGTACAGTTCTCATTAGAAAATTCTATAGGCCACTGTGTCCATCTGTCAAATGCAATGCTAACGTTTATATTAAAATACTATGGGTATGTAGGTAAAGCTCTCTCCTTCGTTCTTCCTCTCATGATAAATGCCCAAGAGCTCTCAGAATGAAAACTTTTCTCTCTCTTCCTGCCTCACCTCCTCTTGGTTCCATTATACTTCTTGTCATTTCTTGACTCCCAGGTGCACTGGCATGGCCCATCACCATCATTTCTGTTATAGATCAAGCTTCCTAAAGGTTGCAGACCCTACAGACATTATTTGACCTCCCCAATTGAGCTGTCTCTGAGATGATGTTCTTAAAAATCACTCTGATGGTCACCTCCTCTTTTTAATCATTGTTTTGAAAAAGAAAAAAAAAAAGTAGTTGTTCTCTATTGCAACTGTAATATTTTCCACAGACTTGGTGGATTACACAATACAAATCTATTATACTATGATTCTGGAGAGCGAAAGTCTGAAATATATCTCACGTAAAATCAACATGGCAGCAAGCAGTGCTCTATTCCTGGAGCGCAGGGAAAAATCTCTTTCCTTGCCTTTTGCAGCATCTACATGCCATCTGAATTCCTTGTCTGAATTCCTTGGCTTGAGGACCTTTCCTGCATCTTCAAAGTTACCAACAACAGGCTGAGTCCTTTGCATGCTGCCATTTCCCTGCTTCTCTTTTTTTCCTCCCTCCTCTTTTAATTATAAGGACTCTAGAATGACACGGAGTCTGCTGGGATAATCTCGGATAATCTCCCCATCTCAGTTCAGTTCAGTTCAGTTGCTCAGTTGTGTTTGACTCTGCAACCCCGTGGACTGCAGCACGCCAGGCCTCCCTGTCCATCCCAACATCCAGAGCTTACTCATGTAAACTAATGTCCATTGAGTCTAGGTGATGCCAACCAACCATTTCATCCTCTTTCGTCCCCTTCTCCTGCCTTCAATCTTTCCCAGTGTCCGGGTCTTTTCCAGTGAGTCAGTTCTTCTAATCAGGTGGCTGTGGCTGAAGTACTGGAGTTTCAGCTTCAACATCAGTCCTTCCAATGAATATTCAGAACTGATTTCCTTTAGAATTGACTGGTTTGATCTCCTTGCAGTCCAAAGGACTCTCAGGAGTCTTCTCTAACACCACAGTTCAAAAGCATCAACTCTTCAGTGCTCAGCTTTCTTTATAGTCCAACTGTCAAATCCACACAAGACTACTGAAAAAACCATTGCTTTGACTAGACGGACCTTTGTTGGCAAAGTAATGTCTCTGCTTTTCAATATGCTGTCTAGGTTGATCATAGCTTTTCTTCCACGGAGCAAGTGCCTTTTAATTTCAAGGCTGCAGTCACCATCTGCAGTGATTTTGGAGCTCCCCAAAGTAAAGTCTGTCACTTTTCCCATTGTTTCTCCAACTATTTTCCATGGAGTGAAGGAACCAGATTCTGAGTTTTAAGCCAGCTTTTTCACTCAACTCTTTCACTTTCATCAAGAGGTTCTTTAAGTCATCTTTACTGTCTGCCGTAAGGGTGGTGTCATCTGCATATCTGAAGTTGTTGATATTTCTCCCAGCAATCTTGATTACAGCTTGTGCTTCATCCAGCCTGGCATTTCGTACGATGTACTCTGCATATAACTTAAATAAGCAGGGTGACAATATACAACCTCGATGTACTCTTTTCCCAATTTGGAACCAGTCTGTTGTTCCTTGTCCAGTACTAACTGTTGTTTCTTGACCTGCATACAGGTTTTTCAGGAGGCAGGTCAGGTGGTCCGGTATTCCCATCTCTTGAAGAATTTTCCATAGTTTGCTGTGATCTACACAGTCAAAGGCTTTAGTGTAGTCAATAAAGCAGATGTAGATGTTTTTCTGGGATTCTCTTGCATTTTCGATTATCCAACAGATGCTGGTGATTTGATCTCTGGTGCCTTGGCCTTTTCTCAATCCATCTTGAACATCTGGAACTTCACGGTTCATGTACAGTTGACACCTGGCTAGGAGAATTTTGAGCATTACTTTGCTAGCACATGAGATGAGTGCAATCATGTGGCAGTTTGAACATTCTTTGGCATTGCCCTTCTTTGGGATTGGAATGAAAACTGACCTTTTCCAGTCCCGTGGCCACTGCTGAGTTTTCCAAATTTGCTGGCAGATTGAGTGCAGCACTTTCACAGCATCATCTTCCAGGACTTGAAATAGTTCAACTGGAATTCCATCACCTCCACTAGCTTTGTTCGTAGTGATGCTCCCTAAGGCCCACTTGACTTCACATTCCAGGATGTCTGGCTCTAGGTGAGTGATCACACCATTGTGGTTATCTGGGTCATGAAGATCTTTTTTTGTGTAGTTCTTCTGTGTATTCTTGCCACCTCTTCTTAACATCTTCTTCTGTTAGGTCCATACAATTTCTGTCCTTTATCGAGCCCATCTTTGCGTGAAATGTTCCCTTGGCATCTCTAATTATCTTGAAGAGATCTCTAGCCTGTCCTATTCTATTGTTTTACTCTATTTTTTTGCATTGATCACTGAGGAAGGCTTTCTTATCTCTCCTTGCTATTCTTTGGAACTCTGTATTCAAATGGGTATATTTTCCCTTTTCTCCTTTGCCTTTTGCATCTCTTCTTTTCTCAGATATTTGTAAGGCTTCCTCAGAGAACCATTATGCCTTTTTGCATTTCTTTTTCTTGGGGATGGTTTTGATCACTGCCTCCTGTACAATGTCACAAACCTGCATCCATAGGTCTTCAGACACTCTGTCCATCAGATCAAATCCCTTGGATCTATTTGTCACTTCCCCTGTATAATTGTAAGGGATTTGATTTAGGTCATACCTGAATGCTCTAGTGGTTTTCCGTACTTTCTTCAATGTAAGTCTAAATTTGGTAGTAAGGACTTCATGATCTGAGCCACAGTCAGCTCCCAGTCCTGTTTTTGCTGACTGTGGGCAAGGGATTCTTGCCCACAATAGTAGATATAATGGTCATCTGAATTAAATTCACCCATTCCAGTCCATATTAGTTCACTGATTCCTAAAATGTCCTAACATTTTAAGACGTTTAAGATGCTTAACATACTAAGATGTTCACTCTTGCTGTCTTCTGCTTGACCGCTTCTAATTTACCTTGATTTATGGACCTAACATTTCAGGTTCCTATGCAATATTGTTCTTTATGACATCAGGAAAAGTGTACGTCAAGGCTGTATACTGTCACCTTGCTTATTTAACTTATATGCAGAATACATCATGAGAAATGCTGGGCTGGCTAAAGCACAAGTTGGAATCAAGATTTCTGAGAGAAATATCAATAACTTCAGATATGCAGATGACACCACCCTTATGGCAGAAAGTGAAGAAGAACTAAAGAGCCTTTTTATGAAAGTGAAAGAAGAGAGTGAAAAAGCTGGCTTAAAACTCAACATTCAGAAAACAAAGATCACGGCATACAGTCCCATCACTTCATGGGAAATAGATGGGAAAACAGTGGAAACAGTGTCAGACTTTATTTTGGGGGGCTCCAAAATCACTGCAGATGGTGACTGCAGCCATGAAATTAAAAGATGCTTACTCCTTGGAAGAAAAGTTATGACCAACCTAGATAGCATATTGAAAAGCAGAGACATTACTTTGCCGACTAAGGTCCATCTAGTCAAGGCTATGGTTTTTCCAATGGTCATGTATGGATGTGAGAGTTGGACTGTGAAAAAAGATGAGTGCCGAAGAATTGATGCTTTTGAACTGTGGTGTTGGAGAAGGCTCCTGAGAGTCCCTGGGACTGCAAGGAGATTCAGTCAGTCAATCCTAAAGGAAATCAGTCCTGAATATTCATTGGAAGGACTAATACTGAAACTGAAACTCCACTACTTTTACCACATGATGGGAAGAACTGATTCACTGGAAAAGACCCAGATGCTGGGAAAAACTGAAGGCAGGAAGAGAATGGGACAATAGAGGATGAGATGGTTGGATGGCATCACAACTCGATGGACATGAGTTAGAGTAAGTTCCAGGAGTTGATGATGGACAGGGAAGCCTGGCGTGCTACAGTCCACAGGGTCGCAAAGAGTTGTACCTGTCTCTTATACACATCTATCATGATGTACTCCACATATAAGTTAAATAAGCAGGGTGACAATATACAGCCTTGACATCTGTTGTTCCTTGTCCAGTACTAACTGTTGTTTCTTGACCTGCATACAGGTTTTTCAGGAGGCAGGTCAGGTGGTCCGGTATTCCCATCTCTTGAAGAATTTTCCATAGTTTGCTGTGATCTACACAGTCAAAGGCTTTAGTGTAGTCAATAAAGCAGATGTAGATGTTTTTCTGGGATTCTCTTGCATTTTCGATTATCCAACAGATGCTGGTGATTTGATCTCTGGTGCCTTGGCCTTTTCTCAATCCATCTTGAACATCTGGAACTTCACGGTTCATGTACAGTTGACACCTGGCTAGGAGAATTTTGAGCATTACTTTGCTAGCACATGAGATGAGTGCAATCATGTGGCAGTTTGAACATTCTTTGGCATTGCCCTTCTTTGGGATTGGAATGAAAACTGACCTTTTCCAGTCCCGTGGCCACTGCTGAGTTTTCCAAATTTGCTGGCAGATTGAGTGCAGCACTTTCACAGCATCATCTTCCAGGACTTGAAATAGTTCAACTGGAATTCCATCACCTCCACTAGCTTTGTTCGTAGTGATGCTCCCTAAGGCCCACTTGACTTCACATTCCAGGATGTCTGGCTCTAGGTGAGTGATCACACCATTGTGGTTATCTGGGTCATGAAGATCTTTTTTTGTGTAGTTCTTCTGTGTATTCTTGCCACCTCTTCTTAACATCTTCTTCTGTTAGGTCCATACAATTTCTGTCCTTTATCGAGCCCATCTTTGCGTGAAATGTTCCCTTGGCATCTCTAATTATCTTGAAGAGATCTCTAGCCTGTCCTATTCTATTGTTTTACTCTATTTTTTTGCATTGATCACTGAGGAAGGCTTTCTTATCTCTCCTTGCTATTCTTTGGAACTCTGTATTCAAATGGGTATATTTTCCCTTTTCTCCTTTGCCTTTTGCATCTCTTCTTTTCTCAGATATTTGTAAGGCTTCCTCAGAGAACCATTATGCCTTTTTGCATTTCTTTTTCTTGGGGATGGTTTTGATCACTGCCTCCTGTACAATGTCACAAACCTGCATCCATAGGTCTTCAGACACTCTGTCCATCAGATCAAATCCCTTGGATCTATTTGTCACTTCCCCTGTATAATTGTAAGGGATTTGATTTAGGTCATACCTGAATGCTCTAGTGGTTTTCCGTACTTTCTTCAATGTAAGTCTAAATTTGGTAGTAAGGACTTCATGATCTGAGCCACAGTCAGCTCCCAGTCCTGTTTTTGCTGACTGTGGGCAAGGGATTCTTGCCCACAATAGTAGATATAATGGTCATCTGAATTAAATTCACCCATTCCAGTCCATATTAGTTCACTGATTCCTAAAATGTCCTAACATTTTAAGACGTTTAAGATGCTTAACATACTAAGATGTTCACTCTTGCTGTCTTCTGCTTGACCGCTTCTAATTTACCTTGATTTATGGACCTAACATTTCAGGTTCCTATGCAATATTGTTCTTTATGACATCAGGAAAAGTGTACGTCAAGGCTGTATACTGTCACCTTGCTTATTTAACTTATATGCAGAATACATCATGAGAAATGCTGGGCTGGCTAAAGCACAAGTTGGAATCAAGATTTCTGAGAGAAATATCAATAACTTCAGATATGCAGATGACACCACCCTTATGGCAGAAAGTGAAGAAGAACTAAAGAGCCTTTTTATGAAAGTGAAAGAAGAGAGTGAAAAAGCTGGCTTAAAACTCAACATTCAGAAAACAAAGATCACGGCATACAGTCCCATCACTTCATGGGAAATAGATGGGAAAACAGTGGAAACAGTGTCAGACTTTATTTTGGGGGGCTCCAAAATCACTGCAGATGGTGACTGCAGCCATGAAATTAAAAGATGCTTACTCCTTGGAAGAAAAGTTATGACCAACCTAGATAGCATATTGAAAAGCAGAGACATTACTTTGCCGACTAAGGTCCATCTAGTCAAGGCTATGGTTTTTCCAATGGTCATGTATGGATGTGAGAGTTGGACTGTGAAAAAAGATGAGTGCCGAAGAATTGATGCTTTTGAACTGTGGTGTTGGAGAAGGCTCCTGAGAGTCCCTGGGACTGCAAGGAGATTCAGTCAGTCAATCCTAAAGGAAATCAGTCCTGAATATTCATTGGAAGGACTAATACTGAAACTGAAACTCCACTACTTTTACCACATGATGGGAAGAACTGATTCACTGGAAAAGACCCAGATGCTGGGAAAAACTGAAGGCAGGAAGAGAATGGGACAATAGAGGATGAGATGGTTGGATGGCATCACAACTCGATGGACATGAGTTAGAGTAAGTTCCAGGAGTTGATGATGGACAGGGAAGCCTGGCGTGCTACAGTCCACAGGGTCGCAAAGAGTTGTACATGACTAAGTGACTGAAGTGACGGTATTGGACTTTATTTCTGTTACCAGTTGCATCCATATCTGGGTGTTGTTTTTGCTTTGGCTTCATCTTGTCATTCTTTCTGGAGTTATTTCTCCACTTGTGTCCATATTGGGTATTGGGCACCTACCAACTTGGGGAGTTCCTCCTTCAGTGTCATATCTTTTTGCCTTTTCATGCTGTTCATGGGGTTCTCAAGGCAAGAATACTGAAGTGGTTTGCCATCCCCTTCTCCAATGGACAACATTTTGTCAGAACTCTTCACCATAGCTGTCTGTCTTGAGTGGCCCTACATGGCATGGTTCATAGTTTCACTGAGTTACAGAAGGCTGTGTTCCACGTGATCAATTTGATTAGTTTTTTGTGATTGTGATTGTGGTTATCCTTTGATGAAGAAGGATAAGAGGCTTATGAAAGCTTCCTAATTGGAAGCAACTGACTGAGGGAGAAACTGGGTCTTGTTCTGCTGGGTGGGGCCATGGTCAATAAATCTTTAATCCAGTTTTCTGTTGATGGGTGGGGCTCTGTTTCCTCCCTGTTATTTGACCTGAGACCAACCTATGCTGGAGGCAATGAAGATAATGGCGACCTCCATCGAAAGGCCCAGTGCTCCCACTTCTGCACTCAGCACCCCGACCTTGCAGCAGGCCACTTTGCTCTTTGCCATGTAAACTAACATATTCACAGATTCTGGGGATTAGAATGTGCACATTTTTAGGTGTCACTATTCTGCTTCCCTGGTGGCTCAGACGGTAAGGCATCTGCCTGCAATGCGGGAGACCCGGGTTCGAATCCTGGATTGAGAAGATCCCCTGGAGAAGGAAATGGCAATCCACTTCAGCACTCTTGCCTGGAAAATCCCATGGACAGAGGAGCCTGATAGCTACAGTCCATGGGGTCGCAAAGAGTTGGACACAACTGAGCGACTTCATTTCACTTTATTCTGTCTACCGCAGAAGTTAGAGAAGCCTCACAAGAAAAGAACAGCCAACTTCAATGTTCCCTTTATCATCCTGACTTTTATCTCCATCTGTATATTTACACTTATGTGTGTGTATGTGCTCGGTCACTCAGTTGTGTCTGATTCTTTCCAGCTCTATGGACTGCAGCCCACAATTCTCCTCTGTCCATGCAATTTTCTAAGCTAGAATACAGAAGTCGGTTGTCATTTCCTTCTCCAGGGAATCTTCCTGACTCAAGGATCGAATTCATGTCTCCCAAGTCTCCTGCATTGCAAGCAGATTCTTTACTGCTAAGCACAAGGGAAACCCAACTTATACATATATGCATAATATAGTAATTATTTGTGATAAGTTTGAAAATAACTGGCAGGCATTATAACCCTTCATATTTCAGAATTTAGTTCTTAAGAACATCACATCCACTTATAACCACACTGCAATTAGCAAATATTATAGTAATTATTTGTGATAAGTTTGAAAGTAACTGGCAGGCATTATAACCTTTCATATTTCAGAATGTAGTTCTTAAGAACAAGCACATTCACTTATAACCACACTGCAATTAGCAAAATGTATAGGGAATTAATGATGATAATACTATTATCTAATATTCACATTTCAACAATTATTTTTAACATGTCTTTAAAAAATTCAACTCAAGATCACACATTGCTGACATTTTTAAAGAGTACAGGATGGTTATTTTACCAAATGTCTCTCAATCTTGGTCTTTCAGAGTTTTTTAACCTCAGGATTAGATTCAAATGATGGTTTTGCTGGCAGCAATACCACAAAAGTGATGCTGTGTCATCTCAATGTAATATAGAAGGAGGCTCACACTATCAGATTATTCTGTTATTGGTGACGCTAATTTTGATTACTTGACTAGCAGCGTTTGCCACAGTTTTTCACTATGCAATTCCCATTTTCCCTTTCATAAGTAATTAATAATCTGTGAGAGAACTTTGAGACTATAGATGTTAATCTTTATTCCACCAGACATTCACTCAATATTTTAGCAACCTTTGCTGATTCTTGCCTGAATCAATTATTGGGAAAATGATTGTAAAATGTGGATTTGTTGGAAACTTTATCATTCTTATTGTACTTGTTAACTAGCATTTTATTATAAGGATCATACCAACCATCAATTCATAAACCTCCAGTGGCTACTCATGGCCTACAGAGCAAACTCCTAAACAAAGTCACAGGCCAGATGTGGGATCAAAGGTCAGACTTGCATCTGTTTGATGCAAGTCATCACCTGCAGAGACTCTAGCTGACTTGTCAGTTGTTCTGTGTTTGTTCTGATTGTCCCTTAGGTCTATGTGATAAGAAGAGGGGTCTTCAAAGAGGAAAGGATGAACGTGACCTATTATTGTTAATAAGTTGGGTTACAGGAGATGTAGATGCCTATCACTGATTCTGTAAGCTGGAATAAAGAAGAGGAAAACTTCACAAATAGTAAGATCCAATTGGGGGCTCCCTGTGGAGCCCAAGGCCTTCCTCAGGATGGGGGCTATGAGATAGTAGTAAGCCAGGAAAGAGGATAGAGTTTTATAGGTTAGCCATTATATGCATACTAGAAATTATTTTAAACAGTGACACATCTTAACTCATTTAACGGTCATTTAATTTAACATGAGGGAGTGTGCTGTTGCTGTTGTGCAGTCAGTCAGGTCCAACTCTGTGTGACCCCGTGAACTGCAGCACTCCAGGCACCTCTGTCCTCCACCATCTCCCAGAGTTTGCTCAAACTCAAGTCCACTGAATCTGTGATGCTATCTACCGTCTCATCCTCTGCTGCCCTCTTCTCCTTTTGCCTTCAATCTTTCCCAGCATCAGGGTGTTTTCTGAGTCAGCTCTTCACATCAGGTGGCCAAAGCTTCAGCTTTAGCATCAGTCCTTACAATGAATATTCAAAGTTTATTTCCTTTAGGATTGACTGGTTTGACGAAGGTACCCCTTATTATATCCATTTAACAGAAGAGGAAGTGATGCACAGAGAGTTTAAATAATTGCCCAAGTCCACAGAGTTGGCAAGTGACAAAGCAAGAACTGCAACCTCCAAAAGGGAAATGCTTCACTACTGACTATCTTACAGAAGTTCAGAACACAGCTTGGTATTGATTCAATAAAAATGTATGGTAAGTAGATGCATGAATGAATGAATGATTGAGTCTTTTCAATGTAGTAATACAGAAGCCTCTTTATTGGTCTCTCTATCTCCATGCTCTTCTCATGCCAAGTTATTACCATACAGTTGCTGAATCAATCTAAAATTGCTCTTGCACATGGTGGGCATTCAATAAATATTTGAGAGAATAACTAAAAAGTCAAATATGATTGCATACTTCCCTTGACAATGAGTCAGTGTATATTAATAATATATACTTGAAAATCCAGTCTTTTCATGGCATGATCATTTCTGGCTTGGCTGATATAGCCACATCTACTTCCAGTTTTCAGGTTCTAAGCTTCAGTATTACCAACACATTACCCACAAAAGCTGTTTTTTCTGTCACCTCCATGCTTTTAAACATGTTTATTCTATCTAGAACTTCTTGCCATCTATACTCCACTTTTATTCACTTAGCACTATGTTCTCCTTCTTCAAGCTTCCTCTTGAGTGTTACAATTTTTAGGGACCTAATCTGATTCTGTCAGTTAGAATTCAACTTTCTAAATCTTTGATCCCATTGGGCCTTGGTGTGAGTGCGTGTGTGTGTGCCCAGTTGCACAGTCATGTCTGTGTCTGACTCTTTCTGACCCAATGCACTGTAGACTGCCAGACTTCTCTGTCCATGGGATTCTCCAAGCAAGAATACTGGAGTGGGTTGCCATACCCTCCTCCAGGATGTCTTCCCAACTCAGGGACTGAACCAGCGTCTAATGCATCTCCTGAACTGCAGGCAGATTCTTTACCACTGAGCCACTGTGGAAACTCTGGAAGTTGATAGATACTTCTTATTAAATATCCTCTGGTAGATCTTTTGATTTATATCATATCACAGTTATTTCTTGCCTGCTGTTCAACTAGAGCTTCTCCAGAGCCAGACTAAGTCGAATTCATTTTTATATCCTTGTATCCATCACATGGGTCTTTCCCAGTGGCTCAGTGGTAAAGAACCCACCTGCCAATGCGGGAGATGTGGGTTCGATCCCTGGGTCAGCAAGAGGCCCTGGCGTAGGAATGGCACCCCACTCCAGTATTGTTGCCTGGAAAATCCCATGGACAGAGGAGCCTGGCGGGCTACAGTCCAGGGGGTCACCAAAGAGTAGGACACAACTTAGCAACTAAACAACAATCGTATATCACATAGCCTGGCACACGGGAGATGCTGAGGTTTGTACCTCTCATTACAAAGAATGTAGATTCTGAAATCAAACTGCCTCATCTTAAGTCCTGATTCCAGAAAGTAAGAGCTTTCTGATCATTTATGAATTGCTATCTTCTCTGTATCTTGTTTTTTTCCTTCTGTTAAAGGAAAATAATAATACTTAGCTTTTAGGTTTGTTGTGAGAATTAAATGAGCAAAATGTGCACATGCTTCACATAATTTAATATAATTAATCTTTAAGATAATGCATATAGATAGGTCCTATTGTTGCCTATATTTTACTTCATCCAGCATATTGAATTGTGGGGAGTTAGAGTAACTTGCCAAATATCAGTTATTGTTATTATATTAGTTAATTTAGGTCTATTGACTAGAACAAAGGTTGATGTAACAGTAGATTCATATAGAAGATTCTGAAGGTAGGTAGGAAGAGAATTCAAAATTTTCAAATGCTGGATTAGGGCTGAACTTTATCCTAAAGATGGGAGTGGCAAATAAATTTTAGTTCTTGTGCTAACTTAGACTAATTGCTGATGGCTGTTTGGAGTATTGAGTTGAGAAAGACTGTTGGCTTGCACACAGCATCAGGGAAAGCAAGCAGCGTGAGTGAGCTCATATACCTATGCTAAATGTGGGCAAGGGGAAATGGTAGCATACATCCCATTTAGTTTACCTCCCTGGAAACAAAGCGTTAAGAACATGTGGATCTTGGGAAACTCAGACTAACTTTTCAGACTCTTGGGAAAGAACGTGAGTCTCTTGTACATGAAAATAAAAATCCAACTTTATTCTTTTTGACAGTTCATTAAATGGAGATACTTCCCCATGATCATATTCAATCATAGCTTATAGTAACCAAACAAAAGTCTTAGATATTTTCTTCTAGATCATGTTAGAGACTCAGATTATATTATAAATCTGATTCAGTATTATCATCATGAAATCTTTGCTTAGACAAATCAAGCCATTAAAGAGTTCTTGGAACTTCAAAGCCTTTTCTTTCACTGATTCTAAAATATATCATATGACATCCCTCATATGAAGAATCTAAAAGAAATGATAAGAGTGAGCAAAACAGAAACAGAAACAGACTTAAAGTACAAATTTATGGTTACCAGGGGGAACAATAGGGGGAGAGATAGTTAGTCTGGGATCAACATGTACCCACTGTTATGTTTAAAATGGATAACCATCAAGATCCTACTGTATAGCACAAGGAACTCTGCTCAATGTATGTGGCAGCCTGGATGGGAGGGGAGTTTGTCGGGGGGATGGATACATGCATATGCATAACAGTCCCTTTGCTGTCCATTTGAAATTATCACAACATTGTTAATTGGCTATACTCCAATACAAATTTAAAAGTTTTAAAGAAATATATGGCCCCTGGCTGAGTCCTTGCTTGTGTATGTGAAGAGCGCAAGCCTCAGTAAGTCTCTACTAACTTTGTACTAATTCTCAATGCTGTGCTTGTGACATGCCCCAAGAAAATGACACAAAAGCATGCCTACCAGTAAGGAACACATACTTTAGTCGGAGAAAATGAAAAAAAAAAAAAGAAGAAGAAGAAGAAATGTCTAGCACATTTGATTGGGAACAATCTCTGAGATTTGGGACTTCTGTGAAAGAAACTTGGCTTAATTGAGTCTAAAACATGGATTGGATTTGAATGGGAGGACAGAGAGCATTCTAGGTAATGAAAACTGGACCAACATGGGGGAAGCAGGAATGAAGCTGGGACTGCAAGGACAAAGTAGAAGAACAAGGCCAGAAGAAGAAGGCTTATGTGGAGAGCAAAGAGGTGACTTAGAGAAGAAGGAAGGGGACAGCTAATGAGAGCTATTGGAGCCTACACAAAGAAGTGTCACCATATAGAGACAAAAAGTGGTTTTTGAGCAAGATAGAATTATTATTTCAAGAAAACTACATTGTACAGATTTGCAGGCTGAACTAGAATGGATGAAGACATGAGGCAGAGACCTTGCTTAAGAGTTGCCTGACAGGTTCCTCTGTTCATAGGATTTTACAGGCAAGAATACTGGAGTGGGTTGCCATTTCCTCATCCAAGTAATTCTTTCTAACCCAGGGATCAAACCTGAGTCTCCTGTGTCTTGTGCATCGACAGGCAGATTCTTTATCACTGGGCCACCTGGGAAACCCAAACACCTTGCTTAACAGGCATTGCAAAATGCTTTGTAAACTAGAATGCTTGATACAAAGGCTTATAAATGTAAAAGAGAACAAAAAACATAATAAAATTGCTTGGACTGCAGAAGACAGAATTTAAGAGATTTCAGAGGAAGACTCAGAATATGTTAGAGCGACATCTTGGATTAACAGCCAAGCTCCATATCCACTCTACTCCTGGCTTCTGGCAGATAGGGAACACTTGGTATGTCCACAAAAGGAAAAAAAAAAAAGAGAGAGAGAGAGAAAGAAGAAAGATGAAATTGGTATATGAGATAATTATTCATTAAATTCACAATTTAAGGACTTCATATTCGCTTTCTATTTATTATATCCCATCTTGTTCTAGAAAGAATTTCAGAAGGCCTATATATTATGTGTAGGGCATAATAAAATGTGATAAATTAGTTCAGGTTAAATGTGGGCAAAAAGTTGTGAAAGACTAGATACAAAATGGAGCCATAAATAAGACTAATCATTCAAACTATAATGAACTACACATTTAATGTGGGTTTGAGCAACTGATGTCAAAGGTAAAAATTTGGCAATTAAACAAACCAGTGTCATCAGATAAGACCATATGGGTTACTAGATGGAATTTTAAGTAATCTTGTTTCTCAACTTAGCAAGATAACCTCCCATGATATGTATTTCAGGTGAAAGTTAATTTTCTTACAACAATACCCTCTCTATCTCAGCTTTCTCTCTGTTTCTTTCTGTCCCTCCCTTTTTCTCTACACTTGACTCCCACCTAACAGACACACACACACATGCTCACACACTCTACACACAGAGAAGAATATTATTACTAGTTGTAATTAAAGAATAGCTAGTATCTAACTTTGGCCATATTATTGAGTTTTAATGGATAAATCAATGCTCATTCTCCTCCTACTCCCCACCAGAAACAATCCAGAAAATACTCCCTGGAGGTACAAATATAGAATTGTTTGTTTTAATATTATGTCTAATGATGGACTAGATAAAATAAAGAATTTACAAGAGGACAAAGCAGGTATGAGAAGAGAAGTGAGAGAGAAGGAAAATGGGATTTTCTTTCAGATTTCTCCTATGGTCTGAAAACTTATGAGCTAATGTTTGACCTTGATTGTAATGGAACTGCACCATGAAGTTTAACTGAATCTGTTCCAAGAATTATCTAAATTTGGCAAGCAGATAATGCCACATACCTAAGGAAAGATTAGAATGCTCACATAAATCAAAGGTGAAGGAGATCAAGTACCAGTCGAAATAACATTTAGGAATAATAATGCAGTGTTATATGCAGCAAAGTACAATGACTGCTTAATTAGATACTGTGGTCTTAGAAGCATTTATGTGCAAACCTTGGCCAGTGTGAGCTCCCCAAATAAAAAAGAGTTCATTAAAGTATCACATTCCTGCTCCATAATTCTGTTATAATGATAACCAGGTATTCACAGCAGGGCCTCAGTGGATTCCTGCTTTTATAGCCTAAGCCAATACAAAGTCTTGCAATGTTTTCATTTTTGTTACATCCTAGCCACCAGTCAGAGAAAGTGGAATTATAGCTTAAAAATAAAAAGATGGTTTTATTTTAGCAAGGGAAAGTGTTATAGAGGTTACTTAATAACAACCTTTCAAGCAAAAGGGAGGCAGGAAAATGACCTTGTTTAGGGTTTTCAAATTAAATGGAGAAGAATACATATATACTGGGTAACATTGAAATATATTCATTATATGAAAACTGAAAGAAAGCTCATGTCCAAGAAAACAGTGCATCTTTGTAGAAAGACAGCTTTAGAATTATATAGATCTAGGATTGGTGTTCTCACTCTGGCACTTATTAACTCTGTGTCCTTGGAAAAGTCAAGCAGGTTTTCAGTCTCAATTTCCTTATCTGTAAAATGGGAATAGTGATACCTATTTCTTAGGGTTGACAAGACACACTTTTTAACATATCTTATGCAAAATCAGGCACATGGGAAGTAATCAATACATGTCAACTTTATGCATTTCAAGATTTGTTTTTTGTTATTTTATTTCATATTTTTAGATTCCGGATATAAAGACATAGTTCTTATCCTCAAGAATGCAGAGTTTAACAGAGGCTACAGGTAGATAAATAAAGAGTTAAAAGAAATAATGTAATTAATATTATAGTAGCAACATATATGATGTTCCACAGGGGTAAAGGCTAACCAGTTATTAATTCTATTCTGGGTAGTTGGAAAAGGCCTGGAGGCAATTACATTTGGGTCTGTCTTAAAGATGAGTAGAACTTTTTCCATCTAAGGACCGACCTGATAAAAGATAAGGGTCCATGAAAATCCTGGAGTAAAGGATAATCTGGGACAAGGCACAAAACTGAGGACCGTGATTCTGGTTGAAGCTACATTTTGAAAGGCAAAGTGTTTTGCTAAGGATTTGGAATTTGTCTTTAGGCAGAAAGACTGTGGATGGTTTACATGATTTTTAAGCAAATGAATGACTGGTTTAATGTGTTTAGGAAGGAACGGACAACTCTATAGAATAAGAAAGAATTTGGAGAATGGAGACAGAAAATAAATTGGCCATTGCCACAGTCTGTGACCACTCAGTTGGTGAAGAGCCTGCCTGCAATGTACGAGATCAGGGTTGGATTCCCGGGTCCGGAAGATCCTCTAGAGAACGAAATGGCAACCCACTCCAGTATTCTTGCCTGAAGAATTTTATGAACAGAGGAGATTTATGGGCTAGTCCATGGGTTCACAAAAGGTTGACCACAACTGTGACCAACACTTTCATTTTCACAGTCCATGTGAAAAATAAGGGTTTGGACCAAGGTCCTAGTAGTGAAATTAAAAGGGGTAAGTAAGACTGCAATTTCAGAGGCGTTTCAGAGGTAGGTGAAAAGAAGTTGGTAATGGCTGGATATTGGAGATGAAAGAGTTAGGAGCTTGGATGGCAGCTAGAGGTGCCAGGCAGGCTACCGTCCACAGGGTCACAAAGAATCCGACACGACTGGAGTGACTTAGCATGCACACACACACAGTAGAGTTATGACAGAATCATCAAGCTGACAGAAGAGGAAGAGCAGTTTTGCAGACACAGCACTGAAGTTAATTTTGAATGGGTTGGTGTGAAGTGCTGAGGAATCATCTCAGCAGAGATGTGCAGAAAATAGTTGTACCTTGTGTTCTGGGGCTCATGATTCAGAGATGAAGATAAAAGTGAAGGAATATAAATAATTATAACATCTGTAACAACAACAGCAATAGCTACTGTTAACTGAGTACTGATTACGTGCCAGTCATGGCACTAAAAGCTTTAATACATTATTTTATTTAACTCTGACAATATTTTCTTGTTGAACACAGGGAATCTCAGAAAGCTAAATGACTATATACAAAGAGTGGATTTCATTCCTTAGAGGGAAGGTATACAGAATCTGCTGAGAAGGTGTTGACTGCAACTAACAGGAAACTAAACTCAAACTCTAATCTATTGATGTTTAATAACTGAAATGTCCCCAAATAGGGTAGGTCCAGTTGAAATTTGACCCTAAAACTCAGCAGTGTCTCACCAGAACAAGCTTCCATTCAGTTCTTGATTCCTGCTCTGCCTTCCACAGATTTGCTCTCATTGACCAGCTTAAATCATGGTTTCCTGCCTTCCCAGTTCATTTGGCTAGAAGAACAGAATGTGCTGACTTGCTTACACCTGACTTTATGTTCATCTTCATGAAACAGCTACTATAGCTGGGAAGGAGGCCTGGAGTTTGCTTACTGGGAAAGACCCAGAAAGGCCTATTCTCTAGAGATGTGGGCATCAATCCTATTCAAACTTTAGACTGGAAAACATTGCATTCTTTAAGGAAGTGAAATGGAATGCTGGGGAGACAAATAGCAATATTGATTAAACAGAGTAAACATGAGATGATCAAAGATGGAATTCTGGAAAGGCACTCTATTTAAAGGACAGGTTGCTGCTGCTGCTGCTAAGTCGCTTCAGTCGTGTCCGACTCTGTGCGACCCCACAGATGGCAGCCCACTGGGCTCCCCCATCCCTGGGATTCTCCAGGCAAGAACACTGGAGTGGGTTGCCATTTCCTTCTCCAATGCATGAAAATGAAAAGTGAAAGTGAAGTCGCTCAGTCATGTCTGACTTGCTGCTGCTGCTGCTAAGTCACTTCAGTCGTGTCCGACTCTGTGTGACCCCATAGACGGTAGCCCACCAGGCTCCCCCGTCCCTGGGATTCTCCAGGCAAGAACACTGGAGTGGGTTGCCATTTCCTTCTCCAATGCATGAAAATGAAAAGTGAAAGTGAAGTCGCTCAGTCATGTCTGACTCAGCGACCCCATGGACTGCAGCCTACCAGGCTCCTCTGTTAAGAAAGCAATATTACTGCAAGAAAATCTTTAAAAAAATGTGATTAAAGAAGTAAGAGGAAAACCAGGGAAGAGTAATATCTTCAGATACCAAAGAAAGTTTCATGTGTGCCCTTGAGACTGATTGCTAAATTTCCGGAATCAGAAAAGCCAATCGGAGAAGGCAATGGCACCCCACTCCAGTACTCTTGCCTGGAAAATCCCATGGACGGAGGAGCCTGGTGGGCTGCAGTCCATGGGGTCGCTGAGTCGGACACGACTGAGCGACTTCACTTTCACTTTTCACTTTCATGCATTGGAGAAGGAAATGGCAACCCACTCCAGTGTTCTTGCCTGGAGAATCCCAGGGACGGGGGAGCCTGGTGGGCTACCGTCTATGGGGTCACACAGAGTCGGACACGACTGAAGTGACTTAGCAGCAGCAGCAGCATAGCGACTTCACTTTCACTTCTCACTTTCATGCATTGGAGAAGGAAATGGCAACCCACTCCAGTGTTCTTGCCTGGAGAATCCCAGGGACGGGGGAGCCTGGTGGGCTACCGTCTATGGGGTCACACAGAGTCGGACACGACTGAAGTGACTTAGCAGCAACTTAGCAGCAGAAAAGCCAATATGATTTTGTTTTTAGGAATCTATTATTATTAAATCTTTCTAAAACTTTTTTAAATGAATGGAAATAAGGACATTACTCCAATGTTAGCATAGTATGATCATCTAATATGATTGCTTGAAATTTTACAATAATTTTCTCAGGCTCTTGAGATATTCTTTTTCCTTTGAGGGAACCTTCTAGTCCACAGAAGAGATTTCTTGGATGCCTTTGAACTGAGCATTATCTCTTATTCAACTCCCAGGCCTTAGAAAGCATTCAACATGTAGCTACATATTTCTAATGCACAAAGCACTCCTTCCAAGATTAAAGAGGTGGGATAAATTCAAAAGATTATCTACTGGAAAGACTTATTCACTGCAACAAAGGTTCAGTACTACTTTAGGAAAGAGTTGAGTTCTGGGGAGAAGAGAGGTCTAACACACCTGAGTCTGAATCTGACTTCTGATGCCAGTTGTAGGATCCTAACCAAATTACTACATTCTTTTGAGGCTCAGTCTCATGACAATAAGATGAGGAATTTGATAATATCTTGAAACATGTTTATAATGTTGAGTAGGCAATATATACCTATTAACTACATTGTAGCTGTTCAATAAATTGCTGTTATAAAGTCCAGTGTATGCTGTCTTTATAGTTGCCATTATCTACTACAAAAAGGAGGCAGTTTGAATAGTGGATGATCACAGAATAATGAAAATCGAGCTGCCTAGGTTTCAATTCCACACCATTTTTTAAATAATTGTATGTACTTGGATAACCACACCTCAGTTTCTTCATCTGCAGGCTAGTGGTAATAATACTACTTTTTCAAAAGATTGTAAAGAAAATTAAAAGACACGATAGATGTATAACTCTTAGACTTGCTACGGATGCTCGATGAGAGAGCTGTAAACATTGGTTTTAATTACTGTTGTGTAAGGTGATGATCGGAGGATTTTTCGTTTTAATAGACGGTCTCAGAGTGCTCTACTTACCAAGCTATTTCTTATTTGACTTCATCTCATGAAAGGGTAGATGAGGTTCTCTCTGATTGTCTTTAGATACAGTCTCATTAAGAACATGCGATCTTCTGATGAATCCACACTCACTTTATGTACAATGTGATCAGAATAACAGTAACCTCACTGGACTGTTGTAAAAAATTAGCGATCTAACATTATGCAACTCTCCAGGACTAATAAGGTTTAACTGGAGCTCCCTTGTACACTCCCTGGAATTTCAAATACTTCCACAGATTGGACTGAGTTTTGCATTCTCCTGAGTTTTGCATTCACCTTGATGCTGTGCTTTCGGTCTTTTTCTGAATCGTTTAAGAATATCAACACTCCCACCTACTCTCTCATGTTCTTGTCAGTTTTGCAATGGTTTTCTCAGCGAAGAGAAAGGGAGAGAAGAAGAGATGAGAAGGGATTGAGAGAGAGATTAAATAAACACAGAGCACTTAAATGTGTAGTAAAAACCACTGACAGTTTGGGAGAACAAAATTTCTAATTAAAAATTAGATATTGTTTTTGTTTAAAGTCCTCATCATAAGGGAGTTTTTCTCTCATCATTTTACCTTTCAGTGTATCCTAGCCTCAAATCATTGAGCTGATTTCTCTCTTTCCTTTTTTTCTTGTCATTTTAGTCTTTTTCCACTCCATTCACCATTCTCTAAAGTAATTTATTTCTTTTGTTTCTTTGACTTCTGTTGACATATATCCTGGCTTACTTATCAAAGGATATTCCTGAACAAATGTTTTATCCTGTTACCTACAAGCAACGATTAGTAAAGTTAAAGCACATAAAATGTGTTCAGTGATATAGCATTTAATAATAATGGAGATAGTAACTATCATTATTGTGATTTTGCCATGGGAAAGAGCACTGGTCATGGGAGAGATACATGGTTTCAGAGCATCACTCTATGGCTAACTTAGGTGGAAACTTAGGACAAGTTACTTTATCTCCTTAATCTCATATTCCTCAAACGTAAAATGAGCTGTAAAATTAATATCTACTTCATAGGGGGTTGTATGGATTTCCTGAGAGAGTATGTAATTTGCTTAACACTATGCAGGAGATCCAACCAGTCCATTCTAAAGGAGATCAGTCCTGGGTGTTCTTTGGAAGGAATGATGCTAAAGTTGAAACTTTAGTACTTTGGCCACCTCATGCAAAGAGTTGACTCATTGGAAAAGACTGATGCTGGGAGAGATTGGGGGCAGGAGGAGAAGGGGACGACAGAGGATGAGATGGCTGGATGGCATCACTGACTCAATGGATGTGAGTCTGAGTGAACTCTGGGAGTTGGTGATGTACAGGGAGGCCTGGCGTGCTGCAATTCATGGGGTCGCAAAGAGTCAGACACGACTGTGCAACTGAACTGAACTGATGTCTAGAAATACTTAATATTCAATATTTGTTCATTATTATTACTCACAAACTTCTAAACAAGCTCTCAAGGTCCATAATGCACAAAGTACATGCTACTTCAATAGACATGCTTTCAAACACTCACCATCTAGCTCATAATCAGGTGTACCCATGGTTTTCTCTCCCAATCTACTTCTTTAAAAAAAAATTTTTTTTTTTTATTGAAAGGTAATTTCTTTACAGAATTTTGTTGTTTTCTGTCAAACCTCAAGAAGAATCAGCCATAGATATACATATATCCCCTCGCTTTTGACCTCCCTCCTGCTTCCCACCCCATTCCACCCCTCTATATTGATACAGAGCCCCTGTTTGAGTTTCCTGAGCCATACGGCAAATTCCCGTTGGCTATCTATTTTACATATGGTAATGTAAGTTTCCATGTTACTCTTTCCATACATCTCACCCTCTCCTCCCCTCTCCCCATATCCATAAGTCTATTCTCTATGTCTGTTTCTCCACTGTTGCCCTGTAAATAAATTCTTCTGTACTATTTTTCTAGATTCCATACTTATGTGTTAGAATATGATATTTATCTTTCTCTTTCTGACTCACTTCAATCTGTATAATAGTTTCTAGGTTCATCCACCTCATCAGAACTGACTCAAATGCATTCCTTTTTATGGCTGAATAATATTCCATTGTGTATATATACCACAACTTCTTTATCCATTCATCTGCCAACGGACATCTAGGTTGCTTCCATGCTCTAGCTGTTGTAAATAGTGATGCAATGAATAATGTGATACATGTGTCTTTTTTAATTTTGGTTTCCTTAGGGTATATGCCCAGGAGTGGGATTGCTGGGTCATATGGTGATTTTATTCCTAGTTTTTTAAGGAATCTCCATACCATCCTCCATAGAGGCTGTATCAATTTACATTCCCACCAGCAATGTAAGAGGGTTGTCTTTTCTCCACACCCTCTCCAGCATTTACTATTTGTTGACTTTTTTGATGATGGCCATTCTGACCAGTGTGAGATGATATCTCACTGTAGTTTTGATTTGCATTTCTCTAGTAATGAGGGCAGAGAAGGCAATGACAACCCACTCCAGTACTCTTGCCTGGAAAATTCCATGGACGGAGGAGCCTGGTAGGCTGCAGTCCATGGGGTCGCTAAGAGTCGGACACAACTGAGCGACTTAACTTTCACTTTCCACTTTCATGCATTGGAGAAGGAAATGGCAACCCACTCCAGTGTTCTTGCGTGGAGAATCCCAGGAACGGGGGAGCTTGGTGGGCTGCCATCTATGGGGTTGCAGAGAGTCGGACACGACTGAAGTGACTTAGTAGCAGCAGCAGCAGCAGTAATGAGCGATGCTGAGCATCTTTTCATGTGTTTGTTAGGCATCTGTATGCCTTCTTTGGAGAAATGTCTGTTTAAGTCTTTTTCCCACTTTTTGATTGAGTCACTTGTTTTGCTGGCATTGAGTTGTATGAACTGCTTGTATATTTTGGAAATTAATCCTTTGTCAGTTGTTTCATTTGTTATTATTTTTGCCCATTCTGAGGACTGTCTTTTCACCTTACTTATAGTTTCCTTTGCAGTGAAAAACTTTTAAGTTTAATTAGGTCCCCAAATCTACTTCTAAATGGTGTGAAAGGTGAGTTTTTTTCACTCATGGGTCTGTTGGGATCTATCGGATCTACACATATATATGCCTATATGTTTTATATAGTATATATTATGTAATATATCCAATATCTACAGATCTTGTCTTAATATATATAACATAGTGTTTCTTCTTTTATCTTCTTTTAGTGTCTGTATTTAAATATACTTTAAGATGTGCATGATATATTAGTATCTATAAATAATTTTATATATTAAAATTATTAGAAGTGTGATGGAAATTTTTTAATAATGAGGTATAGTATTAAAAAAAAGAGTTTAAAAGGCAATTTACAACATTCTTGGTACAATAATATTTAATTTGATACAAGGTACCATTTTGCCAGGCTCTAGGCAAACTCTTGCACTCATCCCATATGCTAGTAAAGTAATGCTTAAAATTCTCCAAGTCAGGCTTCAGCAGTACACGAACGTGAACTTCCAGATGTTCAAGGTGGTTTTAGAAAAAGCAGAGGAACCAGAGATCAAATTGCCAACATCCGCTGGATCATAGAAAAAGCAAGAGATTTCCAGAAAAACATCTATTTTTGTTTTATTCACTATGTCAAAGCCTTTGACTATGTGGATCACAATAAATTTTGGAAAATTCTTCAAGAGATGGGAATACCAGACCACCTGACCTGCCTCTTGAGAAACCTGTATGCAGGTCAAGAAGCAACAGTTAGAACTGGACATGAAACAACAGACTGGTTCCAAATAGGAAAAGGAGTATGTCAAGGCTGTATATTGTTGCCCTGCTTATTTAACTTATATGCAGAGTACATCATGAGAAATGCTGGGCTGGAGGAAGCACAGCATTGGACACAGAGAGTGACTGAACTGAACTGAACTGAAGATAGAGAGTATGTATAATACAATAATATAATAATGGCTTATATGATGCGACAATGTAATAATAGTTCAGTTCAGTTCAGTTGCTCAGTCGTGTCTGACTTTTTGCGACCCCATGAATCGCAGCACGCCAGGCCTCTTTGTCCATCACCAACTCCCGGAGTTCACTCAGACTCATGTCCATTGATTCCGTGATGCCATCCAGCCATCTCATCTTCTGTCGTCCCCTTCTCCTCCTGCCCCCAATCCCTCCCAGCATCAGAGTCTTTTCCAAAGAGTCAACTCTTCGCATGAGGTGGCCAAAGTACTGGAGTTTCAGCTTTAGTATCATTCCTTCCAAAGAAATCTCAGGGCTGATCTCCTTCAGAATGGACTGGTTGGATCTCTTTGCAGCCCAAGGGACTCTAATTACGTTTTAATTTTAATCTTATCATTCATCAGACATCAGGTTATGCACTTTGCATATCTTTCCTCATTTAAACTGTCTAAACATCTGTGGTTATCAATAAAATGTGTATTTTACAGATGAGGAGACAAAGTCTCAAAGAAGCTAAGTAACTTGCACAAAGTTATAGAACCGGTAGGTTGTTAAGTCAGAGTTTATATCATGCAATCTGACCATGTCTTACATCAGAGTACATGACAGTCTGGTTCTAGTAATTTTGTATCATACTTGACTAACCCAAGTTTTAAAATCTGTTCCCGAGTCCAATCTTATTTGAGCCACAGAGCAAATCTTTGAGTCATAATTAGCCCTTGAATTTGATATGCAGAGAGCAGGAGTCCATTTCATTACTAGTCTGCAGACTCGTTTTGTTCTCGTTAAACCTTTGTTCTTAGGGAAAAACAGAGTTGAAAGCTATCAGAGCTGAGATTTGATATATTTCTCTGATGTTTCTTCTTTAATTCCCAATGTCAATGTGAATGTGTCTGTCATACCTTTTGCTTCTGACTTCATCTAATGAAGTCAATAATCAATGAATTGTTGTTGTTTAGTCACTAAGTCATGTTTGATTCTTTTGCGACCCCATGGACTGTAGCCCACAAGACTCCTCTGTCCATGGGATTTCCCAGGCAAGAATACTGGAGTGGTTGCCGTTCCTTTCTCCAGGGGATCTTCCTGACCCAGTGATTGAACCCATGTCTCCTGCATTGGGACACGTGTCTATACCACTGATCCAGCAAAGAAGGTCAATCAATGAATTACACAACTTCAAATTACTTGTGAAATGTAAATTTTTTTTCTTCTATAATGCCACTGAAATCTTTTCAAGTTATAACCTATTCAATAAAGAAACAACTAGGACTAACTGCTTTTGGTAAAGCATTAACAGGGGATGAATTTACTATACTTCTTTGCTGACTAATGCCCTCATTCATTTTTGAGCTCTAGCAAAAACACAAGCTTGTTCTTACACCTTCATTAATAGACACATTCACTGCAAAAAGAGGCAGTTATAAATGTGTGATGGTGAGATCGACATACATATTTATCTTGCATGATTTCACAGCAAATATTTGCTGTTAAGTAGAAACCAGAAAGGGGAAGAATGATTTCTTGTACTTTCAGTAATTTCTGAGAGGGATCTGGAGAGAGACTTATAAAAATATTTGAAAGTTACCTAGTCCAGTGAATTATGAGCAACAGAAGTAAATTGGAGAGATGAACAATTGTCTGGCACATTGAGGCCTTGAAAATCTTTCATCCTAAACAATGACATGATGAAAATAACTTGTTTTTGGCTTGAGTGATCGGGAAGATGGCCTAAGTACTCCACTTCCAGTGCAGATTAGATCACAGCATGTAAATTTTTTTTTTTTTTTTTCCCTAGTACCTAGAGCAGGGGTGGGCAAGCTTTTTCTATAAACGAACAAGCAGTAAATATTTTAGATTTGTGGCCCTTAAAGTCTCTGTTGCACTAATGAACTCCATCATTGTAGCAGGAAAGCAATCACAGACAATAGTACATGAGTGGGCAAGACTGCATTTCAGGTAACATTTTATTTATAAGGACAAGCAAGTGAAACAAGGGTTGAATTTGCGCTGAGGGACATAGTTCGCCAATCTGTTGTCTACAACTTCTGGCTCCAAAACACTGTTACTATCAACAATTTAAACAATTTTTTTTTCTATTTCTTATTTTAATTTTTTGACTGTACCATACAAGTAATGCTTAAAATTCCCCAAGCCAGGCTTCAATAGTACATGAACCATGAACTTCCAGATGCTCAAGCCAGATTTAGAAAAGGCAGAGGAACCAGATATCAAATTGCCAACATCTGCTGGATCATCAAAAAAGCAAGAGAGTTCCAGAAAAACATCTACTTCTGCTTTATTGACTATACCAAAGCCTTTGACTATGTGGATCACAACAAACTGTGGAAAATTCTGAGAGAGATGGGAATACCAGATCACCTGACCTGCCTCCTGAGAAATCTGTATGCAGGTCAGGAAGCAGCAATCAGAACTGGACATGTAACAACTGACTGGTGCCAAATCGTAAAAGGAGTATGACAAGGATGTATATTGTCACCCTGCTTATCTAACTTATATGCAGAATATATCATGAGAAATGTTGGATGAAGCACAAGCTGGAATCAAGATTGCTGGGAGAAATATCAATACCTCAGATATGCAGATGACACCACCCTTATGGCAGGAAGTGAAGAGGAACTAAAAAGCCTCTTGATGAAAGTGAAAGAGGAGAGCGAAAAAGTTGGCTTAAACCCCAACATTCAGGAAACTAAGATCATGGCATCTGGTCCCATCACTTCATGGCAAATAGATGGTGAAACAATGGAAACAATGAGAGACTTTATTTTTCTGGGCTCCAAAATTGCTGCAGATGGTGACTGCAGCCATGAAATTAAATTTCCTTGGAAGCAAAGCTATGACCATCCTTAGAGAGCATATTAAAAAGCAGAGACATTACTTTACCAACAAAGGTCTGTCTAGTCAAAGCAATGGTTTTTCCAGTGGTCATGTATGGATGTGAGAGTTGGACTCTAAAGAAAGCTGAGCACTGAAGAATTGATGCTTTCAAACTGTGGTGTTGAAGCCTTTTGGGAGTCTCTTGGACTGCAAGAAGATCTAACCAGTTCATCCTAAAGGAAATCAACCATGACTATTCATTGGAAGGACTGATCCTAAAGCTAAAACTCCAATACTTTGGCCACCTGATGTGGAGAACTGTTTAATTGGAAAAGACCTTGATGCTGGGAAAGATTGGAGACAGGAGAAGGGGACAACAGAGGATGAGATGGTTGGATGGCATCACTGATTCGATAGACATGGTTTGAGTAAGCTCCAGGATTTGGTGATGGACAGGGAGGCCTGGTGTGCTGCAGTCCATAGGGTCGCAAAGAGTCAGACACAACTGAGCGACTGAACTGACTGATTGACTGATGCATGTGGGATCCTAGTCCTGTCCAGGGATCAAACCCATGCCCTCTGCAGTGGAAGCATGAAGTCTCAACTATTGAGCTGCCAGTGAAGTCCCCAATAATTTTGAATATGTTGTTCAGTCGCTAAATCATGCCTGATTTTTTGTGATCTAATGAATTTCAGCACATCAGACTTCCCTGTCCTTCACTATCTACACCTCAAAGAAGTTTGAGTACAGGAAACTCAACCACTACTGTAGGTCGGTAGAGTAGGAGATAGCAGGGAAAGTAGAGGACGGAAGTTAGAAAGGTAGTCCCAGAAATGGTTACTTAGTCGAGAAGTGTAATCCACCGGTTTCATAACCTATCTCAGATGTATATGTATAATCTACAAGTATACGTACACACATACATATTTATTACAGAGACTACTACTTTCAGAAAGGTTTAGATTAAATCATTTAAGTCTAATGGGATATGACAAAGAGTAAAAGTTTAATGAAAAGAGTGGATCCACAGTATGGAAAAGTATGGTCTTTTCCGTCCGTGATAATGTACACGAAAGAAAAATATCTTGTACTTTGATACTCGATTAATCACCTTGAACTTGGTTCAGAAGGTTTCGAGTTGGTATCCAATAGAAGTTCACTAAATTTTGTACAGTTAACATCGTCGAAAACAGAAGGGATTTTAAGTAAGTACGGGTTTAAAATGTTACAATAGAAAATCCTTTTTATCTATGGTGGACATGGATTTAGACCTTACTCTCACCGTATATTGATTTAAAATATAATCGAATATAAAGGATTCTATCTCAAGTTTCCAAAACAAATGTCGTAGTAGTCGTACTTGAAATAACATACAGACAGACCTTCTAGTTTGTAAGACGAGGTGTGGTCTGTTCCTGACCCGAGACTATTATAAGTAAGTTTCTAAAGAAATGTAAAAAAATAACCAGTTTCCCTCCGAGTCTTTACTGAATTACTTACCCTTGATATGTCTCTACTTACTGAGACTTCTACTTTTACCGTCCTAAAAATAAACTAATCAATCAACTAATTAAAACGAGGAGTTCCTTTTTTCTCTCTCCTCCTTTCTTTTCTACTCCTCTTCTGATCGTTTTACATTTCACCGTTTTTCGTTTTTGTTTTTACGAAAAAAAAAAGTTTTTTTTTTCGTATATAAAAAATAACTTCCTATTAACGAAGTGTCTTAAAACAACAAAAGACTCTTACTTAGTGACCCGAAAGGTTCAACCTTCCCCGGGGTTTATTAGTTGAACGGTGGTTCACCGATTTTCTAGATGAACTCGTTGTCACCATAGAGGTTCCGGTTAGAAAAACAGAGATGATCACAGGTCTTGGGTCCTCAGATGAGTGACAGGGTGACCCTAGACTGTGTTTAAGAAATCATGTCGAAAGAGGTGGTTTCTGTGGAGGTCTTAGTATCTAAGACGATCTAGTACACTGGGTTAACCGTCCGGGTGTAATGTGACGTCAAATCCAGACGACATCTTGGGGAAGAAAGGCCAAGGGTTAGTCACAACTGTTTCTTTCACGGTACGTGATGTATGATCCAGAGCAATTTTTCTAGTTATAAAATTGGTTGTGTGTGTGTGTGTGTGTGTGTGCGCGCGCGCGCGTGTGTGTTATCATTCAGTCGTGTCCAACTCTTTGCAACCCCATGGATATAGCTTGCCAGCCTCCTCTGTTCATGGGATTTCCCAGGCAAGAATATTGGAATGGGTTGTCATTCCCTTCTCTGGGGGATCTTCCCAACCCAGGGATCGAATCCAGGTGTCCTGCATTGCAGGCAGATTCTTTACCATTGGGCCACCAGAGAAGCCCATGAAATGGGCTACCTCGAGATAAAAGGACACTCTCAGGAATTAGATTTCTTTGTGGAAGAGGATACAAGATTCATGATCTTTAAGGGAATGTCCTGACACATCTCTTACCTATGGTTTCCTGAAATATTTCATTACAGTAGCACATTTTTATAAAGCCACAAGGTTGATCTGAGTGCCTCTGTAGCACTTTTGTCTCAAAGGCTTCTGTATATAAGTCACTTTCTGCTTATTCTAACCTATCGATATGATATCAATGATATATTAGATCAGTGTCATGGTCTGCAGGATGTCACAGCAGCTCAGATCTCTTTACTATATCATGACAAAAGAAAGGAGAGTTGATACTACTTTGGGGTAAAATTGCAAATATATTACCATCTATTTATTATACACGTCAACTGTTTCTAGTCCTCAATTGTGGTGGGACTGAAAGGAAAACATTCACCAAATTAATGGCCACATGCCACGCACACAGAGTCATGTTATATCAATCTACTGCTGCAAAAATATCTTGTTTTCCATGATAACTCTGGCTGTAGCTACTCCTTGGCTAAGCTTGCAATCGTCTATGGCATTCTCCAGGATCCATTTGGTTTTTATACGAGTTCAGATTTGCAAATGAAATAAAACTATGAGAATGACCATCACTTTTGCTTTCCTTAAACTTGTACTGTTTTAGTCTGTCATTTCCTCTGAGATGTGATATTGCTGTAAATGTACTATTCTGGCCAGTTTTGGGATACTGTTTCAGGGGCTTTCATTTGGCTCCTTACTCTGGTACCTAGCCCAGAGGCCAAGGACTTAGTATGGGAGATCCTGCCAAGGATGTCATTCACAAGTACACTTTCATAGACCAAGTAAGTGACCAACCAGTTGAGATAATGAACGAGGGGGCACACAGTCATTCAGACTTTGGGGAACATGCTTATTCCTTAGACCTCCAGGTATCATTACCCTTAGAGACACTATGCTCTATTTACATGTCTATAAATTATCACTGATTTAAGTTTTCTGGACTGCCTTCTGGCCTTGCCATTTGTTGTAACAATTGCAACATCTTAGTTTCTAGCCATCAAGGCTGCCTTCTAGCTTTCACTTCAGGGCTCCATCATTCCCATGACTATCAGTAAGCCACATTCTCTGATAGCCTCTCCAACCACCTGATCTCAGAGATGTTGGCATTTCTGTCCCATCCCATTCCCACCAGCTTTTATGAATAGTATGTCTGCTAGGCCTTTGCGGGAAGCCTAATCCTCTGCTGGTTCTTCTGGCCTCCTACACCTGTCCAGCTTGCTCATTCACTTAAGTCTATTTTTATTCTTAATAATCTTTTAATTTTAGAATAGTTTTAGGTATACAGAAAAGGTACAAAGGTAATACAGAGTTCTCATATATCCCTCAGTTTCCCTCATTATTAACTTTTCACATTACCATGCTATGATTTTAGAACTAATAAACCAACATCAATACACTATTATTAGCTAAAGTCCATGCTTATTTGGATTTCCTTGATTTTTACCTAATGCCCTTTTTCTGCTGTAGGATTTCATCCAGAATATCACATGACATTATGCCATCTTTGTATTTAGCCTCCCCTGGAGGGCTTCCCTGGTGGCTCAGATGGTAAAGAGTTGGCCTGCACTGCGGGCGAGCTGGGTTCAATCCCTGGGTAGGGAAGATTCCCTGGAGGAGGGCATGACAACCTACTCCAGTATTCTTGCCTGGAGAAGCCCCATGGATGGAGGAGCCTAGTGGGCTACAGCCCATGGGGTCACAAAGAATTGGACACAACTGAGTGACTAAGCACACGCACTTAGATGGCAGCAGTTTCTCAGACTCCCCTTGTTTCTGATAGCCTTGACATATTTGAGTAGTACTTGTTTTTTAGAGTATTTCTCAATTTACATGTGACTGATATTTTTATTATAATTATATTGGTGTCCTAAGCCATGCTCGGAGAAGGCAATAGCAAGCCACTCCAGTACTCTTGCCTAGAAAATCCCGTGGATGGAGGAGCCTGGTAGGCTGCAGTCCATGGGGTCGCTAGAAGTCGGATGCGACTGAGCGACTTCACTTTCACTTTTTGCTTTCACACAATGGAGAAGGAAATGGCATCCCACTCCAGTGTTCTTGCCTGGAGAATCCCAGGGACAGGGGAGCCTGTTGGGCTCCTGTCTATGGGGTCGCACAGAGTCGGACACGACTGAAGCGACTTAGCAGCAGCAGCAGCAGCAGCAAGCCATGCTATCCTTTCTCTACCATCTGCCATGATGATGCAGGCTTAACTTTCATTCATCACGGGCCATTACCTTTTTCAATCTTCTAGGAGCCACCTGAGTGGTAAGTTTTTACCATTTCTGGGGGTCCTTGCCAAGGTGTTAAAAATAATATCCTAAGAGAGCTTCCCCAGCTGAGGAAGCTCTTCTTTATCTAGGCTTATGTTTTTCACTGGAAGTACAGATGGCCATAGAAAAGATAGTTTCCTAAGACTTAGCAAGATTGTAGAGATGTCTCCTGATATATGGTTAGATAGGATCACTGATTGAAGGGACATGGATTTAAGCAAGTGAAGCACAGGGAAGCCTAGTGTGCTGCAGTCCATGGGGTCACAAAGAGTTGGACATGACTTAGCAACCGAAAAACAACAACTCCTGATACTTAGAGGTAGTTTAATTAGTGGGGCTCTGAGAAAATTAAGATTCCAGTTCAAGAAACAGGGAAACTCAGATGATTTTTGGGTCTGTCATGCAATGTGAAGCCTTCTGATCCACACACATTAAATAAGTGGTCTTACAAAGGTACTTTTTTTTTCTTTTTTTTTCTCTCCTGTAGGTTCTTTCCCATAGGCTGGACTTGGGAACAAAATTGCATAGTATGTCTGCTCAATGAGCCTTTGATTCCTTGGAAAGATGGGATGTGAAATCAATTCATGAAAAAATGTCATCTGAGATGATTCAGATTCTAAAAATTGTTGAGAATGTCTTTTCTTTTCTAACAAGTAATGCAATCTTTTCCTTCATATTCAGTGACTATTCCCTGCAATGAAACTTTAACATTAATGAAGTCCTAGAACTTCAGCTAAATTTATGTGACCTGTGATCTTTGGTACAGTTAAACAGCAACATCTTATTACCAGATAAAACAATTATTAACGAAAATCAAAGTTCAAAATCAAATCTCTAACTAAAGGAAAATATCCTTGGGAGTGTGCAAAGTGCTAAGTAAGTTTCAAAACTTTTAATGAAGTAAGATTATTTTTATAGGTTGTATATTTATAAACTTTATATCTTCAGCAGCAAGACCCTTTATTGAGTTATTCCATCTAAAGTGTACTGCACTAATCATCTTAATTACTTGGTAATAGTTAAGACCTGATACTGTATTAATCATCTTAACTACTTTACAAGCATTATTTTATTTAATTCAAATGATCATCTTTCATATAATAATTCCCATTTCACAGCCAAGGACACTAAATCTCACAGTTTTCAGAACTTTCCTCCAACCTGTAGTGTGGAGCAGAGCTTGGGAAAGAATCTAGATTTGACCATGGTCATGATCTGTCCACCATGATACCTTGTCTTCTCAAAAATATTTACTTCTGCCTGACAAGGTCACTCACTGGTGGTTTTTAAAAACCTCCCCATCCCCCCTTTTCTGTATTTAATTTTAGATTTGGAAGAGCAGTTTATAACTCAAAATCAGAACCCTTTAATTAAGTACAAGAGCTCTCTTAGGGAAAGAGAATGTTACAGCCATGTTAGAGCCACCCTCCCTAAAACTACCATTGTTCCTCTTGAGTAGGAACAGTGTCAGTGGCTTCTTTTTTCCTTTCGTTGTTGTTGTTGTTATTTTTTCCCAGTTGATTCTTATAAGTAAACTATATAGAAGCTCCTTGATTTAACACAAAGACAAAATCAAACACAAAAGTACTGCTTTTTATTAGCTGTTCTATGAGTTCTACTCAGTCTCTGCTTTTCCCCTTTGACAGCAAGGTTAACTTTAATCTCAAAGTCATTAGGGGTATTTTCATTCTTTGATGCCTAAAAATAGACACATTAAGAAGGGGCTTAGTGACAGAAACCAGGGCATCAAAGATCTCAGCTGCTCTGTGTAGGTTTTCCTCCACTGGGGTGGGAATCCTATTTTAGATGGTGTTTTTTTTTCGTAAGATAATGGATGATGGGGCTGTTTTTGATCTCAAGCATTTACCCAGTGGAGATGTTGCCAGAGTGTGGGTGCTGGAAACCAGAATGTTCTGGATCCTCCTGTGATCAGAAACAAAGTACCAACCACGGACTTAAAAGTTGGCCTGAGGCCACTGGAGAAAGTCAGCAGATATATGCCCTGCAGAAAGGGTGACCATATGCTCTGGTTTGCTTGGAACAACAATCTCTTTCTCATTATCATAACACCCGTTTCACTGTCAGCACTCCCAATTCAGTTGATGTATCATAAATTGCATCATGTCTTTAGTTATAGATCTTATCTTTCCATCTTCACACTCATACTAGATGATAGCTACCTTGAGAATAAGAACCAGACCTCATTTGCTCTTGTATAGTTCCTCAGCATTAAGCTTTGACCCTTCTACACAGTGTGCACGTAATACATGCTTATATTACTAAATTGATTCCTGTATTCATACTCTCCCCAACCATTGCTAAAAAAAAAAAAAAAAGAAAGCAACTAATGTGTACAGAAAAACTACTGTGTGGTAGGCACTGATTTGGTCTTCCCTGGTGGCTGAGCGGTAAGGAATCCGCCTGCAATGCAGGAGACCCAGGTTCAATTCCTGGGTCAGGAAGATCCCCTGGAGGAGGGCATGGCAACCCACTCTAGTACTCTTGCCTAGAGAATCCCATGGACAGAGGAGCCTGGAGAGCTGCAGTCCATAGGGTTGCACAGAGTCAGACATGACTGAAGCAACTAAGCAGCAGCAGTAGGTGCTGATTTAGCTGATATCTTCTATTGCTCATAAATACCTTGCAAGGTATTTTTATTTTACCAAAGAAGAAAGTCAGAGAGGTTCAGTAATCAGAGTAAGTTACCTAGTTAGTAAACAATATAGCAAAAATGCCCTTCAGTTTTGTGTCTAAGCTCAAGACTGTTGTTTTCCTTGTCTCCCCCTGAGTGCCTATGCCAGCATCCTCGTATAATGTTTTTACAGTTTATAACACATAAAAGCATGGAAACCTCAAAGCAGTTGTTTGAGGTAAGTAATATCATTTTCATTTTAACAAAGATGTCTTTTAAAATTTGTTTGTTGTGCTCAAGTCACGCTGCTGATTAGCGGAAAACTGGGCTCAAACTCAGTTCCTTTCACTTCAAATCACAAATTGCTTTGGTTCAATACTTTTAAATGTGCTGTCTCAGTGGTAAAGAAACTGCCTGCCAATGCAGGAGACATGGGTTGGATCCCTGGGTCAGGAAGATCCCCAGGAAGAGGAAATGGCAACCCATTTCAGTATTCTTGCTGGGATAATCCCAGGGACAGAGGAACCTGGAGGGCTACAGCCCATGGGGTCACAGAGTTGGACACAACCGAGTGACTGAGCTCACATGCACGATATTTTCAAAAATACTGAAAATGGTGAAATAGCTCACCTATTGATAACTTCAGTGTTCTAGGATGAATTAATTGTGCCCTCCCCACTCCACCCCAACCTTCTTTCCTCAGGGATATGATATGCAGCCTTTTAATTTATGCTGGTGATGAATTCTTAAAAATTTTGTAGTTATTTGGCTTACAATATGTTTTCCTAAAATTGTTATCAAAAGTACTTATGATTTAAAATGTAGCAGTATGTCTTTCCCAGTTGATAATTTTTGTTACTAACCCATGCTTTCCCATCAGAAAAACCTCAGCAATTTCAGACAGACCTCACAGACCTCAAACAAAGTTTAATAATTTTCCTTGGCAGAGATAAGAAGTCAGATTTTGAACTTGAATGTATCAGGTAAATACATATTAAAACCTCATCCATATAGGCATTCCCATACATAGATTTGTTTTAAAAGAAATGGAAATTAGCTTCTTCAACACTGTTTGTCCCGTGAAGACACTGATATTGTAAAAGTTTTTCCATAAGTTTTTCTTTTTAATCCTCTACAATTTTAAAATAGAGCACACAGACAGATCATGTGTAAATGTGCTTTCTTACATAGTCTTCCCTAAGTTCTAGTCGGTATGATATTCCATAATATGTTTGCTTCATGGGGGACTGAAATAATATTGATTTGGAAAAGCTTGAAATATTTGCAAAATGGGCCATACAATTGCTTTTCTAGAGTATAGAGCTGAAGAAATTACATAGAAGCATAATAATTGCAAATACCTATAACATCACAAAGTCAGCTTCAGGCTTGCTGGACAGATATCAGCTGAACCAGAACTTTTAGCACATTCATAAGAAGATTCCCATCCCAAGATGCAAAGAGCTAATTTGAAAAAAGAAAAAAAAATTATAACAGTCACAAAATGATGAATATCATCAGTTCAATGAAATTGAGGTTTCCATAATCTATACACTAAAGGCAAAGAATAGAGCAAAAACCAAGGGAAACCCAATCAGAAATATAAATTCTATCCCTCTGGTTTGTGAAATAAATATTTATGATTGATGTATAGTAGCTCCTGTGTTATTTTCCTAGCCTTTGTTCTTCCCAGCATAGTATTAAAAGTTCCTAGTGCAAATGCTGAAATATGACAGCTGCCAATCATACAGATAATTTGTTGTTCAGTAGCTCAGTCGTGTCTGACTCTGCAACTCCACAGTTTGCAGCATGCCAGGCTTCCCTGTCCTTCACTATCTCTCAGAAAATTTGGTCAAATTCATGTTTGTTGAGGCATTGAAATGGATAAGCATTATTACTGAAGTTCCTATGATGTGCCCAACTCTGAATAAGGTAGCTGACAGACACTTTCAAAATTAACAACTACCCAATGAAAAGGGTCTCATTTCTATGTTAAAGATGAGCAATTGAGTGTCAAAGAAATGAAATAACTTTTTAAGATGATCAAATTAAATACCTGAGCAAAAATCTGAGCCTAGTTATGACTCAAATTCTCCAGTCTTCATTATTAATAAGAGCTTTTCACATAGACACTTTCACCTGATACACTTAAGTATGAGTCAATTACCTGAGTGTTAAACTAATCCCCAAATCATAAGTAGGGCCACCAAGAGCAAGCTTCTAGAAAAAAAAAAAAAAAGAGAGAGAGAGAGAGAAATACAAATAAAATAAATTCAAGTTCTCCAGCAAAGGAGGAGAGATACAAATATTTACCTGGTATTTGTATGGATATGTTCATTGACTTCCTACAGAAAACTATGCTCACAAATTACTTCAAATTACTCCCCTCTGTGTGCTTTAGCATTAACCTGAGTTTCATGATGAAGAATGAAAGACATAGAGCAACTTTCTGAAGGTCATAAGGTTGGTTGACAGATGAGATTTGAATTCAGTTCTTTCTGCCTTAATGTAAGACAAAGCTTTTCTAATTAAACAATTTCTAAAAATGGAACATTTCAGAAAACTGAAAACTAAATTCTAAGGGGAATTTTTAAATGGCATATTTTCCATATATCATGAACCAAAATAAAATATCATCAAGACCTGGCAACATACCAAGCAAAGAAATCAAGTCTTAGAATAAATTGGAAGGTATAGAATTAGAATAAAATTTCTGCAAATTCTTTCTTAGAAATAAAATTCCAAAAGACACACATGATCACTGAGAAATTCAGCACTTGAAGAAGTTTGAATGACTGTGACCCGTGTGGATGAACCTCTGTTATTACCATTTTTTTATTAAAGAAGACAACAGCATCTTCTATGTGTCTCCAAACACTTGCAAACACAATCTCCTCAATCAGGGTTTTAAACAAGTCCTCTTGGAATAACTATATGTTGTAGTTACCATTGCACCATATAGTTTGTGAAATCTTTCTTTGACATCGCCTTTGAGGCTGGGAGATATTCATTTGTATATTCTTAGTGATGAAAAATATCCAGTTAATTTCAGTTTAGGAAGTATACAAAAGTCATTTATTCATAGTGGTGCCTGGTGATGTCAGAGATAGCATGAGGAATGCTGGAATTGATAGGAAATGAGAAACTAAAAAGAGTTTCCATGGTAACTGATAAATACTGCATCTGAGCTTGCCAGCTATACTATATGTTCGAGTACATTTCCAAAGGATCTGAAAAACAAAAATCACTCAATATTAAATTTTGCCTGACTTTAATGGAATTGTCATTTGCTTATTTATAAGATATTTGCTGCTGCTAAGTCGCTTCAGTCGTGTCCGACTCTGTGTGACCCCATTGACGGCAGCCCACCAGGCTCCCCCGTCCCTGGGATTCTCCAGGCAAGAACACTGGAGTGGGTTGCCATTTCCTTTTCCAATGAATGAAAATGAAAAGTGAAAGTGAAGTCGCTCAGTTGTGTCCGACTCTTAGTGACTCCATGGACTGCAGCCCACCAGGCTCCTCCGTCCATGAGATTTTAGATATTTGAAGATGTGACAACATCACAAGATTGACACAAGGAACCTTGAGTATCACTGTTCTGTTTTACTTCAGATGTGTTGATTATCACTGTTGCAGTTGACAGGAGAGAGAAACCCAGATTTTTCTCTATTACTTTTAAGAAGTGCCCCCATCAAAGCTTGAAAAGTAAGTCAGAACTGTGTTTGTAAGAAATATTCAGTACAAAGAACATGGATTTTTGAGTCACCCAGGATTAGACTTGTGTTAAAAACCACCACTTAGTGACTGTGTGAACTGAATCTTCATGTTGCACAAAGCATTTCCTTGTGTATATTTTTCATTTGGAAGATGGGATTATTGACACTAATTTTAAGAGTTTTTATAACTATGAATGACATGACATATGAAAGTGTCACACACATGCTCGATGCTATCCCCTTTTGAAACTTATTCAAAAGTTCTATTTTAATGCCTAGAAACCTGAAACAAACAAGAGATCCCTTCTGTTTATGCTTATTTAACAACAGGAAGCTCATAATAGATCTTGCTGGTGGTTCTCCCATTTGTCATTCTACAATGAGAAGTTATTTGGTATCTAAGGATATTTAGCTAAGGAACTTGATCCTCATGCTCAATTACCCTTCTAACTACATATTCACTTGAAAAGTTCTACTTGTTTACTGCAAGTGTGTGATGCCTTTAGTCTGTTTTAATATTAAATGATGATCTCTGCTGGACTCTGAAATTTGCCTCTTAAAGTTGAAAGTCACCATTTTTCAAAATTGTTAAGTGTATGTAGGATGAATGAATAAAATTTTAACTACTGTCAAATTTAGCTGTAAAGAATTTTGAGAATCTGATAGAATGAAATATAAATTTCAGTCTTTATTTAGATGGGAAAATGTGTTTTGGAGGTAGATAAATATTTCAACTTTTAAAAATATAGTTTTGGAAATTTTTCTTTTAGTTTCCCTTTTTATCAGTAAAACAAGATTTAAACATAGATTATAATAATGAAAGAAGCCCCTAGAATTCACCTAATTTAATTTGTTGAGTGTATACTATGAGACAGAAACTTATAGGTACTAAGAGTAACATAGAGAACAAAATAGACAAAGTTCTTTATGGAGCTTATATTCTAGTAGGGGAATATTGACATTTAAAATATTATATGATATATTAGTAGGAGATACATTTTATGGAGAATAAAGAAAGTGGAGGTTGAACATGTAGCTGTTTACAGTGTAAGAAGGTTGTCTGGTCCAGGAAGGTAACATTTGGGCAGGCTTGAAAGGTAATTTAGTTACTTAAATTCGTCTAAGTATCTAATTATTATTAATTGTGATATAGCATTTTCAAATAGGTAGCTAAGAACAGAGACATTAGTAACGTGTCCAATATTACAAGACGGCTGAGTGAGAGGTGGAGAAAGAGACTTGGTCCTTGTTGCAGATTAAGGATGTTTCCACTATAGAACAATATCAAAATGGCCAAGTCTTGTTCATGTCTGTTTTCCTCCTTCTTGTCCTGCTGCTGCTGCTGCTAAGTCACTTCAGTCGTGTGCAACTCTGTGCAATCCCACAGACAGCAGCCCACCAGGCTCCCCTGTCCTTGGGATTCTCCAGGCAAGAACACTGGAGTGGGTTGCCACTTCCTTCTCCAATGCGTGAAAGTGAAAAGTGAAAGTGAAGTCGCTCAATCGTGTCCGACTCTTCGCGACCCCATGGACTGTAGCCCTCTGTCCTAGGCTAACATAAACGTAGTGCGCATAGCCTGCTGTTAAGAATATTGCAACAATGGTATTTTTTCCCTGGATGTCCTGTCCTTCCAGTTCTTTACTCTTCTCCCCATTCCCCACCTTGGTTAACATTCAACGTCCTCCAACTCTTTTCCATTATAAATGCTCTATGCCAGGTGCAGAACAATTTCATAGCACAGAACTATTAATGATCACAAGTTCAAATATAACCTACAAGGCAAGGGAGTAATTGAATAGCTGGGCCTTGTAAAGGGAGTGTATGTGTGTGTGTGTGTGTGTGTGTATGTGAAGGGTGGCAGTATTTAGTATTTACATTCTAATAAAGGTCTCAGTTTTACACTAAAGAAATAAAAAAGAGATGGTGCCCTTGAAGGCCTCAATAAGAGGATACAGGAAATACTGTGGTTTCTTTTGGTCAAAGCAGCACATTTTCCTTTGTTCTCCCCCCATGTTAATATTTCTGACGTAGGGATGTACTTTCTAACTGATATAATCACTGAATGTGTTGGCTTTTTGTTTTCCCCCAAAAGTTATGAATAAACAAGTGTTCTATATTATAATCAATATGAACCTTGCATAGAGTGAGTTTTAATGGGATAGAGGGAGAGGATTTGAAGACACTGAAGGCTATCAAAGGAAGAAAGTGTAAAGAAATAGAAAATAACTGAGAATTAAATCAATATAGTAATGTTGTGCCTTATAATCAGCAAAAGTTGAAAGTGAGGAAGGCCAATACCATTTCTTGACAAAGGTTAACTAAAATCACAAATACTCATCAATTCTTTATCTACAAGCTTCTGGTATTTAACTTTGGGAACGTATTGATATACTAATAGGTTTTGAATTAATATTCACAAGACATTACTTTGCCGACTAAGGTCCGTCTAGTCAAGGCTATGGTTTTTCCTGTGGTCATGTATGGATGTGAGAGTTGGACTGTGAAGAAGGCTGATCGCCGAAGAATTGATGCTTTTGAAGTGTGGTGTTGGAGAAGACTCTTGAGAGTCCCTTGGACTGCAAGGAGATCCAACCAGTCCATTCTGAAGGAGATCAACCCTGGGATTTCTTTGGAAGGAATGATGCTAAAGCTGAAACTCCAGTACTTTGGCCACCTCATGCGAAGAGTTGACTCATTGGAAAAGACTCTGATGCTGGGAGGGATTGGGGGCAGGAGGAGAAGGGGACGACAGAGGATGAGATGGCTGGATGGCATCACTGACTCAATGGATGTGAGTCTGAGTGAACTCCGAGAGATGGTGATGAACAGGGATGCCTAGCGTGCTGCGATTCATGGGGTCGCAAAGAGTCGGACATGACTGAGCAACTGAACTGAACTGAATATTCACAAGACTTGTACAAACTGTCCTCATGTCTTATGGATTGAACATTAACAGTTAGATGTTAATATTAAAGAATAGACTAGCCAAAACTCTGAAAGCTGGAGCTCTGATTTTCTGCTGAGACAGCTACCAACAAATACCTGTTATTTAATTAGAATATCTCATGATAAAAATTAATAAAACTCAAGGTTAAGGCAAAAAAAATTAAAGAACTATTTTTTTCATTAATGCTGATATCAACTCTGTAAATTTAGGGGAGGGAATAAAGAAACAGGGCATAGACAACCCTGGAGAGTTTTTTCAGATTTATTCTCAACTAAAAACATATTTCAGTCATCAAAGCTTTGTGTGGTTGACTTCAAATCCATGGGTGAAAGTAAGGAGTAAAGACGGTACCCAAACTAAGCAACTAATCAAGAAGTCAGTCAGCTACTCAGACGTCAAAAGCAAAATTAGAGGTTCCTCTGTTTAATGGGAAGCATTTCTGGCCTTGGACATAATTTTTGTTTTCTTCTTTTGCTTTTTGGATGAGTTCTTTACTTTCTACAATTGTCGTTATTCAGTCACTAAGCTGTGTCTAGCACTTTGAGACCCCATGGAGTGCAACACACCAAGCTTCCCTGTCTTTCACTATCTCATGGAGTTTGCTCAAATTCATGTCCACTGAGTAGTTATGCTATCTAACCAGCTCATCCTCTGTGGCCACCTTTTTCTCCTGCCCTCAATCTTTCCCAGAATGAGGGTGTTCAACAATGAGTCGGCTCTTCACATCAGGTAGCCAGAGTATTAGAGCTTCAGCTTCAGCATCAGTTCTTTCTACATATGCATTGGGCACCCTGGACCAGATCTTGTGCCTCTGCCTTCAATGAGTTGGTCGTCTCCAACCACTGAGTGGCTCCTACAGATACATACATGCTGCTGCTGCTGCTGCTAAGTTGCTTCAGTTGTGTCCGACTCTGTGTGACCCCATAGACAGCAGCCCAAAACTTACATACAGAGTCTTTAAAACAGATGAGGATATTTGCAGAGTAAAAAATTAGTACCAAGGGACCCTGCTTCCTACAGGAGTTGGCGGAGAGGACAGTAGGAAGTATGAGTCAGAGAAGGCTCCACAGAGCAAGGTAAATATGAACTAGATCTTGTGGAAGCAACTGGTTTTGTAGGGTTAGAGTAGGGGAAAACCATTGAGAAGGCAGGAGAAGCATGAATAATGTGGAGAAATTGCCCCACAGAGGCTTGCTGGGGGCACTTTGGATCAATCAACAGAGTCTAAGAGCAGAATCAAGACTCTCTAATTGCTTCATAGATAAGTTCACTTGCAATATTTTTCCACATAAAAGTGTTATCATATGATATTTGTCTTTCTCTGTCTGATTTACTTCATTTAGTATGATAATATCCAGATCCATCCAAGTTGCTGCAAATGGCATTATTTCACTCTTTTTAATGAGTCAGTAATATTCCATTGTATATATTAATATATACCACATATTCTTTATCCATTCATCCATGGATGGATATTTAGATTGCTTCCACATCCTGGCTATTACAAATAGTGCTGCAATAAACATTGCTTTGGAGAAGGAAATGGCAACCCACTCCAGTGTTCTTGCCTGGAGAATCCCAGGGATGGCGGAGCCTGGTGGGCTGCCGTCTATGGTGTCACACAGAGTCAGACAGGACTGGGGTGACTTAGCAGCAAACATTGGGGTGCGTGTATCTTTTAGAATTATGGTTTTCTCCAGATATATGCCTAGAAGTAGTATTACAGGGTCACATGGTAACTCTACTTTAATCTTTTAAGGAAAGTCTATACTGTTCTCCATAGTGGTTATACCAGTTTACATTTCCACTAACAGTGAAGGAGGGTTCCCTTTTCTCCACATCCTTTCCAGCATTTATTGTTTGTAGACTTTTTGATGATGGCCATTCTGACTGGTGTGAGGTAACATCTCATTGTAGTTTTCATTTGCATTTCTCTAATAGTTAGCACTGTTGAGCATCTTTTCATGTGCTTTTTGGCTGTATGTCTTTTTTGGAGAAATGTCCAGTTAGGTCTTCTGCTCATTTTTTGATTGAGTTGTTTGTTTTTTTGATATTTATTAGCATGTGTTGTTTGCAATTTTGGAGGTTAATCCCTTGTTGGTTGCATCATTTACAAGTATTTTGTCTCATTCTGTGGGTTCTTTTTTGTTTTATTTATTGTTTCCTTTGCTGTGCAGAGCAGAAACATGCTCACAGACTTAGAAAATGAACTTGTGGGTAGCAGGGGGAAGGCAGAGGGAGCAATAGATTGGGAGTTTTGGATGGACATGTACACACTGCTATATTTAAAATGGATAACAAACAAGGACCTACGCTATAGCACAGGGAACTCTGCTCAATTCTCTGTAATAGCCTAAATGGAAAACGAATTTGAAAAAGAATAGATGCATGCATATATATAACTGAATCACTTTGATGTACCCCTGAAACTAACACAACATTGTTCATCAACAAAATTTCCAATATAAAATTAAAAAAATAAAAAAGTAAAAAGAGGAGTAATAAAAATAATTTTAATGCACATAGAAAAAAGAATCTATAACTGGGTTCTTCTTTCTCTTATTTGTCCTGGTCTTAAACTTAACCTCTGTGCACAAGTGTTGTGAGCTGGAAAAATGATAGAGAGACAAAGAAGAAAAATTTGAGAACTACAGGCAATGTTTTAATTATTGGTAAGTTTATTTTCTGAAGCCTAGAGTCAAGAGAGAGTCAACTATTATGTTCCTAGTTGCTTGGCTATAAGCATGTGTAATAGTTATTTACAGATCAGAAAAAGAGGGTCAGAAAGTCTGAGACACTTAAAGATTCACCATACTCTATAAGGTGTTATCATTCCATGTTCCAGCTGAAGCTCTAAGAGTTTAAATAATTCATCAACAATATCACAGCTCAATTAAGTTTGCACCAACTTGAGCAAAGGTCTCCTGACTCCTTGTTCTTTGCTCCTTTTCCTCCACACCCACTGCCTCAGGAAGTCACAGGTACACACCTTCACTCTCCCTTACTCGGAAGAAAGACACCAGTGATGGTTGTGTTGGCATTTTACAGATTCTGTTTAACTCATTAAAAATGCTGAGGTGGTGAACTTGAATCACTCCTATGTTTCCCAGTAATATTTAACCTTAAGTTAAAAGAAAACCTAGGAGATTAAAGAACATGTTATCTGGCAAGTGCATTTCACCCTCGGTGGTTATTAATTTCAGAATACATCTGAATTCCTTCTCTGCACCATATGCTTTAGCAAAGGAACAGAGAGCTCCAGGCCAGCGTCAGATTTCAAGTTCTTATCTGTTGATACCCATACCACTACCAGAATCCTCTTTGCTGTCGACTTCTGAGATCCTTCCCAGGTACAACTTGGTGTCTGAAGTGCTACCCAAGTGCCCCTGGTCATCATTCTCTTCACATAACCTCAGCCTCCTCTCACAGCAAAGCATATACTGTACTGAGCTTTGCTTTTGGAAAGACATCGGGTTGAGAGCAACTCTCTGGTGCCTATACGTCTCAGCATGGAGGTGAAGAACTTTGCAGTTTGGGATTATGTTGTCTTTGCAGCCCTCTTTATCATTTCCTCTGGAATTGGGGTGTTCTATGCGATTAAGGAGAGAAAAAAAGCAACTTCGAGGGAGTTTCTGGTCGGCGGACGGCAAATGAACTTTGGCCCAGTGGCACTATCCCTGACAGCCAGCTTCATGTCCGCCGTCACTGTCTTGGGGACCCCTGCTGACGTCTACCGCTTCGGAGCATCCTTTGTCCTCTTCTTCATTGCGTATGCGTTAGTCATAATCCTCACATCAGAGCTCTTTCTTCCTGTGTTTTACAGATCTGGCATCACCAGCACGTACGAGGTAAAACAACTACTTGCTTCTTTTTTACTTTGGGAAGAGTTGTTGTTTTCCTGATTGCTTTTTCCCTCTAATATGCATCTTATGTGTATTATATCTTAATGATAACACATGGTAGTTGAAAAACACTTTTTTGCAGGATAATTACAAATCATGGTGAGAATTTGTTACAGTGTTATTGGGGAAAGCGTAAGCTTTGGACACGGACATACCTGTATGCAGAGATAGCCACAGACATCTACACCTTCCATCTGTAGAGTGAAAGTAACAAAGTCAAGCTCTGAGGCTATTTCAATGATTAAATGAGAAATTGTTGGTAAACATCTAAAGCACTGCCTAACTCAGAGGAGATTCTCAATGAAAGAGAACTGAACTTGTTACTTGTTTTATTTTATTCTGAAAAGCACAAAGAACGTTGTGTATTGTCTCTTTTTGGCTGAGAAAACAGATATGGATAGATGATTTAAGACTGTACAGTAGATGGTGTGCTTTTAGTAAAGTGGTTCAGTTACTTAAACCAGTTACAAATATGTAACTGAGGAGATTTGAGACCATACAGATAGAGGACACACAGGGATTTAGTTGAATTTACCCTTCACATTTGCCCTTTACATATTTTTTAAATTGTAGTACCCTGATACAAAGAAACTCAGATTGTGTAAAGTATATATTTTGAAATTGCCTCTTTCTTTGTAAGAATTGGCAGTGTCATGGGTGGGGAACAGGGCAGAAAGGATAATTAGAGAGTTTGGGATCAACATGTACACACTGCTATATTTAAAATGGATAAGCATCTGTATAGCAGAGGGAACCCTGCTCTATGTTATGTGGCAGCCTGGAGGGGAGGGGAGTTTGGGGGAGAATGGATACATGTATATGTATGGCTGAATCCTTTCGCTGTCCACCTGAAACTGTCACAACATTGTTAGTTGGCTATACTCCAATATAAAATAAAAAGTTTAAAGAGAGAGAGGAAAGCATTGGCAGTGTGGCATATAAGTTAGAGGCATGAGCTCTAGACCAAAAGAGTCTGGAGTTACTTGGTTTTGAATACTAGCTCTGCCACTTAACTAGCTGCATAGCTTTGGGGAAATAACTCACCTCTGTATCTGATTTTAACACACATAAAATAAGAATAATAAAAGGGTTTATCTTAAAGAATGTCTATTAGGAGTAAATGAGTTATTATAGGCAAATACTCTTAACAGAGCCTGGCAAATGGTAAATATGGAGGAAGAGCTTGTATTATTATAATTATTATTCTTGTTGTTGCTACTGTCCCCAAATTTATAGGCTCACTACAGGAGAAGGCAATGGCACCCCACTCCAGTACTCTTACCTGGAAAATCCCATGGATGGAGGAGCCTGGTAGGCTGCAGTCCATGGGGTCGCAAAGAGTCAGACACGACTGAAGCGACTAAGCAGTAGCATAGAGGCTTTAGTTTATGTTTATTTGTTCATCCTCCATTTCTTGCTACCTATCTATGGATATTCTTACGAGGTTTTTTAAAGTAGAAAGGACTGAAAGGAGAGAGTTTATTTCCCCTTAAATCTGGGATGGCCTTGTGACTTACTTTGGCCAATAGAATGTGGCAGAAGTGATGTGTGAATGTGCAGCCAAAGTCTCGTGAGCTTATAGCTTCTGCCTTTGCCTTCTTGGGATGCTGTTTTGATTCAGCTATGTCAGGAAGTGGATCTAGCTGGTCTCATTTCTGGAGGATGAATGGACACATAGTGGAGAAGAGAGGCAGCCTGGCTAGCAGCCAACACCAATCACCTGACTTGCGAGTGAGGCTATCTTGGACTTTCTCTCCCAGCTTATCTTCCCATTGATTGCAGACCCATGAGAACCTTGGGCAAACAAATAGAGCAATGGCTCACCCACTCCTAAAAACTGTGAGAAATATTAACTCCTTAGTTTTTAAGCCAATGACTTTTGGGGCTGGCAATAACCAGCTGATGTAAATGCTTTAATATGCAGAGAGATTTCAAGACTAATCTATGAATGTGGGTTACTTTGTCACTATCCTCTCCCATGTCAAAGCATAAGAAATTGTTCTCACCCTCAAGTTGTAACTCAGGCTCAGCTCATTTGCAATAGCGTGCATTTTCATTATCTCCACTCGGACAGTTTATAATTAGTCTCACCATGTCATCTCCACCTCAGTTAGAGTTATTTTCTTCTTTCTGTTATCAAACATTAATAGAGCCAGTCTGTTATAATTTACCCTTAACACTAGCTTGTGGGCTACCTACTTTCTCATTTTTCTTAGTTGTCTTCTTCTTTTTTTAATTTAAAGCACAAACTTGTTATTCTTATTTTATTTTATTATGTTTTTTGGCTGCACTACGTCTTCATTGTGACACATGGGCTGGCAAACAGGTTTAGTTGCCCCACAGCATGTGGGATTGAACTCGTGTTCCTTGCATTAGAAAGAGGATTCCCAACCACTGGACTACCTGGGAAGTCCTTTCTTGTACTTCTTAAACTAAACAGCTTCTGAACTACTTGCTTCTCTCTAATCCAGATGTTTCATTATAATGCCAAGGCCACTACTTCTCTATGTCTTCTTCCATGGTGTTTTCTAAGCATTATAGATTATATATACTCTTTATTTATAAATTGCTTTCATTTTACTTCTCCTTTAAATTACATTTGGGGCATTTTAGTAATTATAGTTAAAAGTTGAGAAATTAGATGTGTATGATATCATTATTGATATCATTATTGATATCATTATTGAGTATATGATATCATTATTGAGTATTATTTCAGTATAGTAAATATTATGACAAAATATTTGTTGTAAAATGCATGTTTAGTGTGTGATAGGGTCTGAACCACTGTTATGAGACCTTTTTTAGACCATTTTAAGGATTTGTTTTTATTCTCAGTGAGATAGGTCATTACAATGTTTGAGCAGAAGAGTGACTTGTATTTCAAGAGTATTCCTCTAGCAGGATATTATTGCTGAAGCAGGGGGTCTAGTTAGGAGGCTACTGCCATAATCTAGGCAAGAGATGACAGTATTAATGTGGAGACAGAGGGGATAACACAAGGGGAATTCTGAAAGTGGGGGGAGGAGATGCTGGGATTCTTTTACGAATTGCATGTGGGGAGTGAAACAAAAAAGAGGAGTCAAGGATGGCGTCATGTTACTTGGGCTTGAACCCACATGAAAAGTGGACTGGTTATTTCCTGAGATGGAAAGGACTGTGGCTAGATCAGGTTTGGGGTTTGAAGATAATCCATCACGATGGTAAATGTTACCTGTGCTATTTTTAGAAGCAAGCATGATGTGTGCAACTTTTCTGCTGAACTTCCATTTTTACTTTTGACCATACCCAGTATTCTTGCCTGGAAAATTCCATGGACAAAGGTGCCTGATTAGCCTCAGTCCATGGGTTTGCAAAGAGTCAGACAAAACTAAGCAACTGAAAATGCTTGCTTGCAAAGCTATACATCTACAAAGATGACCACTGGATGAGTAAGTGAGTGAATACAATCTTTCAGATAGAAAATTATGCAGTTTGAATAGTCTCTTATTATGGAGTGAGATAGTGGCAAAGCTCAAATTAGAATTCAAGGGGTCTTACTTCATATATATATATTTCTTTTTTTCTTAATACTGTCTCTCTAATTTGACCAAATTGACTGAATTTAGAGGAACTAAACTGAGTTGGATGTTACAACCAATGACTTTTTCTAGATTCCTATAGCAGCTTCCTTACCCTATCTCCATTTTTCAGTAATAATTTTCTGTTTGCTTTCCTAGACTTCATATGCTATCCAGCCAATACCATATATTTTGGGTTTTGTTACATTTATCAACTTCTGACATCACTTTTTATGTCAATTATCTATTGATGTGTAATATACCACCCCAAAATAAATTTCTTAAAACAGCAATTGTATCTGTTCACAATTCAGTGGATCAGTAATCGGATATGAGCTCAAGAAGTTCTAATAAGACAATCAGGTTCTTCTTCTGGTCTACCTTGGGGCCGTCTATCCAGATGTTCAAGGTGGTTTTAGAAAAGGCAGAGGAACCAGAGATCAAGTTGCCAACATCTGCTGCATCATCGAAAAAGCAAGAAAGTTCCAGAAAAACATCTATTTCTGCTTTGTTGACTATGCCAAAGCCTTTGACTGTGTGGATCACAATAAACTGTGGAAAATTCTGAAAGAGATGGGAATACCAGACCTCCTGACCTGCCTCTTGAGAAACCTATATGCAGGTCAGGAAGCAACAGTTAGAACTGGACATGGAACAACAGACTGGTTCCAAATAGGAAAAGGAGTACGTCAAGGCTGTATATTGGCACCCTGCTTATTTAACTTCTATGCAGAGTACATCATGAGAAATGCTGGGCTGGAAGAAGCACAAGCTGGAATCAAGATTGCTGGGAGAAATATCAATAACCTCAGATATGCAGATGACACCACCCTTATGGCAGAAAGTGAAGAGGAACTAAAAAGCCTCTTGATGAAAGTGAAAGAGGAGAGCAAAAAAGTTGGCTTAAAGCTCAACATTCAGAAAAAGAAGATCATGACATCCAGTCTCATCACTTCACGGCTAATAGATGGGGAAAGAGTGGAAACAGTGTCAGACTTTTGCGGGGAGGCGCTCCAAAATCACTGCAGATGGTGATTGCAGCCATGAAATTAAAAGACACAACAAAGGTCCATCTAGTCAAGGCTATGGTTTTTTCCTGTGGTCATGTATGGATGTGAGAGTTGGACTGTGAAGAAAGCTGAGTGCCGAAGAATTGACGCTTTTGAACTGTGGTGTTGGAGAAGACTCTTGAGAGTCCCTTGGACTGCAAGGAGATCCAACCAGTCCATTCTAAAGGAGATCAGTCCTGGGTGTTCTTTGGAAAGAATGATGCTAAAGCTGAAACTCCAGTACTTTGGCCACCTCATGTGAAGAGTTGACTCATTGGAAAAGACTCTGGTGCTGGGAGGGATTGGGAGCAGGAGGAGAAGGGGACGACAGAGGATGAGATGGTTGGATGGCACCACTGACTCAATGGACATGGGTTTAGGTGGACTCTGGGTGTTGGTGATGGACAGGGAGGCCTGGCGTGCTGCAATTCATGGGGTCACAAAGAGTCGGACACAACTGAATGACTGAACTGAACTGACTGATGTGACTGCCATCAGCTAGTGCTTTGGCTCATTGGTCTAAGCAAACTCAGATGGGACAACTTATATAATAGCATATCAGACTTGGTCTCATCTTACAGTAGGCTATCCTTGACTCTTAATGTTATGGGAGAAGAATCTCTGTCAACAAGAAGGTACAGCTTATCACACAAGCAATTCTGCAGTCTCCACTTGAATCATATTTGTTATTAATAGAAATATCACTGTCCTAATTTGCATTCTTCCAGAAGCAAATCCTGAGACAAGGAGTTGTATGCAAGTCATTTTGGGGAAATGATTTTAATAAACCATCAGGGGGCCAGTGGCAAGTAAGACATGGGGAAAAAAAAGCCAATGTTTTTGAGCAGGTTGTTAACCATGAACAACTGAGGTTCCATCTCATTGGGGATCTCAGGGAGACAGTATAGGTCACATATCAGGGTTGGCCTCACTGAGATGGAAATTACCAGGATTTTGAGGGTCCAACTTCCTTTTATCATTGGCTTTCAGCAGTTCTAGTCTGTCCTGGGGAAGGGCTGAGATAAAGCCCTCAAGCGCATAATCACAGAACACTTAGGTGCCATCAAGGTGTATTGGAACAGAGAATGGCAATAAACTACAGGGGTCACACCCACGACAGCTACTACGGTCACTAAGATCCCATATATTCCTGTCCCTGAACTTGGTGTTATCATCCACTGTGTCGTTAGGTCATACAAGTGTCAATTTTAGAGACAGGGAGCCATGGTTTAGTGCAATAATCTAATCTTTCCAAGGACATGTAATGTGAACCCAAGTTTTCCTCAACATAAAAGTTTTGTTCTGTTTTATTTATCCTGTGATAGCTGAGACTTTCAGATCCTTCCTCAGTGACTTTTTTACTTCTTTAAAAATATTTTCCTTGTACATGGTGCCCTCATTCACACATCCACCTGACTCATAGTGTACTGAATGCATCATCTGAAGAAAGATGGGATGAAAATAAGGCAGTTCTTTCTTTGGGGGAATGGTTGAGCAGGTAAGTTGAGAGATGTGGATTAGTGTGAAATCAAGTGACAATTCTGCCAAGAGGAGTCTTTTCTAGGGTTTTAAAGAAGGTCCCATCTTCAGGCATCTAACAACTCTTACTTATGTATTATTTCTAGGGAAAGGGAGTGGTTAATTCCTGGTTTAATCAAAATGATTTTTTCTTAAATTAGATAACAGCTATTACCAATTAAAAATTAAGAAAGCCTTCTTCAGCAAACAATGCAAAGAAATAGAGAAAAAGAACAGAATGGGAAAGACTAGAGACCTCTTCAAGAAAATTAGAGATACCAAGGGAACATTTCATGCAAAGATGGGCTCGATAAAGGACAGAAATGGTATGGACCTAACAGAAGCAGAAGATATTAAGTAGAGGTGGCAAGAAGACACAGAAGAACTGAACAAAAAAGATCTTCATGACCCAGATAACCACGATGGTGTGATCACTCACCTAGAGCTAGACATCCTGGAATATGAAGTCAAGTGGGCCTTAGAAAGCATCACTACGAACAAAGCTAGTGGAGGTGATGGAATTCCAGTTGAGCTATTTCAAATCCTGAAAGGTGATGCTGTGAAAGTGCTGCACTCAATATGCCAGCAAATTTGGAAAACTCAGCAGTGGCCACAGCACTGGAAAAGGTCAGGTTTCATTCCAATCCCAAAGAAAGGCAATGCCAAAAATGCTCCAACTACGGCACCATTGCACTCATCTCACATGCTAGTAAAGTAATGCTCAAAATTCTCAAAGCCAGGCTTCAGCAATATGTGAACTGTGAAATTCTTGATGTTCAAGCTGCTTTTAGAAAAGGCAGAGGAACCAGAGATCAAATTGCCAACATCTGCTGGATCATGGAAAAAACAAGAAAGTTCCAGAAAAACATCTACTTCTGCTTTATTGACTATGCCAAAGCCTTTGACTGGGTGGATCACAATAAACTGTGGAAAATTCTGAGAGAGATGGGAATACCAGACTACCTGACCTGCCTCTTGAGAAACCTGCATGCAGGTCAGGAAGCAACAGTTAGAACTGGACATGGAACAACAGACTGGTTCCAAATAGGAAAAGGAGTACATCAAGGCTGTATATTGTCATCCTGCTTATTTAACTTATATGCAGAGTACATCATGAGAAATGCTGGGCTGGAAGAAGCACAAGCTGGAATCAAGATTGGTGGGAGAAATATCAATAACCTCAGTTATGCAGATGATACCACCCTTCTGGCAGAAAGTGAAGAGGAACTAAAAAGCCTCTTGATGAAAGTGAAAGTGGAGAGTGAAAATGTTGGCTTAAAGCGCAACATTCAGAAAACGAAGATCATGGCATCTGGTCTCATCACTTCATGGGAAATAGGGGAACAGTGGAAACAGCATCAGACTTTATTTTTGGGGGGGCTCCAAAATCACTGCAGATGGTGACTGCAGCCATGAAATTAAAAGACACTTACTCCTTGGAAGAAAAGTTATGACCAACCTAGATAGCATATTCAAAAGCAGAGACATTACTTTGCCAACAAAGGTCTGTCTAGTGAAGGCTATGGTTTTTCCAGTGGTCATATATGGATGTGAGAGTTGGACTGTGAAGAAGGCTGAGTGTCGAAGAACTGATGCTTTTGAACTGTGGTGTTGGAGAAGACTCTTGAGAGTCCCTTGGACTGCAAGGAGATCCAACCAGTCCACTCTGAAGGAGATCAGCCCAGGGTGTTCTTTGAAAGGAATGATGCTAAAGCGGAAACTCCAGTACTTTGGCCACCTCATGCGAAGAGTTGACTCATTGGAAAGGAGTCTGATGCTGGGAGGGATAGGGGGCAGGAGGAGAAGGGGACGACCGAGGATGAGATGGCTGGATGGCATCACTGACTTGATGGACGTGAGTCTGAGTGAACTCCGGGAGTTGGTGATGGACAGGGAGGCCTGGCGTGCTGCAATTCATGGGGTCACAAAGAGTCGGACATGACTGAGCGACTGAACTGAACTGAGGTGAATGAGAACATTACATGGAGGCTGCAGGAATGCACAGAATGCACGCACACTCCCAAACAGTGCTCACCCCAGTCGGCCGCCTGGTGGAGCCACACCCTCCCATCTTCCAGTGCCACTTCCCCAAACAAGCTCCCGGTCCTTCTCAAGGTCAAATACCAAACAGACTACAGTCTGCATGTCCTTCTTAATCATTTCACATGTGTAAACTGTGCTCCCACTTTTACTAGGTTCTTGTCTCTACCTTATGTGTTACTGGCAGAATATTTGAATGTTTGGTCCACAACCCCATTTCCCCCATAAACCCTGTGGATTTTATGATGTAATTTTGCATAAGGCACTGATTTCTAAGAATCCTTGCTAGAGAAGACTCTTGAGAGCTCCTTGGACAGCCAGGAGCTCAAACCAGTGCATCCTAAAGGAAATCAGTCCTGAATACACAGTGGAAGGACTGATGAGGAAGCTGAAGCTCTACTGCTTTGGCCATCTGATGTGAAGAGCCAACTCATTGGAAGAGACCTTGATGCGGGAAAAGATTGAGGGCAGGAGGAGAAGGAGGTGACAGAGGATAAGATGGCTGGATGGCATCACTGACCTAATGGACATGAGTTTGAGTAAACTCTGGGAGATAGTGAAGGGCAGAGAAGCCTGGCATGCTGCAGTCCACGGAGTAACAGAGACTTGGACACAAGTAGCAAATGAACAGCAACATTATTATTTGCTACAGCAAGGAGAATGGGCATCATCAAACACTTATTGAGCATTTGACACAAACGAAAAAGAAACTCACAGACAGAAACAGACTTGAGGTTGCCAAGCGGTAGGTGGGCAGGGGAGGGATGGACTGGGAGCTGGGATCAGCAGACGCTGACTATTATATGCGAGACGGGTAAACGAAAGTGTCCTACGATAGAGCACAGGGAACTGTATTCAATATCTTGGGATAAACCATCATGGGAAAGAATGTGAAAAAGAATATGGATATATATGTATAACGAAATCACTTTGCTATAAAGCAAAAACTAACACAACACTGTAAGTCAACTCTATTTCAATTAAATATATTTAAAAGAAAGAAACGGGAAAACATATGCTTGATAATTCTATTCATTTGCATTGTCTTATGGCATGCATATGTCTTAAAGCATGATACAATAAAAGTTGAGGTAATAGGCACAATGCAGAGTCCTATAAGCAAGCCTCCCTTATCAGCTCTTCTTCTGCTGGACCTCAGTTCCCGTTCAAGTTCTATGATGACTCGAGTTTTCTCCGTGATTTTTTCATGGGCAGCATAAATCTTGCTCAGCCTCTTGTTCTCTCATCATGGGAATAATAAAACAGAAACTGCGTTGTTGGAAAAGTAGAACAAGGTATATATTAAACGATTTACCATCTAATTTATTGTTTCATTGCATTTCCCTACAACACTGAGTTTACTTTGAAATGGAGAAGTCGTCTGGATAGATGCCAAGAGTGAGGCAGTTCTTGCCCACAATTCACCCTTGCTCTTTACCTCTTTCCAACCTGTTCTTGTTCTAAGTTCCATTTCTGTCCAATACTGTGTGTAATTTCCAGTGATGTTTCGGCTTCTCAGCCTTGAAAGCGGCCGCATTAGGAAATGACAGCCAGACACGCTGTCAAGTGGTTTGCCCTTTAGTATTTGTTCTGGGGAACAAAGGGGAGAAAAAAGCTAAGATTCAAGAAAACAAATGGATTGGGTTGATGTCAAACGTCTCTTCTCACGAAGTGCCGCCAAACAAGGTCGTTACAGCTTTGCCATCCATTCCTTTAAACTCCACAAGCCATTCACCCACGCCTGACTCCCTGACTCAGAGCATAGGAATGACGACCTTGCACCTGATTTGACTTCTTCCCCACTTGTGCTGGGTGTTGAACTTGAGTGTTCTGTATGGGAGATCTGCCTTCTGAGGACACAGTGAGTGCAAGCCAGAACAGGCAGGTAACCCTGGACCGAGGAAAAGGGGCTACTTGGGAGAGTGTGGCCGGAGGGGGTGATCTGGCCAAATGCCAGTAGAGAAGATTCACGAGCAAGGCTGAGAATATCTTCAGGTATCTTCAGTCATAGAAATAAGAGGAATACTTCACACTCTCACTCTGAAGCCTGAAGTGAAGTGAAGTTGCTCAGTTGTGTCCAACTCTTTGCGACCCCATGGACTGTAGCCTGCCAGGCTTCTCCGTCCATGGGATTCTCCAGGCAAGAATACTGGAGTGGGTTGCCTTTTCCTTCTCCAGGGGATCTTCCCAACCCAGGGATCGAACCCCGGTCTCTCGCATTCTAGGCAGACACTTTTACCGGCTGAGCCACCAGGGACATTCTGAAGCCTGGTATCATCTAAAAACACTTGCTCTCCCTCAAGTGAGGCTGAGAAGGAAATATGGTGGCAACTCTAGGCTGGTACCCTTCCTAACCTCCCAGCAGAACCCCACAAGACCTTGTGACATGAAAGGATTGATTGGGGGTGAGCAGGTGCTAAACAAGCGTAACCCAGTGAGAACCTAGATTCTAATTTTCTTTTGTTTCCACAGTGATGACACTAACAGTGGTCTTACCACCATGCAATAGACTCAGCTTCCTTGCTGTTAACTGGAAACGGCCAGAACTGACGGCTCAGGCAGTACAGAATCTTCCTGCAGTGCAGGAGACCCAGGTTCAATCCCTGGGTTGGGAAGATCCCCTGGAGAAGGGAATGGCTACCCACTCCAGTATTCTTGCCTGGAGAATCCCATGGACAGAGGAGCCTGGTGGGCTACAGTCTGGGGTCGCAAAGAGTCAGACACTTTCTGACTCTTTAGAGTTAGAGTGATTAACACTTTCACTGAACTAATAGAAAAGTAAATAAGGGAGCAAGAAGAGACAAAGTCCCCGGGACCAACCCCTAAGCCTGTACTGACTGGCTCTGCAATCTGGAAGGTTTAGGTACGTGGCTGCCTCTGGTTCAAGAGGCTTTTGAGATCTTGGGAGGAAACACGTCTTCAAATGTCACACTTCACTTTCCTGCAACAAGTCCTGCAGACTGATTGTCTTCCATCATAAAACCCATCTCCATTCATCCCAAGACTGCCGTGTAACACATCAGGCAGGGGAGTCACTCTGCAGAATGAAGCAGGCTTGGCTTGTGTTGAGCAGCCAGCTCGGGGCCCTTCGGGAGCAGATCAGTGTTTTGCATACTATAGTTTGTGAAAACTTTCGGTTAATCAAGATAAGTGATTACCATTATTGGACTTTAAAAAAAAACTAGTCCAATAATTTATTCCATAAATTGGGTCTTGAAATTCATCAGGAAGTGCTTTTTCTTCTCCTAGTCAGATTTTAATTATACGATGTTAGAGTCCACTGCAGAATACATCTTTCCTTTATCAATCTGTAGATTTCAGACACAATTACAGTTTTGCTTGAGACCTATGGAAATAACACCATAGGTTATAAAGCATTTCATGTTTTTCACAATATATTTTCACGTATTTATCTCACTGTGCCTCAGGGAAACTGGTAAAGAGAGCAGATAACACCATTCTGATTTTGTAGATTGGTATTTGTGATTTTGCAGGTGGTGAAACAAACATGGATAAATTAAAAGGAATATAATACTGCAAGCTTTCGTCAGGTATAGGAACCAGTTGTTCTAATTCATGGGACAATACTTTTTCTGTATTGTTTTAAGTGTTTATTTATTTTAAGTGTTAAGTGGGAACAGATCATTAAACCAAGAATTTTCAAGCACTTCTCTGGAAAAATTTTGGAAACATCTAGTTTCTGTTCTGGAGACTATGATGGGACTGAACAAGCATGCTCTAGTCAGTGAGGGCAGGCAAAAAATGAAAAGAGAGGAAGGGTGAGTGGGCCAGTGTTCTCCCTGAAAGGCATGAGGAAGCAGGAGGAACCCCCAACCCTACCTGACTCGGGGTGCAGGGCTGTCTCCAGCACCCCAACTGCTCTGTCTTCTGCTGGGGAGTGGCTCCCACCTTCCGAATTTGCATTTCACTGCCCCTTTCTCTCCTCACATCTGGGACAGAATTCATCTAAGCCTGTGGACTGCTCAACCTCCAAATATTGCTGATTTTCTAACTACCTTCTCTGGAATAATCACAAGACCTTTCAGTATTTCACATGCCCCTGCTCTCCCCCACCCCCTCTGAAAATGGATTTCATTTCCAGTCTGTGACCTTCAGCTCCCCCTGTCTGATGTGAAGGCAGGAGGTCACCTGGGCCTCAGCTGCAACTCAGGTCCCCCTGCCCTGATCTCCAGTCTCTTTTCACTCTTGCTCAGAACAGAACGGTTGCCCTGGGCACATGGCGTGATTGGATCTTCACTGGAACTTCATACACCCTTTACTTCACTAGGAATTTTCATATATCTTTCTGTCTGTGGTCCATATGGCTCTCTGAATCACTCTTAATGCATTCCTCCCACACGTATCCCTCTCCCATTAGCTTTCAACATGCTCATTTTCCTACCTTTGAATCTTTTTGTACAACCTCAGACCCTCTCTAGCCTTCACACTCAAAAAAACATGTGATCTACACAGGGAACTCTGCTGAGTGTTATGTGGCATCCTAGATGGGGGGAGAGTTTAGTGTGTGAGTGGGGGGCGGGGATGGATACATGTGCATGCATGGCTGAGTGCCTTTGCTGACAACCTGAAAGTATCACAGCATTGCTAACTGGCTGCACTCCAAAATGAAATAAAGTTAAAAAAAATAAAGAAATGAAAATAAATAATAAAATAAAATGTGATTTATGTGCTTTCATTCCTCCAAGTTTTAGTTGTGTGTGTGTGTGTGTGTGTGTGTGTGTGTGTGTGTGTGTGTGTGTGCTGAGCGTGTATTTTTCCTCTATTTTCATGGCTGATCTCTAACCTTTATTCCAATAACAAACGAGTCCTCCCATTCCCTTTCCGACTTCCCTGTGGCTCAGACGGTAAAAGCATCTGCCTACAATGTGGGAGACCCAGGTTCGATCCCTGGGTTGGGAAGATCCCCTGGGGCAGGAAATAGCAACCCTCTCCAGTACTCTTGACCTGAAAATCCCATGGATGGAGGAGCCAGGTAGGCTACAGCCCATGGGGTCGCAAAGAGTTGGATACGACTGAGCAACTTCACTTTCACTTTCATTGCCATCACAGAAGAGTTACATTATTCTGCAGTGGCTCAAGCAGTTGGTATTTTAGGTGTAATAGTTGTGTTTTAATTCCTACCCAGTGAAAACATGATGACTGGTCCCCTCCTCCCCACTGTTCTTCGGTCTCCTAATGACACCCTTAGTACTAACATCCCTCAAGGCAAGCCCTGTGTCCACGCTTCGACTCATTCATGAAACGTGGAGCGTGCCCCCGCCCTCACACACGGCCAAGGGAGCAGCGTCTGCATCCACAGGACTCACGCCTCCTCCCAGACTGTTCTTAGAACCTCAGCGTGCTGTGCTGAGCTCAGTTGCTCAGTTGTGTCCGACTCTTTGTGACCCCATGGACTATAGCCCTCCCAGGCTCCTCTGTCCATGGGGATTCTCCAAGAATCCTGGAGTGGGTTGCCATGCCCTTCTCCAGGGGATCTTCTCGACCCAGCGATTGAACCCAGGTCTCCTGCACTGCAGGCAGATTCTTTACCATCTGAGCCACCAGGGAAGCCCAAGAATACTGGAGTGGGCAGCCTATCCCTTCTCTAAAGGATCTTCCCAACCCAGGAATTGAACCGGGGTCTCCTGCATTGCAGGTGCTTCTTAACCCACGGAGCTACCAGGAAAGCCCAAACCTCAGGGTAGCCACGGTTTATTCCGCCAGAATTCATGATGGGCTGTGACAGCTGCCACCATGTCGCAAATGATAACTTGTAAATGAAACCTATAAATAAACACACAAAATAAACCCACCTTCAGTCACACCTACAAAACCAATAGCTGTGCTGAGACTCTTTAGATTTGGGTCTGTGACGGGCAAAAAGCAAACAAAAATTTCAAAGAAATCTTCAACTTCAGGAAGGTCAGGGAGCAGATATGGCCAAGAGGGCACAAGGGCTAGACTGGGCTGAGCTAAGGATAAAAACATTGTCCTCTCAGGCTACTTCCTCAGCCTCTCCAAACCAGAGGAGGGGGGTGACAATAGCTTCCATGAAGCACTGCTGCCAGGAATAAACTAGATGACCTATTAACATGCCTGGAACACGGCTCCTCTTTACCAAGACAGCATCCTCATCGCTGCCGCCATCACTGCCTTTATTATCCATCAGGCTCATAGTGTCTATTTTAGTCACATGAACAATAGTTTTTCAAACAATGAAAGACATAAAATCATTTTTTCAAATGATGATAAACATCAAATCATTTCTAAATTTAACACAGTGTGAAAGTGAAAGTTGCTCAGTCATGTCCGACTCTTTGCTACCACATGGACTATACAGTCCATGGAATTCTCCAGGCCAGAGCACTGGAGTGGGTAGCCATTCTCTTCTCCAGCAGATCTTTCTGACCAGGAATCGAACTGGGGTCTCCTGCACTGCAGGCAGATTCTTTACCAGCTGAGCCACCAGGAAAGCCCTAAAGCGGTGTACTAAGGCAAGATTTAACTCAAATTACCATTTCAGGGTAGGTTGTAGGCAGACAGCATTAAGCGTTATTTAATCAGCTCACATCACCTTCTTGCTTCCTGGTCTCTCCTTACTTGCTCTCCCCTGAAGGTGGGAAGTGCCCTCCTGCTGATCAAAACCACCTCCACTCACTTGTGTGTATTTTGGTTCACTCAGTTATCAGAGTGGAGGCCTGAGTTCTTGAATCACCACCCACCGCCCAGACACTTTCTCCAAGGAAACCTTGATACGCTGCTTTCCTTTCTCTTCACAGTCAACTAGCTCATCCGCAAAGGAAAGCCAGATTAGTACTCTTCTTCTTGGCAGAGAGTGGTTGTTCTGAAGCCACACTGGTCCCTCTCTGCCACTCCCATCTTCCCTGAAATGGACGGGTGGGTTCACTTTGCACAAAATGCTTGAGATTATTTATCAAATGCTCCTGGAAGCTCCTTCACCCCATGTCTACCCACTCCCCACCCCGGCTTTCTCTGCATCATCTTTCAATCTGGCTTCTTGCCAGAGACTTTCTAAATATTTATTTTGTTGTCATGTTATTTTGATTCTTGCAAACTAAAATCTGACCAAAAGGGAAAGCTTTTGAATGAGCTTTAGTGGCCTTTCCCAGCAGTTAAAGTTTTATGACGACCTCTGGGGGCAGGCAGATTTCAAGAGAAGCTCTGCTGGTAGCTGCTGTTGACTCTGCCCAGCCCATCAGTGGAATAGGCAAAGTGGTCACTCTGGTTTCAGATGGGTTAGCCTGACCTTTCCAACTAGTTTGGATATTCTCAGGGCATACATCTAAACTTTTCTTTCATGTAATTTTGCTTTTTTGAAATCTTTTCTAATCCCTCAATGCTAAAAGAAATCATCTCCTGTTTTGATGAGATAGCAACAGTTGGTCAGGAGAGGTTTCAGTGAAATTTGCTCATATGCCATTCACAAGAACTGTGGTGTGTGTGTGTGAAAAGAGAGACAGTGTCTGTGAATGTGTGTGAGAGAGTATGTGAGACAGAGACAGTGTGTGTGAATGTGTGTGTAAGAGAGAGAGAGACTGTGTGTGTGTGAGAGAGACTGTGTGTGTGGATGTGTGTGAGCATGTGTGTGTGGGTGTGTGAATATGTGTGTGAGAGTATGTGAGAGAGAGACAGTGTGTGTGTGAGTGTGTGAGAGACAGTGTGTGTGTGAGAGAGAGTATGTGTGTGAGTGTGTGTGTGAGAGAGAGACAGTGTGTGTGTGGGTGTGTGAGAGAGTATGTGTGTGTGTGTGAGCGTGTATGTGAGTGTGTGTGTGTGAGAGAGACAGTGTGTGTGTGTGTGTGAGAGAGTATGTGTGTGAGTGTGTGACAGTATGTGTGAGTGTGTGTGAGAGACAGTGTGTGTGTGTGAGAGAGAGACTGTGTGTAGAGTGTGTGTGTGTGTGTGAGAGAGAGAGAGTGTGTGTGTGGGTGTGTGGTGAGATAGAGACAGTGTGTGAGTGTGAGCATGTGTGTGTGTGTGAGAGAGAGAGAGAGACTGTGTGTGAGTGTGTGTGTGTAAGAGAGAGACTGTATGTGTGAATATGGACTATGTGTGTGTGAGAAAGACAGTGTGAGAGTGTGTGTGTGAGCATATGTGTGAGCATGTGTGTGTGAGCGTGTGTGAGTATGTTTATGAGAGAGAGACTGTGTGTGAGAGCGTGTGTGTGTGAGAGACAGTGTGAATGTGTGTGTGAGAGAGACAGTATGTGAGTGTGTGTGAGTGTGTGAGAGAGACAGTGTGTGTGAGTTTGTGTATGAGACACTGTGAGTGTGCATGTGAGAGAGAGACAGTGTGTGAGAGACTGTGTGTGTGTGTGTGTGTTTGTGAGAGAGAGAAGCTGTTGTGTATGTGTGTGAGAGATTGTGTGAGCGTGTGTGTGAGACTGAGTGTGTGTGAGCGTGGGTGTGTGAGACAGACAGTGTGTGTGTGAGATAGAATGTGTGAGTGTGTGTGTGAGTGTGTGTGTGTGTGAGAGAGTGTGTGAGCATGTGTGTGAGCGTGTGTGTGAGACTGCACGTGTGTGTGAGTGTGTGTGTGTGAGAGAGTGTGTGTGTGTGTGAGAGAGAATGTGTGAGTATGTGTGTGTGTGTGAGAGAGAGAGATTGTGTGAGTGTGTGTGAGCGTGGGCATGTGTGAGAGAGTGAGTGTGTATGAATGTGTGTGTGTGAGAGAGAGACTGTGTGTGTGTGAGTGTGAGACAGTGAGTGTGTGTGAGCGTGTGTGTGTGAGAGAGTGTGTGAGCTTCCCTGTGTGAGCGTGTGAGAGAGACAGTGTGTGTGAGAGAGAGAGTGTGTGTGTGAGTGTGTGTGAGTGTGAGAGCTTCCCTGTGTGAGCGTGTGAGAGAGACAGTGTGTGTGTGTGAGTGTGTGTGAGTGTGTGTGAGAGACTGTGTGAGCATGTGTGAGTGTGTGAGAGAGAGAGACTGTGTGAGCGTGTGTGAGAGAGAGACTGTGTGTGAGCGTGTGTGTGAGAGAGAGGGAGACTGTGTGTGAGTGTGTGAGTGTACGTGTGAGTGTGTGAGTGTGTGAGAGAGTGTGTATGTGAGTGTGTGTGAGAGAGACTGTGTGAGCATGTGTGTGAGAGATAGACTGTGTGTGAGTGTGAGTGTGTGAGTGTATGTGTGAGTATGTGTGGAGAGAGACTATGTGAGTGTGTGTGTGAGAGAGAGTGAGTGTGTGTGTGAGTGTGTGTGAGAGAGACTGTGTGAGCGTGTGTGTGAGAGAGAGGGAGACTGTGTGTGAGAGTGTGTGTGTGTGAGAGAGAGAGACTGTGTGTGTGTGAGTGTGTGAGTGTATGTGTGAGTGCGTGTGTGAGTGTGTGTGTGTGTGAGAGTGAGTGTGTGTGTGAGTGTGTGTGAGAGAGAGAGGGAGACTGTGTGTGTGTGAGTGTGTGAGTGTATATGTGAGTGCATGTGTGAGTGTGAGTGTGTGTGTGTGAGTGTGTGTGTGAGTGTGTGTGAGAGAGAGAGACTGTGTGTGTGTGTGTGTGTGCTGGGTGGTGAGTAGGACGGGATCCGGGAGAAGCAGTCTGCCAGGTACAGGAAGTGAGAAAGCACACTGGCCGCAGGTGGACTTGCCTGCCAAACAGAAACCCTCACAGAGAGAGAGCAGACTTGTGGCTGTAAGCAGGTGTAATCACAGATCCCACAAGAGGTGAAGACAATATCTTTTCTGTTCTTTTTATAATCTTCTGCAACAAAAGGCGTTGTTACACAGATCCTTATCCACCGATAAGACTGCATTTTGCTTCCGTATAAAAGGCGCTCTTGCCCCTGGGTGTGGGTGAATGGCCACTGGACAACTGTAGAGCTAGCGGTCATCATCGTGGGGAGCGGTCTTGCTAGGGGGCTCAGTGGTAAAGAATCCACCTGCCAATGCAGGAGACGCAGGAGCTGCTGGCCTGACCTCTGGGTAGGGAAGATCCCCTGGAGAAGGAAACGGCAACCCGCCCCAGTACTCTTGCCTGGGAAATCCCATGGGCAGCGGAGCCTGGTGGGCTGCAGTCCACGGGGCTGCAAAGGCTTAGTGACTAAACAACAACAATAGTATGGATGTGTAACTGAATCACTCTACTCTATAGCAGAAATTAACGTGATGCTGTAAGTCAACAGTAAAAGTTTTAAAAGGTGCATTGTCTTTAGAGACTTTAAAGCTTAACAGATCTGAATAATAAGGGTTGGTAGGATTTGTTTAAGACTAGAAACCAGCATGAGGGCTCAGAGGCCCCTCTCTGCCTGGACAGAGGACTCTTCTCCCTTCTGACCTCAGTCCTGCTTTACTGCTAAATGGAAGGAGTTTTATCAAAGCTTAACTTGATCTCAAACATCCTTATTGTATTTCCAATACACACACACACACGAATGTGAAATACAAGGCCCTTGATTTTCAATTTAACTGAAGTGGATAAATCTTCTCACCCTGTTATGAACATAGATATAGATCCAAGCTCTATTAGCCGACATTTCCATTTTTACCCAAGAAGAAATCCCTCTGAAGAAGCACTGCAGTGGTGGGCGCATGCCAGGCTGAGCCCAGCCAGCCTTGACAATAAATGTGCAACTCCGGAAGCACTCCCGCTCCTATTCAGGCCATGACCGCCACCTCACGTCCTTAGGAAACCTGCAGGCATCCCACCTGACGGGCGACCAGGCCCGCAAGCCCCAGGCCTTGCTCGTCCCTCGCCTGCCTTCTCTTCCACCCTTCCCAAGGCATCAGCTTCCAACCCCCTGCAGATTTCCCTGTGAAATACCCAGCTCTTTTGGAACAGCCATCCGCTAATTGGGGCAGAAACCTCTCTTTCCTCTGGGTCTTTCTCCTCTGCTGCCACGAGGCTTTCTGAGGTTCAACTTGATCTGAAACTGAGAGACACTAACAAGTAGCAGCCTTTCTGCAGTCAGCCAGGCTCTTGGGAATCTTTTCACATGGACTCCGATAAACACTCCGTGTAAGGCTTCCCTGGTGGTCCAGGGGTTAAGAAGCCGCCTGTCGCCGCAGGGAACACGGGTTCGATCCCTGATCTGGGAAGAGCCCACACGCTGCAGAGCAACTAACCCCTATGCCACAAGCGCTGACCCCCACACCAGACAACCTGGGCTCTGCAGAGAACCACCGCGAGGAGCATCCATACACGGTAGCTGGACAGCAGCCTGGCCCTCCGTCTCTGCAGCAAAGAAAAGCCTGCGTGGCAACAAAGACCCAGCACAGCTAAAAATAATAAGCGAATAAAGAAAAATTCAAAAAAGAACACTGAGAAATTAAAAAAAAAAAAACACCCTCATGTAATTAACCTACAAATGGGGAAGCTGAGGCTCAGACGGCTAGCGTGCATCCATGAATCCACCCAGCTGGTGAGTCTCCGCCTCACCCACGTAGCCTCTGAACACTCCAAGAGAGAGTTCTTCCAAGTCCCAGCTTCAAGTTTGCAGGATCTGTGTGCCGATGGTTGGAGCCCCAGGCAAAAACCGCCGTGGTGCAGGCTGTGTGTCCCTATATCTCCCCTCCTTCCCCTTCCTCCCTCTTGACAAAGACCTCTTTCAGGCAAGAGACTAATTTTTCTTTTCGCCAGGTAGAAGCCACCAGGGAAGACTGCATTTCAAGGCAGACATTTTCCCCATTAAATAAAGCTGTCTGAATTCATCTTTGCGAAAGGCCTTTCTTTCTAACTTGCTGGAGACACCCGTTTTTCTTTAGCTCCCACACAGGCTCAGAACGAGGGGAGAAAGCCATTTGTCTCCTGCTCGAATTCACAGGCAGAGATTGAAGAGAGCTTTTTTCAAAGGCTGGTGAGATAACCTCTGCAGACAAAGCCCGCGAGCCTGCCCGGCGCTGAGCCCGGGGGGCACACCCACACACCCTCCCCCGCGGAGACCCTCACCCGGATGCCAGCGGGGGAGCCGGGCGGGGTTTCTCAGGGGCAACTGTAGGAGATATGCGGCGGAGGGCTCTTCCGCCAGACTACAGCAACCCCCTCCGGATACATTTCTCGGTATCCACAGCCTTCTGAAAGCACACGCAAAAGTCTGCTTGCATGTGTGAACTCGTAACAGTGGCCAGCGCCTTGACATTGATGGAGCTGCGACCCAGAGGGACTCTGAAGCAGGGCTCCGACGGCTGGACCACACGGACGCTTCCCCTCGTCCACGGCTGAGCAAGCACACAACAGAAGCCTTGAACCGCAGGCACACCATCTGCTCCAAGCGGAAGGCAATACTCGGAAGAATCGGCGTTCTCTGATGTTTAAAATTCCCCAAATATCTCCGAGGGAGCGGAGGAACCCCGGATTCCGGCAGAAGGAATTATTTGTGCGGTTTCTCTGCGGTCAGGCAACCTTTTCAGACGCGATTTGATGACCTCCCTGGCTAATAGTTTCTCTGGGTTAATTCATAGGTTAATTGATATTTTCCATTCTCTATCCATTGAATGCTGCTGTCCTAAAGAAAGTCTGATGTGGTTTCCAAAATGAACAGCATGCTTGTCTCTGACACACAAAATCAGAGAATGGCCTCTTTTAGCGTGTTTGAAGAAAGCAAGCCTCCTTTCTCATTAAGCTATGCATCCGTACTCACGTGCTGATCCAGCTGAACACCAGCACTGTGTGTAAGAATCCAAAGGTAGCCACAAACAACAGCTAACGATCACTAGGACCATGGGTCTTCAACATCCGCGGGCATCGTATGGATCACAGGGTGACCCTACAGGTGGCTGTGCCCTAGGGCCTGAGAACCCCAGTCTGATCACTGATGTGCTTGAATAACAGAGGAACATGTTATCAAGACAGGTCTCCTTCAAAATTCCCTGGTTGTCCAGTGGTTAGGACTCCGTGCTTCCACTGCGGGGGCAAGGGTTGGATTCCTGGTCAGGGAACTAACATCCCATAAGCCTTGCACCCCAAAAAAAGCATGCTCTTTTTTTTTGAGATAAAATTTAGATGCTCACAGATCTAAAGCATACATTTCATTGGTTTTGACAAATGCATATACAGTCAAATGAATATGATCAAATCAAGATAGAGGGCATTCCAATTCCACCCAGAATCTCCTACAGGCAACCACTGGTTTGATTCCTTTCACCGTTCCTGAGTTTTTATACATGGGATTATGAGCATGTTGCCTTTTTGTCTGGCTTTCTCCAGGCCAGATATGAGGTTCCTGTTGAGATTCGCCCTCAATGCAGTGTGCATTGAATGCTGCTCACAAATAGTTCACTACATGAATGCAGCACAATTTCTTTTTCCATTACCTGCTTGAAGGATATGTGGGTCTTTTCCAGTTTGGGTATACTATGAAACAGACTTGTTATGAACATTACAAGTTTTTTTCAAGGACTCATGTTTTCACTACTGTTGGAGAGACACCTAGGAGTGTAATAGATTTCAGTTGGGAGTTACACATTTAGCTTTATCAGAAACTTTCAAACTGTTCCCCAAAGTGGTCATATGTGCTCTACATTCTCATCAATAGTGTTAGAAATTTATGTCACTTCACATTCCTGTTAACATTTGTTGTCGCTGGGTTGAGAAATGGCATCTCAACACGGTTTTGACTGCCATTTCCTTACGACTGACAATATGGAGCATTATTTCATGTGCAACCATTTATACATCTTCTTTCGTATAGCACCTGTTCAAATATCTTGTCCATTTTAAATTATTGATGTGTAGGCATTTTTATATATTAGAGATGCAAATCCATTTGTTGGATATATGGAATTGAATATAATTTTCCCAATTTATGACCAGACTATTCATTTTCTTAACATCATCTTTAGCTGAGCAGAAATTTTTACTTTGGTGAAATCCAACTGATTGATTTTTTATCATTTTTTTAAATCCCTACCTCTGAGGTTTTTGGTGGGCCTTCCTGGGGGCTCAGATGGTAAAGCGTCTGCCTGCAATGCGGGAAACCCAGATTTGATCCCTGGGTCAGGAAGATCCCTTGGAGAAAGAAATGGGGACCCACTCTGGAATTCATGCCTGGAAAATCCCATGGACTGAGGAGCCTGGTGGACTACAGTCCACGGGGTCTCAAAGAGTCGGACACGACTGAGCAACTTCTCCTCTCTTCTCTTCATGAGGTTTTGTTGGGCTTGCCAGGTGGCTCAATGGTAAAGAATTCGCCTGCCAAGCTGGAGACGTGGGTTCGATCCCTGGGTAAGGAAGATTCTCTGGAGAAGGAAATGGCAACCCACTCCAATATTTTTGCCTTGAAAATCCCATGGGCAGAAGAGCTTGGCAGGCTACAGTCTATAGGATCACAAAGAGTCAGACACGACTGAGAGCCTAAACAAAGACACAAAGCCTTTACTAACTCCAAAGTTAGGGTATTTCTCATGACTCTTAACATATCCATCATCATTTCAGATTTTGTGGTTAGGCATGTGAGCCACCTAAAACTGACTGTTGCTTATGATGAGAGGTAGGGCTTAAATTTCCTCTCTCCCCCTGACTTCATCCAGATCTTCCACCTTATCAAAAATTTATTGGTTGTATACATGTATGTCTAATTCTGGATTCTTCACAGATAAGTTCTATTGATTATTCATCTTTCCTTATGCCAATATTAGTACCACAAAGGCCTGTATAGTCAAAGCTGTGGTTTTTCCAGCAGTCATGTATAGATGTGAGAGCTGGACCACAAAGAAGGCTGAGCATCAGAGAATTATTTGAAGGATATGTGGGTCTTTTCCAGTTTGGGTATACTATGAAACAGACTTGTTATGAACATTACAAGTTTTTTTCAAGGACTCATGTTTTCACTACTGTTGGAGAGACACCTAGGAGTGTAATAGATTTCAGTTGGGAGTTACACATTTAGCTTTATCAGAAACTTTCAAACTGTTCCCCAAAGTGGTCATATGTGCTCTACATTCTCATCAATAGTGTTAGAAATTTATGTCACTTCACATTCCTGTTAACATTTGTTGTCGCTGGGTTGAGAAATGGCATCTCAACACGGTTTTGACTGCCATTTCCTTACGACTGACAATATGGAGCATTATTTCATGTGCAACCATTTATACATCTTCTTTCGTATAGCACCTGTTCAAATATCTTGTCCATTTTAAATTATTGATGTGTAGGCATTTTTATATATTAGAGATGCAAATCCATTTGTTGGATATATGGAATTGAATATAATTTTCCCAATTTATGACCAGACTATTCATTTTCTTAACATCATCTTTAGCTGAGCAGAAATTTTTACTTTGGTGAAATCCAACTGATTGATTTTTTATCATTTTTTTAAATCCCTACCTCTGAGGTTTTTGGTGGGCCTTCCTGGGGGCTCAGATGGTAAAGCGTCTGCCTGCAATGCGGGAAACCCAGATTTGATCCCTGGGTCAGGAAGATCCCTTGGAGAAAGAAATGGGGACCCACTCTGGAATTCATGCCTGGAAAATCCCATGGACTGAGGAGCCTGGTGGACTACAGTCCACGGGGTCTCAAAGAGTCGGACACGACTGAGCAACTTCTCCTCTCTTCTCTTCATGAGGTTTTGTTGGGCTTGCCAGGTGGCTCAATGGTAAAGAATTCGCCTGCCAAGCTGGAGACGTGGGTTCGATCCCTGGGTAAGGAAGATTCTCTGGAGAAGGAAATGGCAACCCACTCCAATATTTTTGCCTTGAAAATCCCATGGGCAGAAGAGCTTGGCAGGCTACAGTCTATAGGATCACAAAGAGTCAGACACGACTGAGAGCCTAAACAAAGACACAAAGCCTTTACTAACTCCAAAGTTAGGGTATTTCTCATGACTCTTAACATATCCATCATCATTTCAGATTTTGTGGTTAGGCATGTGAGCCACCTAAAACTGACTGTTGCTTATGATGAGAGGTAGGGCTTAAATTTCCTCTCTCCCCCTGACTTCATCCAGATCTTCCACCTTATCAAAAATTTATTGGTTGTATACATGTATGTCTAATTCTGGATTCTTCACAGATAAGTTCTATTGATTATTCATCTTTCCTTATGCCAATATTAGTACCACAAAGGCCTGTATAGTCAAAGCTGTGGTTTTTCCAGCAGTCATGTATAGATGTGAGAGCTGGACCACAAAGAAGGCTGAGCATCAGAGAATTAATGCTTTTGAACTGTGGTGCTGGAGAAGACTCTTGAGAGTCCCTTGGACTGCAAGGAGATCCAACCAGTCAATTCTAAAGGAAATCAACTCTGAACAATCATTGGAAAGACTGATGCTAAAGCTGAAGCTACAATCTTTTGGCCCCCTGATGCAAAGAGTAGGGGGGAAAGTTTCCAGTGAGTTTTCCGACTCACTGGAAAACACCCTGATGCTGGGAAAGATTGAGGGCAAGAGGAGAAAGGGGCGCCAGAGGATGAGATGGTTAGATGGCATCACTGACTCAATGGACATGAATTTGAGCACACTCTGAGAGATAGTAAGGGACAAGGAAGCCTGGCGTGGGGTTGCAAAGAATTGGACGTGATTTAGCGACTAAACGACAACCAATACTAATCTTAAAAACAGGTAATAGGGATTCTTAAAACACGAACTTCCTTTTCAAATTTATTTTAGCTGTTCTAAGTCCTTAGAATTCTTATGCTTGTCAATTTCTACTATCTATTTGAAATTTTCATTGAGCTTTTATTAAACCCATAGGTCAATCTGGGATCATTGACATTTAATGTTACTGATTCTTCTCATTTATGTAACTTGTCTCTATTATCTGTCAGTTTTCTATTTTATCATTTTTTCCTGTATAATTTCCAACTTTTACTTACTTGAGGTTCATTTTCATTTTTTAAATTCAGATTATTGATTTTTATTCTCTTTTTATTCTAATATAAACTTTTAAAGCTACAAATTTCCTACCAAGCACTACTTCAGATACATACCACAGCTTTGATATGTATGTTTTTATTGTCATTTAGCTTAAAATATTTATTAGCTTAGTTTTTATCTCACTTGGATTTCTTGAACCTCTAAATACTTGTTTTCATTTGTTTCCACAAAATATTGGCAAATTTAAGTCATTATTTTTAAAACTTTTTCTCTGTTATGTATTTTTGAGACTCAAATTACATGTGTTTATGACCGCTTGGATGTTGTCCTACTTATCACTGAGAAATATCTTATTATACTTTCCCATGTCTATGTCTCTTCTTCAAGTTGGATAACGCTGTTGAACTACCTTCAAATTGACTAGCTCCTCTGTTGTTCTCAATGCATTAAGTCTGCCCAATAAATTTTTATCCCACAAACTATATTTTCAGTTCTAGAAATGTTTTTCTACTTTTATTTTCTCTGTTGCAATTCTCCTTTTGGAGAATTGACCCCTCGTTATGGCCATGTTTTCCTCTAATTTCTTGACTATATTTACGATACCTGTTGTAAAGTCCTTGTCTGAAAAATGCAACATCAAGGTCATCTCAGGGTTCATTTCCATTGACTTCTATTATCCTTGATCATGGGTCACCTATTTGTATTTCTCTACAAACCTAGTAACTGCTTAAATTGTTTTACACTATTTGCAGGGCAGCAATGGAAACACAAACACAGAAAACAGACTTATGGGCACGGGCGGTGTTGCAGAGGGAGAGGGAGGGACAAGCGGAGGGAGCGGCATGAGAACATAGTCCCTACAACATGCAAAATAGGAAGTCCTGGAAAGTTGCTATGACTCAAGGAACTCAAACCAGGGTGTGTGGGAAGGGTGGGCGGTTGGAGGGAGGTTCAAGAGGGAGGGGATCTATGTGGACCTATGACTGACCCACGTTGAAGTATGGCAGAAACCAAGGCAAGACTATAAAGCAATTATCCTTCAGTTAAAAATAGATAAATTAATGTATTTTACACCAGATACTACAGACGACATATTTCAGGAATTCTAGATAGTGTCTAGAATTATAAGTTTGTTGAGTTTTCTTTTGACAGCTGAAAAATTACCAATCACTGCAGATGGTGACTGCAGCCATGAAATTAAAAGATGCTTGCTCCTTGGAAGAAAATCTATGACCAACCTAGACAGCATATTAAAAAGCAGAGACATTACTTTGCCAACAAAGGTCCGTCTAGTCAAGGCTATGGTTTTTCCAGTGGTCGTGTATGGATGTGAAGCCTAGACCATAAAGAAAGCTGACTGCCAGAGAACTGATGCTTTTGAACTGTGGTGTAGGAGAAGACTCTTGGGAGTCCCTTGGACTGCAAGGAGATCCAACCAGTCCATCCTGAAGAAAATGAGTTTTGAATGTTCATTGGAAGGCCTGATGCTGAAGCTGAAGCTCCAATACTTTGGCCATGTGATGCGAAGAACTGACTTACGGAAAAAGACCCTGATGCTGGGAAAGATTGAAGGCAGGAGGAGAAGGGGCCGACGGAGGATGAGATGGCTGGATGGCATCACCGACTCGATGGACATGACTTTGAGCAAGCTCCGGGAGTTGGTGATGGACAGGGAGGCCTGGCGTGCTGCAGGCCACAGGGTCACAAAGAGGTGGACACGACTAAGCGACTGAACTGAATTGAGCTATTTTGGTCATATCAGGTTCATTAATCTTTGTTGGACACGAACCTAGTCCATGGGAAGGCCTTTATGCTATAAGGTATAGCTTTTACTTCAAGTCATAGACTTCCTATGGCGTCAGCTGCAGTCCAGCATGCGCAGTGAGGGCTCCTCGCTGAGGCTGGGCTGCAGGGCCAACGTCCCCAGCAGTGCATGACCTCGTCCACCTTCAGTCACGCCCCCACTCCTGCAGCAGCTAATCACTGCCGGGTCATGTGCACATGCACCCCAGCTGCAGCCAAGAGCCTGTGGTCAGTCCCCGCCACCCCGGCAACCCCTGGGGAAAGTGGCCCAGACAGGTCAGGCGGCCGTCGGTCTCCCCACCACTTCCTTTCTCTCAAGGGCTGCGACTCTGTGATGCTATGTTCAATCCCTTAGACAGTTGACCTACACATTTTATGAGTCTGAAAGTTACCTGTGCCAGGAAAGACGGTCCAGCACGGTTACTCCATCGCAGCTAGAAGTAAAGTTCACTGGCGGCTTTTATGCAATAGCCCAAGTCAACACCCAAAAGGCACACACGCTTCTTGAAGCCAGTGTCATCAGGGCTTAAGAACTACAAAGTCGGCAGTCAACTTGGTCTCTGCTTCACACCATTAGTTATTTATGAAGCACCACGGAGGCACGTAGTTCACAAAGCCCGAGTGAGATCAAGATGCCTGCTTCAGGGTGCTTATGTGTGGATGTCACACTAGTCAGAAAGAGGAGGTGGCAAGACTGGATGCTATTTCAAAGGTTTCAGTGTGGGGAGGCGCAGAAAGGACAGACCCCTTTGCTGATGCCGAGAACTTCTCCAAGAGGGAGATGGTAGCGAATTCTAAGGGATGAAACACAGATGCCGAAAAGTCAAGACCGACTTCTAAGTCTCTGAGTAGCTCTTTCCTTCGTTCAAGGATTGCCTAACCCCTTTCAAGATAAAAAGCTAAGGAATCAAGCACAAAGAATTTAATGAATATCTATCAGAAACTCTGTTCTCTGAACATTCTGGAAGATAAATAGAGTTGAATGTGTGGGGAGGTGGGCGGCCGGGGGATTGTCCACTGTTACAGGAAAATGGGACAAATGGCTCCTTTCTTTAGTTCTGAGATAGACTTTTTTTAACCATCAGATTTTTAAAAAACTTAGAATAAGCCAGGTTAAACATAATGCTTTCTTTGAGGGAAAATGAAGTAGAATATATGATAATCAAGGCCTGTACTGTGACACTGAATCAAAAGTAATAGAATGTTGAGGAGGGAATTAATGGGTCTAAGGATGACTGAGGAAGGCTTTTTGGTGTAGATGGGAGTGGAGGTGGAAATTTAAAAATATGCATGCTTTGGATAAAATAGGGAAAGGAAAGAAGGCACTTATTGAATACATTGTAAAGGAAGCATATTTGTTTCTGCCAGTGGACGACGTGTACACACACGAGCTCACTGCATCGCCTGCTATTTTGTGACGTTTAAAAAACCAGAGCAGTAAGTAAAAAAGAAAAATTTAACCCATAACTTTATCAGTGAAACTTCCTAGTATTCTACCAACAAATAAAGGAGTGACCTGAAAATGAGATGACCTGTTGGTCTGAGGTTGAATTGGCTAAATTCACAGCTTTTTACCCAAAGGTGTATTGGTCCAGGCCAAATACAACATGGGAATACCAAACGTATGACATCATTTCAAATGGAAATATGGCCCGTTTCAAATTAACCGACTGAACAACCCAATCAAAAAATGGGCAGAAGACCTAAACAGACACTTCTTCAAAGAAGACATACATGTGGCCACTCGGCACATGGAAAGAGGCCCAGCATCACTAACTATTAGAGAAATGCAAATCAAAACTACCATGCGGTCATCACTTCACACCAGTCAGAGGAGCCATCGTTAAGAACTCTATAAATAGGAGAAGCTGGAGAGGGTGTGGAGAAAAGGGAGCCCTCCTGCACTGCCGGTGGAAATGCAGGTCGGTGCTTCCACAATGGAAACCGGCATGGAGGTCCCTAAGGAAACTGAAGCTAGGGCTCCCTGCGGCCCGGAAGCCCCACTCCCTGGCGATGCTCAGACAGAACTAGAATCCAAGAAGGTGCACGGGCCTCTTCACAGCAGCCCTATTGGCAACAGTCGAGACATGGAAACAAACTAAAAGTCCACTGACAAGCGAATGGGTAAAGAAGATGTGGCATATACACACATATAAACAGGTAGTGGCATTCCATTGTGCGTCTGCAACACACACGCACACACACAATGGAATACTGCTCAGTCACGAAAAAGAACACCATTTCAGCAACGTGGATGCAACTAGCGATGATCATACTAAAAGAAGGAAGTCAGAAAGAGATAAATAAATACCATACGATGTCACTTATATGTGGAACCTAAAACATGGCCAAAAATGGACTTACCTACAAAACAGAAACAGACTCACAGACGTAGAGGAGAGACGCGTGGCAGCTGGCGGGGGTGAGGGAGGCGGGAGGGGGAGCTTGGGATTGGCAGATGCGAACTGTTCTGTGCAGGACGGACAGACAGCAAGGTCCTGCTTCAGAGCCCGGGGGACTATATCCAGTCTCCGAGGATAAACCACAGCGGAAAAGAATATAAAAATGGAATGTGTGTGTGTGTGTGTGTGTGTGTTTGTGTGTGTGTAACTGAGTCATTTTGTTGTATGGCAGAAATTAGCATAGCATTGAAAATTAACTATACTTCAATGAAAACATAAATTGAATCAAGCAGATTGAATGTCTGAAACACTGCCCATCATGCATAAAATCCATCGGCAGCAATTAAGCAACTGTCACTGTTGATTTGCCAATAAGAAAATACTAGAATAATCATTAGCCAAATTAGAAGCACTTGATGAAGTAGAGTGAGTCCCTCAAGAAATCAGGTGGAAAATTGAACATGAGTGTAAGGTCAGACGCTGCCCGTGCGGCTATAGCATGCATCTTGGAACAAAGAGGAAATACTCACAGGGAACTACATCAGCCAATACTCCGCAGAGAACACAGGATCTGAACACCTCTCACTGATGGAGAACGTACGTTCTCCTTTTTTTTTTTTTTTTCCTTTCTACAGGAGACGGAAGCTTCTAATATTCTAGTGTGTGTTTCCTTCTCTGCCATCTTGCCTTGGGGGAGCATGGAATGGACACAGGGCTGCTTACGGGTAATTTCCTATTCCTGTTCTCAGTAGAGAGGGAAAGCTCAGCCAAAGGCAGATGCCTGAGGATTGTATGCAGATGAAATCAGCAGGTCTGCCCAATTCAAGGAAGGGCAGGTTATCTCACCCTGGGGTCCTTGAGGTACGGAATAATGACCTTCTAAAAAGTGGCATTCAGTGAGAATAATGAGAATCTATACAGGGAGTGTCTTAAAATAATACTAGAATTACATCACTGGCCATAAACTCAGCTAAATATAGAGATGAAAACATCACAGTTGATCTTTTTTCTTTTAAAATCTATGAAATAAATTAATACTAAATGGAGTTCTGGAATATTTTTCTCTATAGCAGAAGATATAACTATATTCTACTTAGATATAAATAGTCCTAATTATATATATTCCATATATAACTAGGTTATATATATTCCATATATGACTAACTATATTCCTAGTTGTACAGATTCCATATATAACTAGGAAATTAAGAAGTATAACGCTAGAAATGCCGGAGTGGGGGTGGCTTTGTCATTTCTCTTGAAGATACAGAGTCCCAGTTCCATCTGAGGCATCAGATACTTTCCAGGGGGATAGAATTGCTCTTTGGGAACACAGCTCCAACTCAATGCTCTCTGAGCATCCTTCTTGGAAACAGGTAGAGAAATGGGTTCCAGTGCGTCCTCCCCACACCACTCCTCCCACTAAGAAATTCAATTGGAACATTCATCCAGAACCTGTAATAGAGACCTGGCTAGACGTCTAGCACGTCTGCCCTTCATCAGTCCCGTCACCCAGAGAAACACACAGCTTATCTTATCTTCTAATCGTAACCAGACAATAGTAATAATTTCGCACTGCTCAAATCACAGAGACACAGCAGTTTGAGTGAGTTAATCCGCTGTTAACTACAAGATGGCATTGGCGAAATCCTTGACTATCTCTGGGCTTCAGGTTTTTAACTTGCAAGATGGAGATAATAATATTTGTTCTGTGCATGTCAAGGAGTTTTTGTAAAAATCAAAAGGAAAGAGAATAAAAGCCAATGTGTGCAATGCTGGAGACACTGAAAGCATAATAATAAAAGTGTCTATTCACAGACTCCAGGCTGTAGAGTGGTCTGCCATTTTCTTCCTTCCGGGATCGAGCCCGAGTCTCCTGAGTCTCCTGCATCGGCAGGCAGATTTTTTTTTTTTTTTTTTTTAACCACTGAGCCACCTGGGAAGCCCCTGCCCCAATGTGAAGTCAAGGAAAGTGTTCATCGTTCAGTCGAGTCCACCTCTTTGTGATCCCGTGGACTGTGGCCCGGCAGGCTCCTCTGTCCATGGAATTCTCCAGGCAAGAACACTGGAGTGGGTGGCTGTTCCCTCCTCCAAGTTATCTTCCTGGCCCAGGCACTGAGCTGGGTCTCTGTACTGCGGGCAGAGTCGTAACCGTCTGAGCCCCCAGGGATAAATGTCAGCCAGTGTTGCCACGGTCAACTCATAGTTTTCTCTGTTTAATCCAAAAAGGAATTTAATTTAAAAATTCTTCTGTTTAATATGCAGATGACACCACCCTTATGGTAGGAAGCAAAGAAAAACTAAAGAGCTTTTTGCTGAAAGTGAAAGAGGAGAGTGAAAAAGCTGTCTTAAAACTCAACATTCAAAAAACTAAGATCATGGCATCCGGTCCCATCACTTCATGGCTAATAGATGGGGAAACAGTGGAAACAGTGATAGACTTTATTTTCTTGGGCTCCAAAATCACTGCAGTTGGTGACTGGAGTCAGGAAAATAAGACACCTGCTCCTTGGAAGAAAAGCTATGGCAAATGTAGACAGCATATTAAAAAGCAGAGACATTACTTTGCCAACAAAGGTACATCTAGTTAAAGCTATGGTTTTCCCAGTAGTCATGTATGGATGTGAGAGTTGGACTATAAGGAAGGCTGAGGGCTGAATAATTGATACTTTGAACTGTGGTGTTGATGAAGACTCTTGAGAGACCCTTGGACTGAAAGAAGATCAAACCAGTCAATTCTAAAGGAGATCAATCCTGAATATTCATTGGAGGGCCTGATGCTGAAGCTGAAGCTCCAATACTTTGGCCACCTGATGCGAAGAGCTGACTCATTTGAAAAGACCCTGATGCTGGGAAAGATTGAGGGCAGGAGGAGAAGGGGATGACAGAGGAAGAGATGGTTGGATGGCATCACCGACTCAATGGCTGAGTGTGAGCAAGTTCTGGGAGTTGGTGAGGGACAGGGAAGCCTGGCATGCCGCAGTGGATAGGGTCGCAAAGAGTTGGACATGACTGAGTGACTGAACTGAACTTAATTCAAAAAGAAAAGCTTGACATTACGTTTGAATTGTTAAGGTTTCCTAGTAAATCACTCCCTCTAACACACATCAATAGTATTTCAGGCTCCAGACTTCAAGAAAAGTACACATCGTCATATTTGATAAGAAATGATATTCCTGTGCTCCGCCATCAAACACAACCTGAACGAGATAACACAGCAAATGAAAATGTTATTTATAATCCCAAATATCAACCTGTTTCCCGAAGTGACAAGATCAATTCTGCAACTAGAGTTTCCCCCTCGGTGACAGATGGTGCTATTAAAAATGACCAACTCGCACGTCTCTTCAGCGAGGAAAAGCTGCCTTAGACTGCGAAAGGGACCTTGTGAAGTCTGCTCTCCTGCCGAGAGGGGAAAGGCCCTCGGGAGGGCCCTGGGATTCTCAGACCGGAGCTTCTCATGGGGTGGTGGCCCCTGGGCCTTCACTCCCCAGACCCCCGGCAGAGGACCTCAGACAAGCCCCTTCTCTGTTGCTCAGCTCCACCTCTGACCAGCTCCCCCGCCCTCCCGAGCCTGTACAGGACACACTCTGCTACAAAGCACTCTTCCAGGGCCCGGGGAGGGTCCTCAGCCTCAGACCCGGTGCTTCTCTCTCTCTCGAGATTCCTTCCTGGGAGCTCAGAGCCTTGAGCTGGGTCAGGACCACACTGACCCCTGTTGTATAGGAGAGGTTTGTCCAGAGCCACTCAGTGTCCAGAAGAAAACTAAGCAAACAAGGATGAAAATGGGGGCGTCAGGAGTACTGAATCCAAACCCCCTCCCCATTCAGATAGTGGCTTACTGAGAAAAAAGGCTGTGCCTCCCCCCAGACTCCTCTGATCTTTTAAAATAAGAAAGTGAGTCTTTCATTGAAGACAAAGAAATTATTCTAGGAATTGAAATTACCTAGAAGTCATTGATACAAATCTCAATTGTTCTGCACAAAATTATGAGCGAGATTGTTTATTTCCTCATAATCCAAATAGCTATTTGGATTTATAGCACATTGAAATATATGAGGATCCTTGAGGGAACCCCCGTGCCGCCTTAGGGAAGGTCAGTGGGTCCACGGGGACCTCACATTCCTTGTCTGTAAAACAAAGAGATGGATTAGATACTCTCCAGAGTGCTGTGAGGTTCCAAATGACTGGTTTCTCTAGGCTTAAGCGTGTCATTTAGGTTGACTCTAGCAGGCTTCTGAAATGATCTTCTCAATAAACTGTTTATAATTTCATCCTCCAGAAAACGGAGGAGGAAAGGTGATGCTGTCTTTAATTGCTCCCACGGAAGGACAGGTCTCCAGAGAACTGACCTTTCGCATGTGGCAGGGGGACAGGGGTGGAACTGAAGATTTGTCCATTTAATATCATTTGAGCCCCTCAAGAGCACGCCCAGAGGTGGGGTCAGGAAGAAAGGTCCTGAGAGATGGCCTGGCTGCTGGACCAGAAGGAAACGCTGGCCTGGCTGTTCCAGAGCAAGTGCCTGAGAGTTAAACGCAGAAAGACGTTACAGGTCAACACTGTCAGGGACACTTCCTGTGAAGCACCCAGCTCAGCGCTGGACTTTTCTTTGTTTTCACATGATAGCAATTTCACCAACACTGAGGTCTGACTCCCTCCCACAGCAAATTACACAGGAGGCAGCTGCCCAGGAAGTCCCATCTAGCAAGTGGCTGGAGCACCCAGGTGACCTTCCTAGAATGTGTGTGGGGGGGTGCTCCTTGACAAATCCTCACCTTTGTCCCTGCTGTTCCCTCTATCTGGGTGCTGCTCCCTCCATCTGGGTGCTGTTCCCTCCGTCTGGGTGCTGTTCCCTCTGTCTGGGTGTTCTCCCCTCCATCTGGGTGCTGTTCCCTCCGTCTGGGTGCTCTTCCCTCCGTCTGGGTGCTGTCCCCTCTGTCTGGGTGCTGTTCCCTCCGTCTGGGTGCTCTTCCCTCCATCTGGGTGCTCTTCCCTCCGTCTGGATGCTGTTCCCTCTATCTGGGTGCTGTTCCCTCCGTCTGGGTGCTCTTCCCTCCATCTGGGTGCTCTTCCCTCCGTCTGGATGCTGTTCCCTCTATCTGGGTGCTGTCCCCTCCGTCTGGGTGCTGTTCCCTCCGTCTGGGTGCTCTTCCCTCCGTCTGGGTGCTGTTCCCTCCGTCTGGGTGCTGTTCCCTCCGTCTGGGTGCTCTTCCCTCCGTCTGGGTGCTCTTCCCTCCATCTGGGTGCTGTTCCCTCTATCTGGGTGCTGTCCCCTCCGTCTGGGTGCTGTTCCCTCCGTCTGGGTGCTCTTCCCTCCATCTGGGTGCTCTTCCCTCCGTCTGGATGCTGTTCCCTCTATCTGGGTGCTGTCCCCTCCGTCTGGGTGCTGCTCCCTCCGTCTGGGTGCTGTTCCCTCCGTCTGGGTGCTGTCCCCTCCATCTGGGTGCTCTTCCCTCTGAGTGCTGTCCCCTCCGTCTGGGTGCTGTTCCCTCCGTCTGGGTGCTCTTCCCTCCATCTGGGTGCTCTTCCCTCCATCTGGGTGCTGTTCCCTCTATCTGGGTGCTGTCCCCTCCGTCTGGGTGCTGTTCCCTCCGTCTGGGTGCTCTTCCCTCCGTCTGGGTGCTGTCCCCTCCGTCTGGGTGCTGTTCCCTCTGCATGGATGCTGTTCCCTCTGTCTGAATGCCCTTCCCTCTGTCTGAAACCTCCTTATATTGAGAGGCTACAGCTCTGTGTTTCCAAGCCTGAATCACTGTTCCGTCGCCTGGCTGGGAACCAGCACCACCCCCACCTGAACTAGGCTCTGATGGAGACTAAGTGGCTTCCCCGGTGGCTCAGCAGCAAAGGATCTGCCTGCGAAGGAGGAGATGCAGGTTCGACCCCTGGGTCTGGAAGCTCCCCTGGAGGCCACTCCAGTATTCTTGCCTGGAGAATCCCATGGACAGGGGAGCCTGTTGGGCTACAGTCCACGGGGTCACAAAGAGTCGAACACGACTGAGCGACTGAGCGCACACACGCGTGTGCATAACTAATAAGTGCTGAAAGAATCTCCCCTTTTCTTGCTTTAGTCCTCCCAGACCTGTCCCACATGCCCTTAAAAATTCAGGTCAATTTTTTAGGAGGCTTTTCAGAGTGTTCCCAAGCCGCCCCCTTCCTCACTCTGTGGTTTATGAATATTGTGCTGCTTGTTCTCTACACGATTTCTGCTTGGTGTTGCTTCTTTCAGTTTTTCCCAAGCACTGACTTAGTTTTTTTTTTTTTTTTAGATCTGTTTTAACAAAGGATCACAAACTGGGTGCTTTAAACAACAGGAACTGGTTTTCTTAGTTCTGGAGAGGGGAACCCAGATCAGGGAGTCAGCAGGGCTGGGCCCCTCTGAGGCTGCGGGGAGAGCGGGTCTCAAGCCTCCCTTCCAGGGCTGGCGGTTCCCTGGCTGTCTTCAGCGTATCCGTGGCTCATCAACACATCGCCCTGGTCTCTGCCTTCATCTTCACATGGTGATGGCCGCCCTACATGTGGGGGCGCGAATTTCTTCCCCTGTTTATAAAGTTGACAAACTAAAAGGTCGCTGCCGTCTCAGTAAACAAAGGATGCTGCAGTCATCAAGCCATCACATTATAGCCAACCAGACGCTGAGCCCCGAGCGAGCTCAGGACGGAGCCCAAGGGCTGCCCGCTGTCAAGCCCCTCGAGCCCCCAGCCGCCCTGTAAGGGACACCCTGAGGACACGCGGGGTGAGAAAGCAGAGGGTGCTGGCCCCAGAGAGCCGAGGTGTGCATCAAAGGAAGGTTCCAGAGTGCCCAGACTCCTGTATCTTCCCATACATAGAAAAGCCCTGAATTCCTTAACTTGAGACATCTGGTTTTCTTTTATTAACAGTAACCGTTGGATGTTCCAACTACTGGAACTTTTGTGGCAAAAGCTCCTTTATATCCTGACTTCTCCCTTGCCCCTTCTGAACAGTTTTCTCAGCATCATCTGAGAAGCGGTGTCCTGCGCTTGAAATCTGTGGGAAGTCTGCCGAATAAAACATAACTCACAACTTTTTAGGTTGTGTATTTTTTTTCAGTCAGCAACATAAAAGTCCTATAGGATCAGGGGCCTGCATGTCCTCCAGGGTGACCTCATCTTAACTAAGTATGTCTGCAACGACCCTCGTCTCAAATAAGGCCAAACTCGGATACGGGGGGCTTAGGACTCCAACCTATGAGTTTTCAGTGGACGCAGTTCACTCAACAAGAATGCTAAACGTTTCATGAGCATAGAAGCTCCTTAGCCACACAGGTGCCGAGTTATCTAAATATTTTGTATCACCGCTGTGATGAATAAATTATCATTGAATCAACAAACAAATTGACGTTAGCAGAAGCCTCCTCTCCCCAACTACCTATAATTCATAACTGCATCCCACTGGTATGCTTGCCAGCAAAATGGTTTCCCTGTCTAGCCCAGCTTTTCTCTAGAAAATAATTTCTGAATTCAAGCTCTGAGCGATTATTCCAGTTCACACAGGTAGGATCCATTCTCTAGACAGATTCGCTCCCTGTGTTCAACAGTTTCATTATCGGGCGTCCACGTGAAGCCATTTTAACCACGTTTCTGTCTTTGGAACACATAAAGCGGCAATGACTTATTTTTGACACCTGCAGGAAACTTGGTAATCCGAAACACAAACAGTGGGACGAGTCGGACAGCGTTCTTGCAGATTTCAGCACTTCGTGGGCTCCCGGTTCTCAAACCCTTCTGCCACCTATTTCCATCTGCCTTCCTCCCGCGTTGTGTCTAATTCATCTCAGCTGTTCTCTGCTGGCTTCTGGCTTCTCCCTGCCTGCCCTACTCTTGGCAGATCAAGATACAAATACAGATAGAGTTGGAGAAACAGATATAAATACCCTGATCTGAGCTGGGCAGGGACACCCACTGAAGACTGTTACATGACTAGACAAAAGGATTTTTACTAAATATGAAAGCAGTAATGATCATCGAGTCCCCATTAACACTGGTCCAACCTGGACATAACGTGCCAGTCTGGATTCTGCTCATCTTCCTCCCAGGGACTGGGACCCTGACCCCAAACCCCTGCTCCACGTCTGGGGCTTTGCTGTCGGTGGATAATTCCCATCAGGACACAGCCTGCCTGAGTGCCCAGGTGTGTCAGGCTCCGATTCTGCATCCTGCGCTCTGGCATTTTTGCCAGTTACTCTTGATCGCTGGGCTTGCCAGGTGGTGCTAGTGGTAAAGAACCCACCTGCCAGGGCAGGAGAGTGTAAGAAACGTGGGTTTCATCCCTGAGTCGGGAAGACGCCCTGGAGGAGGGCATGGAAACCCACTCCAGGGCTCTTGCCTGGAGAATCCCAAGGATGGAGGAGCCTGGTGGGCTACATAGGGTTGCAAAAGTCGGACACAACTGAAGCGACTTACACAACAACAGCAACCCTTGGTAGCTGGTTTTCTGCGTGCCCTTGCCTGGATATATTCTGACCCGGTGAAAAGCACCCTTCCTGAGTGCTTAATTTCAGTACCTGCCCCTCCTCAGTTCACTTGACCCCACCCACCCCATCATCCTATCCTACCTGCTGGGTCCCTTCCAGCTCCTGAGCATTTCCACTGGTCCCAAGGTAAATGCTTGCCCTGGGATGCCATATTCTGAAAGACCACACTGTTTAGGTAATTTTTATCGTGAAGCAAGCCTGTGGATTCATCTATCTTTGTAAGAAAAGTGGAAATCATGACGCTGGTCTCTGCCATGTTCCTTGCTGGTGGGCAGAACAGGAGGATGGCTGTCTTCAAGGAAGTCCACGGACCTCTAAGGCCATGAGTCCGCGCCAATAATCAAAATTCCTAAAGAGGCTACTGACAACCTTCCAGCGGGGGAAGACATGTCGCCCTCAGTAAGCGTGATTTTCTGGTACCTGTTAGGTTGTGATGAGTGAGTCGCGGATACATTATCTCACATCAGTGGCTGGAAACGGATCTGGGAGACACGGGAGCAGGTAAAGGAGAGAGTATCAGGGAGGTACAGAAGGGACCCGGGGTAGAGGTGGGGTGGGGAGGACCAGGCAGTCAGCCCGGGGTAGGGGACCGGGGCTTGTCATGTCGCAGGCAGGAGTCGAGGAGGCCACCAGATTCAGGAGGGCCACTGGCATCGTCCTCGTGGAAAGTCACTTATCACGTGTCAGCATCTGGCCTTGTCCCCCCACATCCTGCTGTAAGGATGCACAGACTGAGTCCACCCGGTTTCCTTCCCCTCCCCCAGCAGATCTCAGCCCATCTCCTTCCTAAAGCTGGTTCTTGCTTTTTGCATGGAGGCTGGAGTCACCTCTTTCAAGGTCGTGAGTGAACTTCATGAACTTTCTTGGTTCACAGCATGACCTGTACTTCTCAGAAAACGAAGATCATGGCATCTGGTCCCATCACTTCATGAGAAATAGATGGGGAAACAGTGGAAACAGTGTCAGACTTATTTCTTTGGAAGGAATGATGCTAAAGCTGAAACTCCAGTACTTTGGCCACCTCATGCGAAGAGTTGACTCACTGGAAAAGACTCTGATGCTGGGAGGGATTGGGGGCAGGAGGAGAAGGGGATGACCGAGGATGAGATGGCTGGATGGCATCATGGACTCGATGGACGTGAGTCTGAGTGATTTCCAAGAGATGGTGATGAACAGGGAGGCCTGGCGTGCTGCGATTCATGGGGTCGCAAAGAGTCGGACACTACTGAGCGACTGAACTGAACTGAACTGAAGTTCAAACTTTACAGAAGCTGAAGCAAAGTAACTAATATATGAAACATTCAGGAAAATCCTTGTAAAATCTCATTGTCTATTAACACAAGACAAAGCATGAACTTGCCCTCACGTCACTTATTAACAACAGTGACGATACTTCTGGATCACAGAGAGCAAGCCCTTGGTCTTGGGGAGGCTCCATGAAGAAAGCAGTCAGTGGGTAGGTGGGAGGCGAAGGGGCTTCTTGAGATTATAAAGCCATTCCTCTCGCAGGTACACGGATGGAGCAGGAGGGCCCAGTGAGAGGAAAGGGGAAGTAACTCAGGAGAACCATTGGACCCTGGAGGTCTCTGCATCCTTCCCCTCCTACTGCTTTGAACTTAGGCATTTCCCCTGAGCCTCAGTTTACTCATCTGTAAAATGGGTATCCTGCGGGTGTATTGTGAGGCTGAAGGCAATAACGCACAGGAAGGGCTCTGTGCAGAGAAGGGTTTCAGTGAATGTTTGTTAAAGAAAAGTTTCATTCCATTTGGGATGCTGGCAGGGCTGCAAGACAGCCCAGCATGCTGCTGGAGTGGTCAGAAACAACCCAGCAAATCTGAATGATCCAGAAAGATTTGGAAGCACTTTCTTCCTCCCGACTCCCACAGAACACTGTCCACCCCCTATGGAGAAAACCCTCCATGAACAGCTCTGTTACAGGAAGGCTAAAGACGTAACTTGGTAGTGTAAGGAAAAGGAATCTTGGACGTGAGTTTGAGTGAACTCCAGGAGTTGGTGATGGACAAGGAGATCTGGCGTGCTACGATTCATGGTCACAAAGAGTCGGACACGACTAAGCAACTGAACTGACCTGAACTGAACTGAAGCATGCGTAGTCTTCAGTCCTGTCCGACACTGTGCGTCCCTATGGACTGCAGCCTGCCAGGCTTCCCTGTCCACAGCAAAGCCCTAAGTGTACAATACGTCATGATAATTAACTTATTAATAAACTCTGTCCTACCTTTTACGCTCTTCAGAGCACCAAGAACCCACCCTTGGAGACCCGCCTATGATAATACAAAGTCGTGACTCTTAGCAACCCCATGGACTGTAGCCCACCAGGCTCCTCCATCCATGGGATTTTCCAGGCAAGAGTACTGGAGTGGGGTGCCATTGCCTTCTCCGAATACAAAGTTACAGTTAACAGGGACCTAAGCGCGTGAAGAATCTGATGGAGTCTTGTCACATGCACAATCTTGTTTCGAGATCCCCACGAGCTGGCAATACCATCAGGGTCAAGTCCTACTTGCTCCAGTCCTTCGTGAACTGAGGACGACATCCGAGGTTCTTTAAATTAAGGGAAATAGATCCTCTTCTAATTTCTACCTCTCGCTCTCTGTTTTCAACCTGCTGAACTATCTTCTGGCACTATTTACACCAAGGAGATGTCTCTGCCATTTAGCTTCAACATAAAGGAATGGCTTATTTGAAACAGAAGTTGTGACTTCTCCTTTTATCCTGGACTTAAGTGGAGGACACAGCATCTTTTACATGTCTTTGTAGTGGAAATTATATAAATATGCACTCAGTGTGGTTTGATGGGTTGAGGACCCCTGTGAAATGCAGAAAAGGAATCCACTCTGAAGGCTTGTACACTGACTCTTCAGACAGGGCTTAAACTATCAATTTTTTTAAACTCTCAATTTGGCATCTTTCATAGGAGTAAAAGCCACTCCAACTTGTTTTTTAAAATAAGACTGTCAGATTCAGTCTGAAGGATTCACTGGGAACTACCAGACTACACAGAACAATTTGAGAATTATTGATCTGAAGATCCCATTTGATTATCAATTCTATTAAGCTTTAGCCGCGGCTGTGCTTTGCTGAAGCAGCCGTGAAGAGATGCCCCACACCCAAGGTAAGAGAAACCCAAGTAAGATGATAGGTGGTGCAAGAGGGCATCAGAGGGCAGACATACTGAAACCATACTCACAGAAAACTAGTCAATCTAATCACACTAGGACCACAGCCTTGTCTAACTCAATGAAACCAAGCCATGCCTGCAGGGCAACCCAAGGCGGGCGGGTCATGGTGGAGAGGGCTGACAGAACGTGGTCCACTGGAGAAGGGAATGGCAAGCCACTTCAGTATTCTTGCCTTGAGAACCCCATGAACAGTATGAACAGGCAAAATGATAGGATATCAAAAGAGGAACTCCCCAGGTCATTAGGTGCCCAATATGCTACTGGAGATCAGTGGAGCAATAAGTCCAGAAAGAATGAAGGGATGGAG
>SJYT01027198.1:314586-573297 GCA_006410635.1 Cephalophus harveyi | reverse complement strand
CTTATATGCAGAGTACATCATGAGAAACGCTGGACTGGAAGAAACACAAGCTGGAATCAAGATTGCCGGGAGAAATATCAATAACCTCAGATATGCAGATGACACCACCCTTATGGCAGAAAGTGAAGAGGAGCTAAAAGGCCTCTTGATGAAAGTGAAAGAGGAGAGTGAAAAAGTTGGCTTAAAGCTCAACATTCAGAAAACGAAGATCATGGCATCTGGTCCCATCACTTCATGGGAAATAGATGGGGAAACAGTGGAAACAGTGCCAGACTTTATTTTTTTGGGCTCCAAAATCACTGCTGATGGTGACTGCAGCCATGAAATTAGAAGACGCTTACTCCTTGGAAGAAAAGTTATGTCCAACCTAGATAGCATATTCAAAAGCAGAGACATTACTTTGCCGACTAAGGTCCATCTAGTCAAGGCTATGGTTTTTCCTGTGGTCATGTATGGATGTGAGAGTTGGACTGTGAAGAAGGCTGAGCGCTGAAGAATTGATGCTTTTGAACTGTGGTGTTGGAGAAGACTCTTGAGAGTCCCTTGGACTGCAAGGAGATCCAACCAGTCCATTCTGAAGGAGATCAGCCCTGGGATTTCTTTGGAAGGAGTGATGCTAAAACTGAAACTCCAGTACTTTGGCCACCTCATGCGAAGAGTTGACTCATTGGAAAAGACTCTGATGCTGGGAGGGATTGGGGGCAGGAGAAGAAGGGGACAACCGAGGATGAGATGGCTGGATGGCATCACTGACTCAATGGATGTGAGTCTGAGTGAATTCCGAGAGATGGTGATGAACAGGGAGGCCTGGCGTGCTGCGATTCATGGGGTCGCAAAGAGTTGGACACGACTGAGCGACTGAACTGAACTGAACTGATTGAGTTTATAATGATATCTTTTAAATTTGCTGTTACTAGTGGGATAAGGAAAAAGAATCCCTAGTGATATTTCTGAACGGGACATTGTTCATTCTTATTGATTTCTCATCCACTTATTGTCTTCCTGAAATTTCTAAGCAGGTTAAATATCGTAGCTACAATGAGTGAGACTCTTGAGAGTCCCTTGGACAGCAAGGAGATCAGCCAGTTAATTACAAAGGAAATCAACCCTGAATATTCATTGGAAGGACTGATGCTGAAGCTCCAATACTTTGGCCACCTGATGCGAAGAGATGACTCATTGGAAAAGACCCTGATGCTGGGAAAGATTGAAGGCAGGAGGAGAAGGGGCAACGGAGGATGAGATGGTTGGATGACATCACCGACTTGATGGACATGAGTTTGAGCAAGCTCTGGGAGATGGTGAAGGACAGGGAAGCCTGGCGTGCTGTAGACCATGGCTTTGCAGAGTTGAACACAACTGAGCGATTGAACAGCAACAGCAGTGAATAAGAGGGAGCAGGAAACATGGGCTAAAAGCTGATGTCGAACAACACGCAGGACATCCTAGTTTTGCGTGCTGGTCCATTCAGACATCCGATGCCACGGTGGTGGCAGCGCCTGGCGCTTATTCCTGATGTGGCTTTGAATGGCAACCCCACCCACACTCAGCCCCTCAGACTGTAGACCTCTCCTAGGATGGTGAGTTGAGGAAAACCCCAGAGGATGGTGTGGGGAGCACAGTGGGCTAAAGGGGTCGGTGAAGAGGAAGGTTGCCTCTGAGGTACATCTGGGATGGCACTTGAAATGTTTTTATTTTGGTAAAAGCAGATAACATTACAGCTACCCTTAACACAGTTTCAAGTGCTCAGTACTATTTGCTAGCTTTAAGCACAGACTTCTAAAATGTATTCACCATGCAGGGATAAAGAACAAGGTCCTATTGGACAGCACAGGGAACTATAGCCAACATCCCATAATAAACCATAACAGGAAAGTAAATGAAAAAGAAGGTATGTATATGTATAACCGAGTCACCTTACTATATAGCGGCACAGCATTCTTCAATGGTATTCTTCAATCAAAATAATAAAATTTAAAATAAAATAAACCCACCATAGATAACCAACAAAGACCTACTCTGTAGAAAACAGGGAACTACACTTAATATTTTGTAATAACCTATAAGGGAAAAGAATTTGAAATATGTATATATACATTTGTATAATTGAAGCACTTCGCTGTATTCCTGAAACTAACACAAAATTGTAAATCAATTACACATCAATAAAAAATAAAAATGAGGGACTTCCCTGGTAGTCCAGTGGTTAAGACTCTGCTTCCACTACGCTGGCTGTAGGTTTGATACTTGATTGGGGAAATAAGATCCTGCATACTGTGCAACTTGGCCAAGAAAAAGTTAAAAAAGAAAACGTGCTCAACTTGCTAAGTGAAGCTTTATACCCACTGAACGGCAACCCTCATTTTCCCTCTCTCGTCCCTGACAACCACGATTCTACTTTCTGGTTCAACCAGTTTCCTGTTTTAGGTTCCTCATATACACTGTCCTGTGACTGGCTTATTTCACGATGCCCTCCAGGCTCCTCCACATTGGAGCATAATCAAATTCCGTGCCTGTTTTAAGGCTGAAGAGTATCCCGCTGTCTGGAGGGACCGCATTCCCTTTATCCATTCTTCAGCAAGGGACGCTGGGTAGCTTCCGTCTCCCGGCCACTGTGAATAACGCTGCCGTGAGCATGCGTGTAGATATCTCTTTGTGATCCTGTCTCCAATTCTTTGGGGTAAACCTGCAGAGAAACAGGATGGCTGAATCAGGTGGCAGACCTATTTTTCATTTTCAAAGGAGGCTCATGTTGCCTGGCACAGCAGTGATGGCATCACCTTCTGAACTAACGGTGCATAAGTGTTTGCTCTCCATCTCTCACCTTCTGGGGCCTTGAAATTGGCTGAAGGGCATTGTTACCTCATCCTTCGGGTGCCAAAGGGAGATGGACTGGCCTTCTAAAAGTCAAGGGCAGGCTGTGGACAGCTGACCGCTGAAACCAAGTCTTACGCATCCTTTGGCTCCGGAGATCACACACGACGACGAATAGACAGAGGCGCCCAGCTCTTGTTCCTTTCTACGGATGGCCTCCCGTGCCTTATACATGAGAAAACAGCATTAACTCTGGGTTTTTCTGAGCAGAGGCTCCTGAGGATGTCCATGTGAGATCCATCCCGTGACAAATTGGAAACAGGAACCTGCATTTACTGGCATATTGTCGGGAACTGAGCCAGGTCTCTATGCCCCATGGGGTGAAGCACGCAAGAGAGGCTTAAGTTTTCAACACCTGTGAAGTCACTGGAACGCCCCTGCAGCAGATCCCTGGGTCTCTGCAGTAAGTAATCAGCAGAACGAACACAGGGGTCCCTCCCTCGCCGGTGTCCTTCTCCTGCGAACTGAGATGCACCTTCCCTTTCTCCGTCTTCCACGATCGTCTGCAACCCCGACGCTTAATCCTTGGATCATCATTGTGTATTCCTCAACTCAGGTTCTCCACAAGACAGAGTTTCTCGTTTCAATATTTCAAATAACTTCTAGCTTCACTGGCAAGACATCTCTGGGTCTTAGGAGAGCTTCCTGAAGAGCATCTTGCAGCACGGAATGCAGTTTGGTACCAGGTCCGGTCTCCCCACCGGCCCTTCTCCTGCCCCTGACACCAGGCAGCCCACGGCTCCCGCTGCCCCTTCCCCTGAATTCCGTGTCATCCCACCTCCTCCAGGGCAAGTCTCGGGTGCAGCCTTGTGCAACTGGGAAATACTCCGAATAGAAGACATGGTTCCAGGCCTGTTTATGCGCCGCAACAGCTGTGGCTTGATCGTTTCACTTGCTTATTCATGAGAGGTGGATATTAACAACTGTCTTCCAAATCTAAGGGCTAATGGGACCAAAATTGAAAGGTTGCTTACAAACACTGCTTGCTAATCAAAGTCGAAGTAGGACTGGCTCCCCTGAGAGAGGGTGGACGAGGTCTGCTGAGAAATGAGGAAATCCAACGGCCTGGGGAAAGAGATTTGTCTCTGCAGGCAGACGAACCTGTGTTTAAATCCTGACGTGGGTAACATCAGAGGAGTGAATAAATATCTTTGTTCCTTGAATATCAGTGTATTATTCATAGACTGGGTAAAATGAAACCTTCCATAGAGAGATGGTACAGATGCTATGATTACTAATGAGATTTTTATATAAAGTGACACACACACACACTCATACACTCACACATACACACACTCACACACATAAACACACACACTCACACACATAAACACACACACTCACAGCCTGTAGTAACTCTAAACCAGTAAGAACTTCCTTTCCTCCCGCAGCTTGTCTTACAGTAAAGGGGAAAATGTCAATCAACATTTTTCTATTTTATCGCTGGTTAGAAGCAATGACATTTAAATAGTGAAATTAAAAATTCTGGAAGGCTGAAGAAAATTTAGATACTCCATCATGAAAGAAGGTGAGGTTGAGAGGTCATGTGATTGCTCAGAATCAGATACCTAACAAACATATATATATATAAAATATGAACATTATCTATATAGATGTATAATATATGTTGTATATATTTTCTGGAAGGAAACTCTTATTTCTTACTTTTTTGCAGATTCTTTTCAGAAAATTGCACATATGAATGCATTTTTCTAAAAACCAGAAAAAGGATGAAAGGTTTGAGTCATTTCTTGTTCATGATAACGCTTATTCTGAAATCAAATTCTTTGTAAAAATGCTAACAATTAAGGAGCTAATCAGACATTGCAAAAGGCCTCTTATGTCATTAAACTGTTAGGCTGATGTTAACTTCCTCTGGCTATTGCTAGGAATCTTTTTTGTAGTTGATTAATTTTGGTAAATTCTGAAATCTAACTCGGTACACTGGGGACAGCTGAGATTTCCATCTGCAGAAAGAGAACTATTGAAGTTGTCAGAGTTAAACAAGGAATCTGGGAACGTACTGATAATGTTGTTCAACGCACAAAGCAAAATTTAAAAGTTAGGTCTTAATTTAACGTCATGTTTTATGGAAGATGAAGCTTTGCAGTCGATTGGAGTAGCCTGGGGACCAATTCAGGAACATTTAAAGTACACAGTTTCATCAAAGTTTGGTTATATTGTTACCTGGGGGCACAGAACTCAGCAGTCACCCTGGATGCCCCGCGTTTTCTAACTCACAGCGTCTTGTCGCGTGAATGTGATACCTCAGTACCTCTTGGTACTGCCTGCTTCTCTCCACCTTACCCATCAGCATCGTGGTCCAAGCTGTCCCCGGCCTGGGTACCGAGGTGACCGCTGCGCTCCTCTATCACCTCCACGCTGTCCCTCCTCCTCACTGTTCTCCACTCCCCAGAGAAAGCGTCTTTTTCTACCTGCAGGCCTGACAACGCCCCTACCCGACGGCTCTCCCAAGCCCTTGTCACGGGTAACCACTGCTCTTAGGATGAGGTCAAGGTCTGTAACGTGGCCCACGGGACCTGGCCCCTCCGGTCCACCCTCTCCCCTTCCGACACTCAACCTGATCCCACCCCACGCAAGGCTTTACAGCTTCTTTCTGCCTAGAACATTCCTCCCACCCCCTCCCCCTGTCTCAGTCACCCTTTAGGCCCCTGTTTTTGCTTGGCCCCTCAGGGCAGCCAGGTTAAATTTGTGAGCACAGGGCCTTACCCGCGTCTCACGGCGCTCAGGACACGGGTCACGCTATAGTTTTAATAACACGTTCGTGCAGTTACAGTCCTGTTACCCCTCTCTGACGCTACATCATCGGTTCTGCGTGTGCTCTGGAGCTCAGCACCAGGGGAGGCAGCGTGCGAGTCGGTGAACGGATGCCAGGACATGCACCCGTGTATCATCTGCAGTTGGGCACGGGGCCCTGGTGAGTGTGCCTCTGCCTGTCCTTGGTCGGTCTCCTCTCACTGACCAAGAGAAGTATCTCTTTGATGCTTAGCTTGAGGCTGGGGTTCTCTGATGGGAGGAGGAGCAGCCTTTGATTATGCAAATGTGTACAAAGCCTACAGGAGTGGAAACCAAAGCTCTTCTCATCAGCACTCAACTCTGCTGTAGCTCAGTCGCTCAGTTGTATCTGAATCTTTGTGACCCCGTGGACTGCAGCATGCCAGGCTTCCCTGTCCTTCACCATCACCCAGAATTCACTCAAACTCATGTCCATCGAGTCGGTGACGCCATGCAACCATCTCGTCCTCTGTCATCCACTTCTCCTCCTGCCCTCAATCTTTCAAGCATCAGGATCAATTCTAGTTCTCCAGTTTTCACCATGGGCTCCACAGCCTCACCGAATTACTTCCAATTTTCTCACAGATTATCATTTGATGAATAATTGCACAGTATGATTTAGTATTTACAGAAGGGGTATAAAGTCCCAGATGATGAAAAACAACAATAAAGCCTTTTCCACAACCTCCAAGGTCAGGACATCATGGCTCTTGTCAAACAAGCCATCGAAGGCTCCTGTTGAGCCCATCCATATGCCTTTAACCCTAGCCCAGATCTTGTCAACAAACAGCCAGAGGTGTGTGAGGCAGATGAAGACGTGGCAGATTTAAAAAGCAGGAAATGGGACTTCCTTGGGGGCCCAGCGGCTAAAATTTCGTGCCCCCAATGCAGGGGGCTCAGGTTCAACCCTTGTTTAGGGAACCAGATTCCACATGATGCAACTAAGCATTTGTACACTGCAGATAAAGATCCTGAACACAGCTGTGAAGACTGAAGACTTGGTGTGCAGGAGCGGACCCAGCGCAGCCAAGTAAATGAATAATTTTTTAAAAGTGGGAAATGGTCATCCTGATGGGGTGAAATCCACTGAAATCCGCTGAAAGATTCCCCTCTCCTGCAGGGTGGTGCTCAGTCGTGTCCAACTCTTTGCGACCCCAAGAACCGTAGCCCACCAGGCACCTCTGTCCATGAGACTTCCCAGGCAGGAATATTGGAGTGGATTGCCATTCCCTTCTCCAGGGGCTCTTCCCAACCCAGGGCTCGAACCTGCGTCTTCTGCACTGGCAGGTGGTTTCTTTACCACTGAACCACCTGGGAAGACCCCACTGCAGGGTACTTTGTTGCATGTTATTTTGAGTCTTTCCATCCTTCTCTGCCCAACTCAGCTGTGAAGAGCTGTGAACCACAGGGGACAGGATGGATGTTGGCCTGTAAGCAGGAGAAGGTGAGGTTTGAGTTGTCGTCTGGAAATGAGCATGATTTGGTTTGTGGGAGGAAGAGACGGGTCCACAGTCATAGGTCAGGAGCGGGGACTGAGAGATGAAAATGCACAGAGAGCAAACACTTATCCGAGAAAAGGCCACGCTGTGCAAATGCTGGGGTTGGGATTCAAGGAGAAGGAGGGGTCACGTGACATGTGGTAGAGACTCTCCCACAAAGATTTTCTGTCCTGGGGGTACCTCATCAAGCATAGTAAAGATGCTTCCTTTTTTTCCCTAACTCATTTAGGGAAAATTAAATTAAATTCTCAGTTTATCATGAATTCATATGCCTTTTATTTTAATAATACAAACTAAGGATGCTATAATATGACCATTATCTCTGAAAAGGGCTTGGCCAGCTTCCAACCTTCTTCATCCACCTCTATTTCTAATTCCGCGGAGGTTAACAACAATCCACAGATGTCTTTGCATGACCGGCTCCCCCGGAATGAAGAGAGGATCTGGAAATCTCAGAGAGTAATGAAGTCATTATCATAACGATTTTAATAAAATTTTCAATAGTTAAGCCACCTTTCTGTGATTTACTGCTCAAAAAAGGCTAAGCCACTGAGTCAGAGGCTTAAAAAGGTCGGGGAACAGGCTGTTGAACAAAAGTAATAAAGAAAGAGTGAGCAGATGAGAGAAGAAGGCTGGGGTGAGAGCAGGAATCGTTGTGTCCACGCTGGGCATTTAGCCAATGCTCTTCAAAGCCAAGTTTCAATGGAGACCTGCACGTGCCGTCTATACCTAAGCTGAGATCCTTCAGACCCAGAGACCACGAATTCAAGACCAACCACCGTAAGGACAGATCACCCATCCTGCCCCAGCAGAGAGTCCCTGGGGTCTCAAGGAGCCAAGGTAAGACTTGTGCATGGAAGCCTTCACACTAGACTCTGTAAGGACTCAGCACCTTTTTTTTTTAGGACTTACCAGCTCTGACTGTATAAATCAAGCCTGACAAACTAGGGCTTGAAACATATCCCCTTTGAAGACCCAAGTATAAGGCCGGGTGAGTTTCAACACAGGTACCTGACAACCTACAGTGAGACCCACATAATACTTCCCAGCAGAACCAAGGAAGGAAACAGGTCTGTGTTGGGTGCCCTTTGCTTAAGAAAGTAGGCAAGAAAATAATAGTAAGTAATAGTTTCAAAAGACTCCAGTAAAACAGCGGAAATGTTGAACAAGGACTCTTCAACACGTAAGCATCGGTTACCTTGAAAGCTCTCCCATCCTTGAGAGTGCCAGATAAAGGAAGTGCTCACGTGCGTGTGTGTCTGAGCAAGCTGACGTGTGATCCACAGTCTCAGTGGAATCAGATGATACCCAAGTTGCAGGGAGTGGGGTGCCATGATTAGGTCTGTTTGCTGAGCAAAGAAATAGCTGCTGGTGAACATCCTTCTGAAATGCCTAATTCCCATTCCTTAGTAGTAAGTGGGTTTGGTGAACTGAGTTTTATCTTTGTTAGAGATGAAGAGTGCTTCCGAGTCTGGGGGCATCCTTCTGAAGTAATGGCTTCACTATCCTGGGGACGAACAACAACTGGCATGACAGTACAGCTAAGATAAGAATTTAAGCAGACTTTTTTCCTGCCACTCCACGGCCTTCTAACACTGCCTGAGCAGAAAATCTTAGGAAGTAAAATTTCAAAACAATAAAGATTTAATGTACCAAGAATTCTGCGAAGGACACATCCCCAAATATAGACCCAGCTGGGAAATTTACATATGTACAGCTCTTCAAATATGTGTTGCCATAGTCACTAAGTCCTGTCTGACTCTTCTGTGACCCCATGGACTGCAGTTTGCCAGGCTCCCCTATCCGTGGGGTTTCCCAGGCAAGAACACTGGAGTGGGCTGCAATTTCCCTCTTCAGGGGATCTTCCGGACCCAGGGACCGAACCTCCATCTCCTGCATCGGCAGGCGGATTCTTTAGGGCTGAGCCACCAGGGATGCCCTTCACTATGTGTGAAAGTGAAAGTGAAGTCGCTCAGTCGTGTCAGACTCTTTGAGACCCCATGGGCTGTAGTTTACCAGGCTCCTCTGTTCGTGGGATTTTCCAGGCAAGAGTACTGGAATGGGTTGCCATTTCTTTCTCCAGGGGATCTCCCCAACCCAGGGATTGAACCCAGGTCTCCCGCATCGCAGGCAGATGCTTTATTGTCTGAGCCACCAGGAAAACCCCTCAGTATGTGTATAGAGATGCAAATTTCTGATGCCCTTAAGTCAAAGAATTTATTCACTCAATTCTGGCACCTCTTTTGGGGGGACAATCCTCTAGTTTTGGCTCATCCGCTGGGAATTAGAGATGCCTATCTATATTTAAAGTACATATGTTTGCATTTTTGGCCCTGCTGTTTAATAGAAAAGTGATTTATAACAGCGGATTGGCAGTGACAGATTCTGTGGCGGGGCCGGGGACTGCTTCCAGACGAGCTGAAAGATGGTTTCTGAGCATGAATTATATTTCCGCATGTAAACAGGAAGACAAGGAAGATGATGAATCATCTCCTACCATCCCTTAGTGCAGAACTGCAGACTATATAATTTAAAATTTACTGCCAGCAATACCCATATAATGCTATCAGGCACAGAGAACCTACCAGATATTAATACATTAGGAAACAAAAGGTGTATAAAGGTTTCCTGTATCTGAGAGAAAGCCCGTGAGTAATCCACACTTCCACGCATTAGGTCACCTAGAGGTGAATACGTATGCTGTGGCCTTAACCCTCAAGGAAAGCAATGAATTGGCTGAAAAGTCTGGTTTGATATTAATATGATATGTCAATTACTTTGGAAGATACAGTTGACCTGTCATAGCTCTTTGAAGGTAATCTCTAAGTATGGGCAGTTTAGCTGTGATCATAATTGTACTAAGACTGTTTGACTTGGGCAGGTCCTCCGAGAGGGCACCCAGTGTGTGAATTAGGAAAGCAGTACCCTTGGGATAATGGTGCTTTCTGCATCTCTTCTGCTTCCTTTGATAAAAGCGAGTGGCTGGACTGCCCAGGACCCCAACTGACCCTCCACCCCAAAGGTAGTAGAAATGCAAAATCCATCTCAGCACATGGCCTGGGGTAATTTGTTTTCTGTTGATAAGATGAGAAAATTGACAATGGATGGATTTTAAATGTGAAGTGCTTCCTTGATTTATTTTGCTTCTTCTTTTTTTTAATATTAATTACATTCTGGGCGCTCAGAGAAATAAACTTGAATACCCAGTAAGCTGTCGCAGAGAATGTGCAATGAATCACAATGAATTCCTTTCCACCAGGCCTCGCCCTGTTCCCTCTGAACCCACATGCCTTGTGTTCTTCAGCCCCGGACCCTGAGACCGAGGATGCAAAGGGCAGTCTGTGGATGATCTGTGCCCTTGATCCTGTCTGCTTCCTCCACGGTCACATGGGTGCTCTTTAGCATCTTCTCCCAAGCTGGAAGGAGACAATGTAAACCACAAAGGGCTTCCTTGGCCCTGTGGTCCATGTAAGAGAGAGACGAGGTGGGAACTCAGGCCCTTGAAGCTCCGGGCATCCAGCACCTCTGAGTTTCCCTAACAGACCTTTCTCAGCTCATGCAAGCCTCGGGGAGTACAAACTGGTTATAGATACACTCGTTTTGGGGGCTTCTCTGGTTGTTCAAGCGGTAAAGAATTTGCCTGCAATGCAGAAGACAAGAGTTCGATCCTGGGGTCGGCAAGATCCCCTAGAGAGGAAATGGCAACCCACTCCAGTATTCTTGCCTGGAAAACCCCACGGACAGTGTAGCCTGGCGGGCTGCAGTCCATGGGGTCGCAAAGAGTCAGTCACGACTTAGTCACTAAAAACAACACTGGGTTTTAAGAACTATGTATCTGTTTACAGCTTATAGGCAGTTATTTCTTTTCAGAAAATGCAAGCTTCTGAAAGTTCCTAAACAAAATTGAGGGTAATTTTGGTGGTCAAAATGGAATCTTATTGGCCCATGTATACATTAACACTTCAGAGAGATACCGTGCGGTTGGCAAAAGATCTTAACACTTTAAATTTTAGCTTCTCTTCCAGCCAGTTCTACTCCTTATGTAAGTGAGGGTCAAATAATTTGCAGTTCCAAGAAAACCAACATTTGGAAGCTCCCAGGACCCAACTCACTTAAATGTGCTGACATGGCTTTAGAGCCTGAAATTGTTTATTGGATGGAATAACTCAGAAGTCAAGGGCTGATGCGAACAGCTGAAAACCTCAAACAGTTACTCCTGGGGACATCACAACCTCCTTAACCTGTTTATGTCTGTGCTTTTGCCAAAAGGAATCTACCTGGAATACTGATCAAATGATAATTTGAGAGCTTCTATTTTTTGTAAATTCAATTTCCTTAAGGTGAGGCTGGTGTTTCAGTCTTTACAAGGTAAGGGTTTCTATTCCCATTTTCTGGGAAGGGAGACTTCCTAAATACGGAACATGAATCAGAATTAGTACAGGTCTCCTGGGCTTTCTTTGTGGCTCAGATGGTAAAGAATCTGCCTAAAAGGCAGGAGACCGGGGTTCGATCCCCGGTTTGGGAAGATCCCCTAGAGAAGGGAATGGCAACCCACTGCAGTGTTTCTGTCTGGAGAATCTGGAGGGCTCCAGTCCGTGGGGTTGCAAAGAGCTGGACACGACTGAGTGCTTCACACATTCATCTGTTCCCAAATACTTCCTTGGGCCTCTATTCTGTTTCTCCTTCTGAGAGGGTTTTCGCTTCCACGGTTAAATCACTAAGTCAGATTGAATTTAGCTTAAGTGTGAAGTCTTAACATGTGAAGTCTGTAATTTGGCAAAAAACAACAGTGTCACGAAAGCTTGAACCCTGCTGAAACATCGTCATAGTCACGTAATGCAGGGTGTACGGGGCCGTCTGTGAGAGTGAGGACACGCTTCTCCCGGCAGGCATGCCCCTGGGGGCTGGCGCTGCTTTTCAGGGTGGCAGGAGGAGAGAACGGCCCTCGCTCGTTTGTAATGTGAAAAGGACCCTCCTTTCAAAAAAGGAGTCATGATAGCCCTTCCCCCGGATAAAGACAGATTGGTCAGACTCCCCGGGCCTTGACACAGGTTCCCCTCACCCCTCCCCAAAGTCAAGGCTTCTGCGGCTCCTCCCCTGGACCCACGTGTGATCTCCGTCCCTGGAAGCTGGCCCTTCCAAATACCCCAGACCTTTCAAAACACCACCTTAGGATCTTCACATGGCAACAAATTTGAATTTGCGTTCTCGAGTGAGAGTCACAATCCACTGTGTGTGTGTGTTCAGTCACTCAGTCGTGTCTAACATTTTTGTGACCCCTTGGACTGCAGCCCACTAGGCTCCTCTGTCCGTGGGATTTTCCAGGCAAGAGCATTAGCTTGGGTTGCCACTGCTTCTCCAGGGGGTCTTCCCGACCCAGGGATCGATCCGGGTCTCCTGCGTTGGCAGGTGGATACTTCAGCACTGTGCCACCTGGGAAGCCCGTCACTTTCCCAGGAAGAGAGATTTTCTGGAACTACCCAGCGAGACGAGTGGTCAAGAGCTGTGGGCAGAGAGGGTCCAGCGGCCCACGTGGCGGATGCCCTAGAGGCTCACCTGCCCCCTCAGGCCCCAGGGCTTGCAGAGTTTGGTGCCCCCTCTTCCCGATGTCTCCGGGCTCCCCATGGCTCCCGTGAGGCTTCTGGTGCCAAGCAACGTTGTGTTCTCCCGTCCAGACGTGCGCAGTCGCTCAGTTGTGTCTGACTCTCTGCGACCCCGTCAGCTGGAGCCCGCCAGGCTCCTCTGTCTGTGGGATTCTCCAGGCAGGAATACTGGAGCGGGTCGCCATTTCCTCCTCCAGGGGATCTTCCTGACCCGGGGAACGGGCCTGAGTCTCCTGCGTCTCCTGCATCGGCAGGCGAGTTCTTTACTGCTGTGCCGCCTGGGAAGCTGTCTGGATGCTCAGAGAGGAACTGGCTGCCGAGTGGACGTGTCCCGACAGGCACTCGGCACTGTGAGCGTTTCCAGCAGGAAGAGGGAAACAGGGGGACTGGGCAAGCGCGTCTGTCTACGGGGCCCGGACCGGATCTGTTGTTGCCCCCTTATATTAAAGGCAGTAGGTGCCATGAGCGTAAGGTGGATCTGCGTAAGGTGGTTGTTTTATTGGAAGCTTGAACAGTTCAGTCTCATGTTCAGGAAACGCTTCAGAACCGCCCGCCCTCCTCACATGGCTCGGCTGTAATCAATCAAGGAACTCAGGAAACCAGACGGGGCTGAAGTGTGCCGGCCAGCATCCTCCTTTCAACGTGAATGAATCACCTGGGATCTCATTAAAAGTAGATCCGGAGTCAGCCTGCCTGGGGATGGAGCTGGACGCGGCACTTCTAAAAGGCTCTCAGGGGATGCCCAGACGCTGGTCCACGCGGCTCTTGGCAAAAGCAGTGGGGCCGCTCCCCTCCGGCCAAGACAAACCGATGGGGAGACAGGACCTTGACAGTGAAGAGCAGGCCCCAGCCGGCTTCCCAGAAAGGAGCTCTGGTTGCGGCTATTCTTTATTCTTTTTTTCTCTTAATTGAAGTACCGTTGATTTACAGTGTCCTGTGAGTGTCCGTTGTACAGCACAATGCCTCAGATTCTTCTTCCTCGTAAGTTACTATGGAACATTGAGTGTGGTCCCCGGCGCTGCATAGCAGGCCCTGTTGGCTTTCTACTTTATGTGGGTGTGTGCTCAGTTCTCAGTCATGTCAGACTCTTTGCGGCTCCATGGGCTGTACCCCCGAGGCTTGCCATGGGCTTTTCCAGGCAAGGATACTGGCGTGGGTTGCCATTTCCTCCTCCAGGAGATCTTCCCGACCCAGGGATCGAACCAGACTCTCCTGCATCTCCTGCACTGGCTGGTGGATTCTTTACCACCTGGGAGCCCCAATCTGTAAACCCCATATTCCTAACTTATCCCTGCACCTTTGGGAGCTATATGTTTGTTTTCCATGACTGTGGGTCTATTTCTGTTCTCTCAATAAGTTCATTTGCATCTTTTTTCTCAGATTCCCATATAAGTGACCTCACATATGTGTTGCTCCTCTGACTTATTTCACGAGCATGGTAATCTTTAGTTCAAACCATGTTGCAAATTCAAATAGATACATGCACCCCAGTGTTCACAGCAACGGTGTGGCGGCAACGTCAACAGATGTCAGAGGCCGCCCACAGATGAAGGGAAAAAGAAGATGAGGTACGTGTCCACACAATGGAATATCACTCAGCTATACTACTGCAGGAGCACCCACCACCAAACTGTCTCATTTCTACAAGTCTCCTTAAAACCACCCGAGTCTCCTTGCCTCCACTTCAAACATAAAAGTACTGACAAGGCTAATGCTTATTAAACTGCTCCATAGGCCAGCAAAGAGCTCATCTGAGCCTCCTCACAACACTTGCTGCTGTTGATGTTTAGTCGCTAACTCATCTCCAACTCTTTTGTGACCCCACGGACTGTAGCTCCCCAGGCGCCTCTGTCCAGGGGATTCTCCAGGCAAGAATACTGGAGCAGCTTGTCATTTCTTCCTCCAGGGGATCTTCCAGAGCCAGGGATCAAGCCTGAGTTTCCTATGTTGGAAGGCTGATTCTTTGCCGCTGAGCCACCAGAAAGCCCCATAAGAACACGACGAGATACATACTTTGTCCTGAGGCAATAAAGGAGACAGAGCTTCTGGATTTAAGTGATTCACTAACAAAGGCAGAAGTGGACATGGCATCTGAGCCTGGGTGGGGCATCTGACTCAAAGGCCCGCACTCTTTCCTCTGCCCATCAAAGGGGCTGCTTACCTATTCCAGGATGCAAATTTTTTTTCTTTCCAGCCGCATGTCTAGTGAGTACCTGCGATGTGCCAGGCATGGACTAAGGCTGGTTAATACTCTACAGAAAGGTCGTAAGGATCCTCGAGCACAGAAAGCCTTTTTCTGGAGGCCCTTCAGCAAAAGCACACTTCTTAAATCTCCATTTCAAACACTCTGATGTAAAAAAGCTGCTGGCTCTAGGCTTTGGTGGATAAATTGGGTTGCTGGAATTTTCAGAAAGCCTTTGGTCTTGAAATCCCTGTCCTTTAGAACCTAAACACTTACTTGAAATGTGTCAAGGGTGCCGACAGCTTCCTGGGCCATGACACCGTTTCAAGTAAGCAGTGACTCTGTTCCTCATTAGCGGCAGTGCCTGCAAAGCTGAGAGTGTTTGCAGCCACCTGTCCTCAGGGGCTTCAGCTGGTTGCCAGCTGCCCCTTAGAGGCACAATTTAGTTGCAGCAAAAGGAAGAAGTCAATGACCCTCAAAGACCACCCTCCAGGAAGAGAGCTGCTTCGGCCTGGAAATGCAGAGAATTCCCTGGAAAGCTGAGGCCTTGGGTCCACCTCTCAGGTTTTGCAGGGGCCTGCACCTGGGCTGGTGGGCACACTGACAGGAGTATTCGAGGACCCACGGTCTTGGCTTCATCAGAGGGTCTGGAGGGGCCCTGGAAGCCACACCGATGACTCGACATATTCACCGGGCTGGAGGGGAGGATGTGGACTGAGCCTCCAGTGTAGTCGTGGGAGTGTAGGGTTCATTGCTCACTCGTGCCCGACTCTTTGCGACCCCACGGCCTGCAGCCCGCCAGGCTCCTCTGTCCACGGGATTCTCCAGGCCAGAACGCTGGGGTGGTTGCCATGCCCTCCTCCAGGGGATCTTCCTGACCCGGGGATCGCGCCCGCGTCTCCTGCACTGCAGGCAGGCTCCTCACTGAGCCGCCAGGGAAGCTGGGTATGAGCAGAGGGAGTTTCAGCTCCTAACCTCTGACAGCGCCGCGTGGAGACAGGGTGGTCGCGCCTGGTGGGCAGGCGCCCAGGGGCCGGCGGCCGCCGCCCTCGAGCTCTGGCAGCAGTCCCTGCGTGCGCAGGCTGGTGGCGCTGTCTTACTCCTCTCTGCCTGCGAGCCGGGCACAGGCCTGAGGGCGGGACGCGAGGGTCTCACAAGCGGGAAAGGAGGACAGCCTCAGGCAGCTGGCACTGAGCGTCGGGAAACCCAGGGCCAGAGGGCAGCGGCTCTGGGGTCCCTTCCAGCCCCTCTGGGGGTGTCCTGCTGGCATGTTTCCAGGGGCTCGGGGGGAAGCCGGGCTGTTGGGCCCCTCTGTGTCCCCACTGCACATGGCTCCATCACTTCCTGCAGAAATTCCTCACCAACACGGACATCGGAGACAGAAGCGGAAAAGGAGGGGCGTGGGCTTGGAGACAGAGGCCAGGCTCGGGGCAGAGGAGCAACGGTGTGCAGCCATCATCGCTGGAGACACCTCCAGGAATTCTGCGGTTCCACCCAGCCTTCAGGCCCCCCTCACCCCATCCCCTCCGCAGATGTCTTTCCCCAAAGCCACATTCCAGAAACTTGGAGGCACAAGTCCCTGGAAGCTGTTTTCAGTTGTGTTTTCCAGTTGTTAGACTGGGCTTCCCTTGTGGCTCAGCTGGTAAAGGATCTGCCCACAGTGCGGGAGACCTGGGTTCGATCCCTTGGTTGGGAAGATCCCCTGGAGCAGGGAAAAGCTGCCCACTCCAGTATTCTGGCCTGGAGAATCCCACAGACTGTATAGTCCACGGGGTTGCAAAGAGTCGGACACAAATGAGCGGCTCTCAGTTTCTAGTTGTTAGGGCGCTGAGGTCATTTGGTAAAAATAGCTAATTCCACTGCATGCTCATACCAGTTCAGGTACCATATCAAGGTCTTGACGGGCGCTAGCCCACACCATCCTCTCGATGCCATCGCGAGGCAGGCCCTGCTGCCATCATCGTTTCACACTTGCCTCTAAGTCACTGGGTTTTTAAGAAGTAAAGTCTCATTTTTAAGAAGGTGTTTAAGAAGTAAAGTAAAATCTGAATTTCCAAAATATGCAAACAGCTCATACAGCTCCAACAACAACAAAACAATCAAAAAATGGGCAGAAGACCTAAACAGACATTACTCCAGCTGAGACGTAGAGATGGTCAACAGGCACACGAAAGGATACTCAACAATGCTAATTATTGGGCTTCCCTGGTGGCTCAGATGGTAAAGCGTCTGCCTGCAATGCGGGAGACCCGGATTCGATTACTCCAGCTAAGACGTAGAGATGGTCAACAGGCACACGAAAGGATACTCAACATTGCTAATTATTAGATAAATGCAAATCAAAACTACAGTGAGTGCCCACCTCACACCGGTCAGAATGGCCATGATTAAAAGTCTACAAACAATCAGTGCTGGAAAAGATGTGGAGAAAAGAGAACGCTGTCCGACAGTGCCGGCGGGGACGCAAGTTGGGGGAACAATTATGGAGAACGGTATGGACGCTCCTTTAAAAACTAAAAGCAGAGCTCCCGTCTGCTCCAGCAATCCCACTCCTGGGCACGTATCTGAAGAAAACTATAATTCTAAAAGATACATGTGCTCCTGTGTTTATTCCAGCACTATTTACAATAGCTGAGACATGGGGCACCCTAAATGCCCAGCATAGATGAATAACGAAGATGTGGCCCATATATACAATGGGATATGTCTCAGCCATAAAAAAGAATGAAATAATGTCATGTGCAAGCCACTTGGGTGGACCTAGAGATTGTCATACTAAGTGAAGTAAGTCAGAAAGACAAAGACAAGCATCGTATGACATCACTTCTATGTGGAATCTAAAATACAACCCAAATGATCCTACTTATGAAACAGAAACCAACCCCCAGGCTTAGACAACAGAACTGTGGTTTCCGTGGGGGAGGGGAGCCAGGGAAGGGGCGTAGTGGGAGCCTGGGCTTAGCAGAAGCAGTCTCTTATATGTAGGGTGGATAGACAATGAGGCTCCACTGCACAGCACAGGGGACTATATTCAGTGTCTTGTGATAAACCATCATGGAAAAGAAGATGAGAACTCAGCTCTGCAGCCTCATCCAGGGCTCAAGCTCTTCACCTGCGGTGACAGGTGACAGGTGTTCAGGCACCCTGGCAGGCCACGGACAGAGGAGGATTTGCTCAGGGAAGACCCTGCAGCACCCCAAGATGTCATGTCCACTGCAGTTACCCGTAGGCCCATCTTGGATGACAGGACATCCATGTGCACGTGGAAGGCTTGAGGGAGGCAGGGTCTTGAGCAGCCAGGCTGGGCCAAGGAGGCATTTGCTAATTTGTTAAAAGATAGACTTGAAGCTTCTCAAGTCTATCTCCCTGTTACGATGACCTTTCTTCCAGCCCCTGGGGAGCTGGAGGGTTATAGGAAAAGAGAACGAAAGGTCACTATTAATCTCTTCAATTACTCTTCACCACCATTTGGTTCAAAAAATGGGAACAATTTTCTTGCTGTGAGGCTTTCTCAACCAAAGAGAGTAAAACCCAACCAAAGAGAGTAAAATCTGAAGCTATGGATATTTTCCAGGCAGAATTCTATAGCTCCTTGAAAAGTCTCGTTGCATTAGAGATGTGTATGCTGAGTCTCAATGTACATCCTATAATATCTGCAATCAATAGCCAAAGGTCAGTACCATCTACTGTCCAGCTCCACCCTTTGACAAGAAAGAAATGAGAAGTACAATCTTAATGTTTCCACCCCGGAACCAACAACAACCATTAGCATCTCAACAGCAGCTGATGCCTCTGGTGGAGTCCCTAGCTGGCAGTCACAGCGAGCGAGACGCAAAGATCCCTTTCTGCACTTACAGTGAGAAGCGAGGGTCTTAATTCACGGAGGCTTCTCCTGGGCTTCTCTATACCCTCTACCTGTGTGCCCGTGTGCTGAGTCGCTTCAGCTGTGTCCGACTCTTCGCACCCCTAAGGACTGTAGCCCGCCAGGCTCCTCTGTCCGTGGGATTCTCCAGGCAAGAATACTGGGGCGGGTGGCCATGCCCTCCTCCAGGGGATCTTCCTGACCCGGGGATCAAACCCAAGGCTCTTATGTCTCCTGCATTGGCAGGTGGATTCTTTACCACCTGTGCCCCCTGGGAAGCCCCATACTTTCTATCTATGAGGATAGAAAACTAAGTCCAGTTTGTATCACTTGATCCTTTTCAGCTAGATATGAAGAAGGGCTTTCTGGTTTCAAAGCACTCCCAATATCTGGGAATTCCTAGGGGAGCTGAATTTCACACCAGAGGCACCGCTACTCATTTTGTAAACTGGCAGATGGCGATCAGAGACAAAAAAGAAAGCCATAGGAAGTCACACCCACCAGGACTTGCCAGGTGGTCCAGTGGTGAAGACTTCAGCTTCCACTGCAGAGGCCCTGGGTTCCATCCCTGGTTGGGGAGCTAAGATCCTGTGTGCCTCTGGCCGAAAAACCAAAACATAAATTGAAAGCAATATTGTAGCAAATTCAATAAAGACTTTAAAAATGGTCCACATTAAAAAAAAATCTTGAATAAAAAGAGTCATGCCCACTGAGGTTGAATTCTGCAGATAAGAAGGGCCTCGACGGAACCCCGGGCTACCTTTGGTAAAGGTAGGCACCTAACAGAGAGATGCTGCCTTCCCAGGTGGGGCAGTTAATAAAGAATCCACCTGCCAATGCGGATTCCTGCCAATGCCTGGTGGCTCAGAGGTTAAAGCGTCTGCCTCCAATGCGGGAGACCCAGGTTCGATCCCTGGGTCGAGAAGATCCCCTGGAGAAGGAAATGGAAATCCACTCCAGTATTCTTGCCTGGAGAATCCCATGGACAGAGAAGCCTAGTAGGTTACAGTCCACGGGGTCACAAAGAGTCGGACACGACTGAGTGACTTCACCTTCACCTTCACCTGCCAATGCAGGAGATACAGGTTCGATCCCTGGGTCGGGATGATCCCCTGGAGGAGGAATAAAGAGGATGAACATTCCAGAGGTAGTACACTGGCTGGCGTTCACTATTGGGGCCACCTCTGCCAGAAATGGAGCAAGCCTCCCAAATCTGACAGTTCTTTTTGGGAACCAGATTTTTCAAGGACTGCTTCCCATTGCTCGAAGCTCACGATTCATCTCTCACTGGAACACGTGTCTGACTCTGCGCAACTCTATGAACTGAAGCCCTCCAAGCTCTTCTGCCCATGGGATTTTCTAGGCAAGAATAAAGGGTTGCCACTTCCTTCTCCAGGGATCTTTCCGACCCAGGAATCAAACCCATGTCTCTTTATGTCCCCTGCATGCAGGTGGGTTCTTCACCACTAAGCCACTTGGGAAGCCTCATCATTTGCTTTCTATTTGAGGGGATACGACAGTCTTAATTTCTTGCTAGCAATTCTCTTAATATTTGGGGGAAGTCTCTGTTACAAAATGCTCTTTCTCAGTCCAAATTCGTTTCATAAGGCTTTGCTAGATTTTCATTTCCTTCAACTTAAATGGTACATACCCAACATAACCAAGATCATGTATGTGTGTGTGTATTTCTCTGAAATTTAACAATTCACTAGATTTGCATAAATTATTTAGGCAAGGAAAGAATCTTTAAAATCTGCATACTTCACAGGTTTTAAATTCTGAGTTAGGAGGTAAAGTGTAGAAGGGAGAAAATTACATTCTGGTGAGGCACTTATCCAGACTGAGGCTGTCCCATTTTTTTTCACTCCAGTTCCAGGAGCTGATTTTTTAATGGCCAAAAATGAAAACTTATTTCCCTGACTGTGCTATCTGGACCGTCCCCTCCAACTGTAATCGCTTTACAATAGGTTCCTAATGCACAATTGCCAATTAAACTGTGCGTTTAACCTTTGCACAAAGCACTCCATTTTCTTTTGTTAGGGAATCAAGCTTTTAAGTCAGCCGACCAATTCTGCAAATTATGTAAGTACATAGCGCTTGCTTAATATTTATTATGTTGGGCAGAGTGGAGTATGACTACGGCGGTGGCAAATAGCCCCTCACGTTCCAGACGGGATGGATCAGCCGGGGTGATCTGAGATCTGTGAGGTGGGGGACACCTTTGGTTTTCTGGGGCTCTTCAAATACTGGGGAGAGACACAAACATCCAGTGAGACCTCGGCGACCCTGAGAGGCAGAGCTCAGCTGTATTTTTGTCCAGGCAATGTTTCACTTCCTCCGGCCAACTCTGACCTCGGAAGAAGCTTTCCGCCTCCCTGTCTGGGTCCCTGTAAATGCCACGAGGAGCCCCAGCAGCACACGGTTCTGAGGCTCTGAGCACCCAAGTACCCGAGGCCTCTTCTTTCTAAGTCACCTCCAGAAACAGCGGCGTGATTGGATACACTGCTGTCGTTGCATAGGAGATCAGTCGTGTCCGGCTCTTCTCGACCTCGTGGACGGCAGCACGCCAGGCTTCCCTGTCTTTCACTATCTCCCAGAGTTTGCTCAAACCCATCTTCATCGAGTTGGTGATGTTACCTAACCATGTCATCCTCTGTCACCCCCTTCTCCTTTTGCCTTCATTCCCTCCCAGCATCAGGGTCTTTTCCAATGAATGAGTCAACTCTTCGCATCAAGTGGCCGAAGTATTGGAGTTTCAGCTTCAGCATCAGCCCTTCCAATGAATATTCTGGGTTGATTTCCTTTAGGGTGACTGGTTTGATCTCCTTGCTGTCCAAGGGGCTCTCAGATACACCGTTAGTAACCACGTTTGGAGAGGTGAATAATTTATTTTTCTTTTCATTTTAAAATGAGAAACTTTTCACCCATGCCTATTTTCTGTGTCATGAAAGTGAATGGAAGTGTTAGTTGCTCAGTCGTGTCCGACTCTTTGGGACCCCATAGACTGTAGCCCAGCAGGCTCCTCTGTCCATGGGATTTCCCAGGCAAGAATACTGGAGTGGGTTGCCATTTCCTTCTCTAGGGGATCTTCCTGATCCAGGGATCAAACCTGGACCTCTTGCATTACAGGTGGATTTTTACCATCTGAGCCACCAGAGAAGCCCTTTCTGTGTCATACCACTGGATAAAAAAGATCAAAATGATTTATAACTAGAAGAATTCAATTACCTGTAAAAATCAGAATACAAAGGCTCTTCAAAATAGATGATACTTTTAAAAAAGCATTTGCCTTCAAAACTCCTAGTCAAAAGAAGATTCTCTGGGTGCTGCTTCTTCACTTATAAACTGAGAGGCTGAACTGAAAGGCAGGTTCTGAGTCTTGGCTCTATACTTGGCTCTGGGTTTGTTTAAAAGCAAACTTGTTTCATAGTGTGAAATAAAATTCCTATTTTCATGGCAAGACAAGACAAATTTAAACAAAAACTGTCTTCTGCCCTTTGGCCAAAGAACTGATGCTTTTGAACTGGGGTGTTGGAGAAGACTCTTGAGAGTTCCTTGAACTGCAAGGAGATCCAACCAGTCAATCCTAAAGGAAAACAGTCCTCAATATTCATTGGAAGGACTGATGCTGAAGCTGAAACTACAATACTTTGGCTACCTGATACGAAGAACTGACTCATTTGAAAAGACCCTGATGCTGGGAAAGATTGAGGGTAGGAGGAGAAGGGGATGACAGAGGATGAGGTGGTTGGATGGCATCAACAGACTCAATGCACATGAGTTTGGGTGGACTCCGGGAGCTGGTGATGGACAGGGAAGCCTGGCGTGCTGCAGTTCATGAGGCTGCAAAGAGTCGAACACGACTGAGCAACTGAACTGAACTGAACTTTGGCCTCCTTTCTGCCCGCTACGCACATGTATCTGTGTCATGTATGGACCACACGTCCCCCCTGGGCAGGAATACCTGCTCAGCCATCAACAGCAACCTTCTCCCAGCATCAGCAAGACAAATCCTGAAAGATAACATTTCTCTTTGATCTTATAAGGGGCCCCATGATGCTGCCTAGATCTGGATTATGTAAACTGTTGGTAACACATCATTTGACGCACGGGCCTCTGTCTCAAAAAACTTACATAATTGCCTGACTTTTAATGGGCAGAACAGGTTCTCAGAGCTATCAAAGACACTCTTCCGCGGGCGATAACCTCACATCCGGCTTGAATAAAATTTTCCATTTCTTTCTTGGATTGATCGATTAATTTTTCGTCAACGGTGGTTGGAAATCATCTTACTCCACAGTCACAGCTGATTAACTGCAAATTACAAATCACTGTGATCTGGAGTTTCGGGCTTCTGCTCTTGGGAGGGGCCTTCTGATCCTAACGTGTCTGGATTCAACTGTGAACAGGCAGTGGAGAGCGGAGCAGGGAACCTATCGGATTCAGCAACTTCAGCATAACTGCATTTGTATGTATTTGGTGCTAATGTTATACATTGTTTTTTCAAAACCATGCAAATTGATAAATACGCTATAGAAAAATCTAAAAGTGAAATGTACATCCTCCCAAACACTGTATCTCTTTCTACTACACAGAAACAAATGACATTACACTTGCAAATTCAGAAGGTCAGGAAATGCATATGATTAGGTTTTCATGGTTACGATGATTAACTGGAGTCGCTTGTATCGATATTAAGCCCCAGATCTGAAAGGATCAGATTGTCACTGGCAAGTTTTACACGTGTGCCCTGTGGGTGTGTTAATGCTCCTTTGCTAACACCATACTTCACACTTTCATCTTGGTATTTCCCCACAAAATCCTTCCAATCTGAACACACAAAGGCCCCATCTCCAAGTCTTTAATCTTATGCCACTTTAAGGAGCTAACACTGAGAAGTATCTTTGAGTCCCATCCTCCTTTCTCACTCTTCAGCTCCCCTTACCTTTTGCTTGAATATATTCAAGAATGTCCTGTCTACTCCCTTGTAGATACAAGGAGTGTTTGTCTACTGAGGGAAGACTGGGGACTTCACCTCTAAAGAGACATCATATACATTTAAAAGAACAATTGACCCAAGCGAAATTCTTATATCATAAAGTCAACCATTTTCAAGTAAACAATTTAGTGGAATTCAGTACATTCACACGTCGTACAACAACCACCTCTATTTCTAAAAGATTTCCGTCACCCTCAAATAAAACCCTTATCACAAATATTATTCGAGTACATTTCAATGGTTTCTGACACAAGGAAGAGAAAAGAATGAATTGGACTAAGTCTTATAAACGTTCCCTAATATTGCTTGGACGGATTGGTGGGGTTACAAGGTGTATGAGGATCGTGGCTAAAAAAGAGGTCAATGGACTTTGTCACCTGAGTTTAAACACCTTAGGAATGTTTCCCATGTATATTAAAAGGTAACTTTGTTACATGTTAATCCCAAATATATAATTTACCCTCTCCCTTTCCTCCTTGAGTGATATCACTCAGTCATGTCTGACTCTTTGTGACCCCATGGACTGTAGCCTACCAGGCTCCTCTGCCCATGGGATTTTCCAGGAAAGCGTACTGGAGTGGGTTGCCATTTCCTTCTCCAGAGGATCTTCCCAACCCAAGGACTGAACCCAGGTCTTCCGCAATGCAGGCAGACGCTTTACCGTCTGAGCCACCAGGGAAGTCCCTTTCCTCCTTGGTAACAAGCATGTTTTCTGTGTCTGTGGGTCTGTTTCTGTTTTGTATATAAGTTCATCTAACCCTAACAAATATACATCATTATATATAAAATAGGGCTTCCCAGGTGGAGTGAGAGGTAAAGAATCCGCCTGCCAATGCAGGAGATGCCGGTTCGATCCCTGGGTCGGGAGGAGCCCCTGGAGGAGAGCATGGCAACCCACTCCAGTATCCCTGCCTGGAGAGTCCCACGGGCAGAGGAGCCTGGCGGGCTACAGTCCTTGGGGTCGCAGAGTAGGAGATTCAACTGAGTGTGCACACACACACCAGGATTCTTGCCTACGGGGTCACAAAGAGTCAGACGTGACTGAGCACACACACATGCATATAAAATAGAGACCAGCAAGGACCTACCATATAGCATAACAACCTATAAGGGAGAAGTTTATATGTACATCACTGAATCACTTCGCAGTATGCCTGAAACTAGGACAGCATTATAAGTCAACTATACTTCAACTAAAAAGTCAATAAATAAATTAATTAATTAATTTAAATTAATTAAAATTAATTAATAAAAAAATAAATTAATTAATTTATTTATTGATTTATTTATTTTTTTAATTTTATTTTTACTTTATTTTACTTTACAATACCGTATTGGTTTTGCCATACATTGACATGAATCCACCATGGGTGTATATTAGCTCCCAATCCCGAATCCCCCTCCCACCTCCCACCCCACATCATCTCTCTACTTTGTGAGCTCTTAAGACCTTCAAATTAGCAATGTATCTGGGACAGGAAGACACTCAAGGATACGGATTCACGGCTTCTCCCTCCCTCCCTTTCCCTTGCAGAGCTCAACCTCTGTGTCGCCTTGGCTACCAGACCAGGGCAGGGGTGCAGGGGTGGCGGACAGGCTGGGGGGCCAGGGAAGGCTGAGGATTCCAATTAGAAAGAGCACACAGGTGCTCAGAGAACAGAGTGGAGAGAGATGGGGGTGGTGAGAGGCCCTCCCCCCAAACTTTTTTTTAAACCAGCAAAATGGATTTATTCAGGAAGAGCAATGTTCCTAAACTGCAATTCAGGATATATGCAGGCTCTGGAGAATCACATGCAAGTCTGGTGAACAAAGGAGAAGTCTTCTTTCATACAGGAGAACAGGGAGCTGGGGAACATCTCCTGATGCTATCAACAGAGTTCAGCAGAGGAAACTAGGAGCTCAGAGGGGGAGGCTTTTCACTGGATGAGGCGTGACAGACTGGGTGGGTGCTAGGCAAGAAGAAGGCCTTCCCTCCTCCTGCTAAGTTTGTCCCCCTGGGAAATGCAAAGGTCCCCTTTTTCCTATAGGGCTGCAGTAAGCATGGAGTGATAGGGCTTAAGAGGTCCCCATTGCGAGGCCTTGGGGGTCCTGGTCTGAAATGGTCAAGGAACAGAGTGCTCCTGAAGAAGAAAGCAGAGAGCAAGGCAAGAGGTGGAACAACCCACTGGGGGAGAGCGAAGACTTTAGCCAGAGGAAAGGGAAGGAAGACACCTTGATCTTGTGGAAGGTCATGTCCGTTTCCGGCTTCTTTAAGGACCTTCCTTCCATCCAAAGCGTTTATAAATCAAACTTGACGAAGCATTAGAGGCGACGCATTTCTTTTGATGCACCAGAGGCCCCGGCCGTGCTGGGGACCAGGAAGGCGGGTGGTCAAGAACCCCGAGTCAGGGAGCAGTAACGGGCTTCCCCTCACAATCCCAGTTTTGGCAAAAGTCAAGAGCTTTGCACTCAGCTGTGAATAATCTCTCCTTGACAGACGGCCTCTCTGAGCCTCTGCCACTTGGGGGTGGGTAGGGGGGTGGGGGGGAGATGTCCTATGGCCCTGGGGTCCTTGGATCTTAACTCTAGGATTTCAGACTCGGGATTCTTTCAAGATGAAGCCACATGAGTGGATGGATATAAATCATCTCCAGATAAATAAGCTGAGTGGAAAAAGGTACAGGGAAGGCAATGGCACCCCATCCCAGTACTCTTGCCTGGAAAATCCAATGGATGGAGGAGCCTGGTGGGCTGCAGTCCACGGGGTTGCTAAGAGTCAGACATGATTGAGTGACTTCACTTTCACTTTTCACTTTCATGTGTGCGGAAGACCTGGGTTCAGTCCCTGGGTTAGGAAGATCCTTCGGAGAAGCGAAAGGCTACCCACTCCAGTATTCTGGCCTGGAGAATCCCATGGACTATATAGTTCATGGGCTCGCAAACAGTTGGACACGACTGAGCGACTTTCACTTTCACTGGAAATGAAAAAGTTACCGAGCTAGAGAACAGATGAGTGGATGCCAGGGTTAAGGAGGGGTCGGGGCGGCAGGGTGCAGAACCGGCCATAAAAGGGGCCCGGGAGGGCCCTTGTGGGGACAGAATGCCCTGTGTCCTGTCTGCACCAGGATCTCTGTCCTGGTGTGGGGTTTGCTTCGGGTCCCCGCAGCGGGGTACCACGTCGGGGGTGGGGGGGTGCCTAGCTGAAGGGCACTCGAGGTTGTGCTGTGTTATTTCGTATACATGCACGTGAATCTACAATTTCTTGAAAATAAAAAGCTTAATTAAGAGGAAAAAGCCAGTGAGCACTGAGGTAGTTCTTCATAAAGGAAAGGAAACACTTGGAGAAAATAAAAGTATCGGTGATGATTAATGAAGGACGGTGTCCTGTCTCAGGTGGCGTTGCGAAGGCGTGCTTATTAAAACATATTAGAACAGGCACCTGACCTATCATCTAATGCCTGCAACAGAGAAGGTGGGGTTCAGCACAGAAGAGAGACAGTCAAATTCAGTTTGTGACGAAACATTGTTTATATAAACATGCATGCATATTCTTCATGTATATTCATTCCGTGTGTGTGTGTGTGTGTGTGTGTGTGTCTACATATTAAAGAATTCCAGGGAATGAACGTGCTCAGTCGCTTCAGTTGTGTATGCCTCTTTGTGACCCCATGGACTGTAGCCTGCCAGGCTCCTCTGTCCATGGAATTTTACAGGTGAAAATACTGGACTGGGTTGCCATTTCCTTCTCCAGGGGATCTTCCTGACCCAGGGATTGAATCTGTGTCTCTTTTGCAGGCGGATTCTTTACCAGTAGCGTCACCTGAGAATGAATGAATATATTCAAACGCACACTGACACACACACACACACACGTGCATATGCATGTACAAAGTCACTAACCCAGTTAGTAACAGAAGTGAAACCACAGACCTGGGTTATTGCTGCTTCTAGACAAAGCTCTCCTGAACAATCAATCAGGCCACAGAAAACAGACACACTTCTCCCTACTTAACCCTGACAGTGACCTGCCACGAGGGTGTCCTGAGCCACGTGACTTCTGTCCGTCCTGTGAGATCAGAACCTGCACGTGTAAGGATCCTGCACGTGTAAGCAGCACCCTTTCAAATGAGGTTCATCAGGGTCTATCGTTCGTCCCCACGGGGAAGGGGAAAGCTAATATAGATGCAAACACTCTCCTCCGTTTAAAGCACCTGGAGGTCATTGGCGAACCTGTCCCCTCAATGACACCCTGGGCAGGGCCAGAGCCTCCCCGTGCCGTCGCAGGCTGGATGGAGAAGCCAGGAGCTCGAGTGAAAAGCGAGATACAAGTTCCCAGGACTCCCTCAGGGGCATCCCATCAAGGAGCTGCCCGCCCCATGAAGCAGTTGAGCTCCTGGGTGATGCATGTTTGGGCTTCCCAGTGGCACCAGTGATACAGAACCTGCCTGCCAATGCAGGAGATGCAGGTTTCATCCCTGTGTTGGGAAGATCCCCTGCAGAAGGTGATGGAAACCCACTCCAATATTCTTGCCTGGAAATCCCATAGACAGAGGAGCCTGGCGGGCTACAGTTCATAGGGCACAGAGTCGGACATGACTGACGGGATGCATGTTTGGCCCATAGAAAGCAGTCTCTCTGAACTGGGCTCTGGAGGGTGATGACGGCCACGCCTCCCCATGCCGCTCCTGGAGATCCAGGTGGCGATCCCCTGGGGGGACGTCAGATGGGAGCTGCACACACGAGGGCCCACAGCTCTACTGTGAGAGAAGAGGATCATTAGACGAAGGGAGCATCATCCCAGGGCTCACTGTGGTGATACAGACCCCATAATCGATCACTTCCCTTGGACACACTCACAGCCCCTCTCCGGCCGCTAACCACGGTCAGAGCAACCATTCAACCAGCACTTCTGTTCAACAGGCTCTTCCCGTATCGTATCACTTGTTGAAGAGCACACTCAGGGGGCTATGATGACCTCTATTTCCTGGTGATACAGGAAACTGCGCTGCTCATGGAGGGGCCACACGGGCCCAGGTGGGACAGCAGCTTGAGCAGAGGCTGGTCTTCCCGCCTCTGGGCAGGTGCTGCTATCCCAGCACGAACCTGATGGCTACCTCCACCCTCCTCACGTCGTCTCAGCTCTTTGCTCCTGGTCCCCGCTGAACACCAGCACTTACAGTGCACAGATATGCCTGGACTTGCCATCGTTTATGACTCACCCAGCTGCCCCTGTCCATGTTATACCTTGGTCCTGCTGTGGTGCTTGCACCTCTCCAGAGGAGGCAATGTTTTAGTGACAGATACACAGAGCCCAGGCCATGTGTACTGGCAAGCTTCTGACCAGGGGTCAGGAAGTCAAGGAAGGGCGTCTGATGGCCAGGCCACCCTGAACCACTGAAAATGGTCTCAGCCCTGGGCAGCGGTCCTGCCCATGGTGTGTAGAGAAAAGTATTTCTTCAGGGCTGGGGTTTGGGCCCTATCTTATCCTGATAATTATTGCCATATTCCTCTATCTACTTGTATTTGTACAACTTCAGTGCCAAAACAGCAGCCAAAACATATACTCTAAATGCTAAGTGCAAATTTTATATACTAGGCATGAACTAACATTATCTCACTTCCGTATTTGATGCCCTCAATAAATATTGTGAATATATACTATTTTTAAGGAGAAAGAAAATCATTTTAAGTAATTTAGTCAAGTTTGTCAGCTAATAAATGATAAAATCAGAACCTAAGGCCAGGTTTATTGAACTTTAATGTCTTTATTGCGAATCTATATGCTCTACTGTCGGAAGTCAAAATCCTGCCCTGAGTCCACAGCAATCAAGAAAGAAATTGTGATTTGTGTGTCTGTGTGTCTGTATTAGTTAATATTTCTGAACAGTTCAAAAGCCTGAGAAAGGGTTCTGAGCTAAGTTCAGGAATCCAGAGGTAAAATCAGACCTGTTACCTGTTTTCAGGAAGCTCCCTGCACAGAAGGGGTAAATGTTTAAAAAACAAACAAAAACACCTCTGTGGGATGGGGGAGTCTATGATGGAGGAAGATTCCAGGGAACAGAGAGGGGGCTGAGGGTGCAACACGAGAGTTTATCTGAAGATGGAACCAGGGTGGTGAACTCAGAGGGTGAGGACTTCCCTGATGGACCAGCATGAGGAGTGTGGGGGATGGGAAACGAGGGGGCACTGGTTTGGGGTGTAAGGGTCAAGGGTAGGGTAGGTTGGAGGTGGGGAGGGGGGCTAGGAGTGACCGTAGCAGGGAGAATAAAATGCTGGGAGAAAACACACACACGCACACACACACACACGCGCGTGGGGAAATAGGTGAAGGTGTTCACAGTAATTATCAGAGTTCCAGTAAAGCTCACATGCAGCGGTTTCTTCTATATCCTCACATCATCGCTTTAATTAAAATGTTTCCCCTAATTTCATTGAAATATATTTGACAACACTGTGTAAGTTTAAGGTGCATATGATGATTTGATATCAGCTCAGTTCAGTCCAGTCGCTCAGGCGTGTCCAACTCTTTGCGACCCCATGGACTGCAGCACGCCAGGCCTCCCTGTCCTTCACCAACTCCCGGAGCTTGCTCAGACTCATGTCCATTGAGTTGGTGATGCCATCCAACCATCTCATCTTCTGTTGTCCCCTTCTCCTCCTGCCTTCAATCTTTCCCAGTATCATGATTTTATATATATATGCATACATATATATAATGAGATGATTATCACAACACAGTTACTTAACACAGCGACACCTCACACAGTTTCGTGTGTGTGTTTGTGTGTGCGCACATGCTGAGACCATGCTCTCCTCTCACTTATGCAGTTAAAATTTTTCCCTTTAATAGAACCGTTACACATGGATTTACTAATTCCTATTCCTAAAGTCACCAAGAGCAACAGACTCATCTGCAGTATATCTTACACAGAGTCTAGAGAGGCAGAAATGACGAATAATTGTTGCATGGATCCAGCCTCAGAGTTCCCCACTGTGACCTGCTGGTGCCTTCCTATTTATACGAGTGTCCCTGAAAAGCATCTGAAGGGTTTCAGAATCTCAACCTGGACGAGGTCCTCATGGCAATACATGTGTTCAGCAGGCATACGCCTACACCATCACAGACTTTGACTGCCTGGAAAAATCCATTTTTAAAATGGAAATCCTCTCCTTACTACCTGAAACTGTGACTCAAGTTTCTCTTTTGACTGCTGATTATGAAAGCTGAACACATCAGAAGATCCAGTTGGAGCTGTGGGGCCGTATCGATAGGGGTTCCCTCACTAATCTCGGAGGGATACTCTTTGTTGGGGAAGGGAAGCTCACAAAATCTGAAAAGGAAGCCAATTCTCAGAAGATCCCACTAACATCCTCCTGGACTGTCCAAAGGAGACACCCAGTTTCCTGCCTTGAACAGCACTTGCTCAGTTAGCACAGAGCTTTGCAGTCTGTGCCAAAGTAGGCCGAATGTTTCAAGCAATAAAAATCTGCAGCCTTACATTCTCCAGCTCCAGAAGTTATAACAGCACTGTTTTGATTTTCTTTTAATCTCTCACCACTCTTCTGAAGAAAACTCAGGAGGAAAAATGATACTTGCAACCTAGCTCGGGAGATGGTGAGTTTCTCTTGAGTTCCTACAGGGGACAGAAACCCTAGGCTTTACTTATCTTAAAATTTTCTGAGATGAAAATGCTCCAGAATGGCCTCAATAGTTTTGGGCCCTGACCTTTAGCACTGGCATTATCAAACCCTCCCCAAAATTTTTCTCAGTGGCTGAAGAGATTTTTAAAGACTGAGGTGTCTTACAAGCTCCACCCCGCTGGTTCTGATCCCTGGCCACCCATCAGGACCAGCTGAAAAGGGAAAGTGTCAGTCACTTAGTCATGTCTGACTCTTTACGACACCGTGGACTGTAGCCCACCAGGCTCCTCTGTCCATGGGATTCCAGGCGAGAACACTGGAGTGGGTTGCAATTTCCTTCTCCAGGGGATCTTCCCAACCCAGGGATTGAAGCTTTGTCTCTTTATATCTCCTGCACTGGCAGGCAGATTCCTTATCATGTGAGCCACCAAAGAAGATCCCTGGGGACCTTTCATAAAACCATAGCCCCAAAGTGATTAAATCAGAACCCTGGCATGTGACCTGTAAGGCAATTCCTATTTGGAAAGGCCCCCGTCCCCACCCAGAGCAGCCCAGGTAGAGAAGACAGTCCAACAGTCTGAGGCGTGCCAGGTGTTACAGACGGGGCTCTTCACGATCAGGACGGTTACTCAAAACCTGCTGCTAAAGGCAGAGACGCCCCACAATTTGTCTTTCCATCACTGACACCGTGCTAGGCTCACATGCAAAGTCTTCACAGATAACTAGTAAAGGGATAAACGAATGAATGAAACAGGCAATTCTAACTCAGCTACCAGTTAGCTTTGTCCAATATCTATTGTTCATCCAAAAAAAAAAAAAAATGTCCTGCCTAATTAATAAAGGATGCTGGAAAGCTTACAAATAATCAACAGCCTACTCTAAATGCAGCTGGACATTCGAAACCACTAAGGAGTCAGAAGGTGGGGGGAAGGGGATGGTAGAGGGAGGGAGAGGAGGTTGTGACTTAGGAGCCAGCAAGCAACTTCAGATGCACCCCAGCTGGTGTCTCCAGCCAGGCCTCCCAACACTGGGGCAAAGCCTGTAAACTAATGCCTGTGCGTTAGTGGCCCAGGCGAGCAGTTGTGACAAGGATCCGGGAGGACCATGATGATGGCCAAGAGAAAGTGAGGTTGTGTTCACCAGGGGCTTTATCAGGGAAAGTCGGGAAAGACGGCGATGTATTCAGAAGCACAGGAGAACAACAAACGCCAGGTCTCACCAACTCACTCCATCCTCATCAGACCCTCCTCTAACGCCGAGACTCCCTCCTGAACTTGGAGGCTGAAGGTCCAGTTACACAATAGAAGAGAGGGGCTTGGAACCTTCTGACGCCCTACGCACTGTGATGCCTAATTTTAATATCAAGGTGGCTGGGCCGTGGGGCACGTAGATACTTGGTCCGACATTGTCCTGGGTGTGTCTGTGAGGGTGCTTCTGGATGAGGCTAACATTTGAATCCTTACACCGAGGAAAGCAGATTGCTCTTCCTGATGTGGGTGCGCCTCATTCAGTCAGTTGATGAATAGGCCAAAAAAGGTGACTGCTCCCTAAGTAAGTGGGAACTTATCCTGGCTGACTGCCTTTAGCTGGGACATCAGTCTTTTCTGATCTTTGGATAAGAACTTATATCATCAGTGTTCCTGCTTCTCAGGCCTTCAGATTCAAACTGGAGCTACCCCTCAGCTCTCTTGGGTCCCCAGCCTGACAATTCATCCACAGATCTTGGGACTTGAAAGTTTCCATAAACATGTAAGGCAACTGCTCATAGTAAATACACATCTATGTCCTATATACGTTCTATTGGTTTTGTCTCTGTGAAGCACCCTGCCTAACGCACATCCACAGGTAAGGTCCGTAAGATCTGCAACCATTTGGACATAGACTTATCTTTGTTACAGAATCAAAGTTGTATAAAGCTTAGGCTGCTCGAGTAATTTTAAAATACACGAAGTGAAAATTACACTGAAAGCCCATATGTCCACTCCCTCACTCTCTGCATGAGTCAGAGAGAACAAGCAAAAGATGGCCTTAGACCACAAAACAACCCTGTCATGTAAGGAAAAAGGGAGCGTTCACAAAGAATAACAGTGCAGGGCTTCGCTGGGGGCCCCGTGGTTAAGAACCTGCTTTGCAAGGCAGGGGACACACGTTCAATCCCTGGTCAGGGAACTAAGATCCCCCATGGGGCAGAGCAACTGAGCCCGCACGCTGCTACTATCCGAAGTCCGAGGGCCACGACACCGAAGCCCGGGCACCGTAACTCGAGAGTCTCTGTGTCTCAACGCAACACCCCACCTGACACAGCGCGGGTCCCACGAGCCGCAGTTAAGACCCAACGCAGCCAATAAAGAAATAGACACTCGGCCAGTTAAACAGGGAGATGACAGCGCAACACGCAGGCACGAGGGGTAGCCGGCATCACACGGGTGAGTGCTGACTCCAGCTCTAAAAGCCCAGATGACTCCGCTCTCTCCCAGGGTGCCAAGGAAGGCCTCAGAGAGAATGACTCATCTCTCTAGTGCTCCCGGGGAGGGAGGCCAAAGGCAGGGTGCACTGCTCCCATTGGGGTGCAATTCTAGGTCTGGGAGGAGGAGAGGTTAGCTTCTCTGCCCTTTCCCATGCCGGTGGTGTGGGCTTCTAGGCAGACGTCAGGCTCAGTTAGGTCAGGATCCAAGCTACAAAGCAATGACACTCTAAATTAACTGCTCGGTGACATAATCTATAATGTTAACTGAACGTTATTGATGCTTATCCAGAGCAAACGGGCACCAGGGCACAGACACACTGGGATGTCAAAGGGGCTTCCTTACAGGGCCTCAGCGTCCACAGATAAAGCTGGCTGAACCGGGTCAGTGGGTACGGGGCTTGGTCATGATGTCAGGGAGCCGAGTGCGGGGAGTAAGAGGCAGATTTCAGACGACGCCATTGGCAGGCAGCACACTAAGGTGTGTGAACGCTTTTTGTCCAAAGGGAAGCTGCGGTCTGATTATTCCTCGTGGATTCTCTTATTTCTTCCATAAATCATCACTCCCTACAGTGCTTCTCTGATGGCTCAGACAGTAAAGGATTCGCCTGCAAAGAGGGAGACTGGGGTTTGATCCCTGGGTTGGGAAAATCCCCTGGAGAAGGGAACAGCTACCCACTCCTGCATCCTTGCCTGGAGAGTCCCAGGGACAGAGGAGCCTGGTGGGCTGCGGTCCCCGGGATTGCAGAGTCGGACCCGACTGGGCGGCTGCCACTTTCCCTCTAGAGACACAGCTCTACCCCTGCTGAGCTTGCTGACCCTCCATCAGCTCTGTCCTCGGACCCAAGCCCACCACCATCACATCAAGGAAGAAGAGCTGCCGTGCACCGTGTTAAACTCTGCTGGGGGTTACGGAAGGATGCACCATCTACTCACACTGCCAAGCTTGCGAACAACACCAAGCAGGGTCTGGTGAGATGCTGAACCGGCAGCATAGGCTATAAATAAGTTCAGAATGGGGGACCTCATGGAGGAGGAGACTCAAACAGGGCCCCCAAACATAGCAACTTGGAGCAGAGAGAGGAAAATAGAGGTTGAATCTCATGGAATTTCCAGGCAAGACAAGGAGGCAGGAAACTCCAGGATTATTTGGGGAGCAAGCTGGATTTCAGTGAAGGGCTGGGGTCCACTAGATGCTGGGAAAGGAGACCACTATGAGAGGACACTTGAAGCCTGCCAGGAAGGTAGGCCAGGGCCCGACAGAGCCAGGCATCTTGCTGCTTTCCAATGGGCTGAGGCACGGTGAAAGCCATGTTGTCAGATGAATCCAAGTCAGAGGCCATGGGTAGGCTTGGCACTTGGCCATAAAGCCCAGGTGCTCCTTGAAAGCACGCAGCTGAAAGGTAATTATCTTCCTGAAAACCGACATTCAATAGAGATGCAAAGGTGCTCCAAGAAATTCAGATGAGTCTCAATAACACAGAAATGTGCTAACTTCACTTATTCATTCATTAAATGAACAAGAAGAAGGAACACAAGGATACGCTGAGGGGTGACAGTCTGTTCATTTTACATCTTGATTGCAGGGTTGGTTTCTGGATGTAAACACGTGCCAAAGCTTATTAAATTACACACCGCAAAGGTGTGCAGCGGATTGTATGTCCTTTAGGTCAATGAAGCTGTTCAAAAACATCAGAGTTATATGCATACGACCCATGCCTTTCCAGCTTGATTTTTATGATAATTCCCTTTTATTTTGCCCCCTTCTGACATCTTAATTTCCCCATCTCTTTACCTCATACCCACAAGAACTCATAAGCTGCCTCTATCAGAAGAAAGCGATGCCCTGGTTTTTCTAACAGTAGCACTGACATCACCTGGAAACGGGCTGGCTTCCTACGTGTCATAAAAAACCGCTTGAGAAAAATGGGTCTCACCAAGGGAGAAGACACGCGGAGGCCACCGACAGCCTCTCTCTGCGGTTCAGCAGCTTCTCTGATGAGTGACCCTGTGTTCTAAACTCCATCAGAGTGAACTCAGCCTGCGCCCCCCGGGCTGGGTCCTTTTCCAGGGGGAGGTTGCTGTTTGACATATTGACAGCAGCCACACTTCAGAGGCTGGAAGGCTTCCGTTTGTCTTCTGCCCTGGAGCCCGGTTCTGCCCTCTGTGGTGCGTCCCGACTCAGCAGGGTGAGCTGGGAGGCTGCAATTTCCTAGCCCTCCTAGCAGGGAGAAATAAATAGCTCTGCTTTCCTCCTATGCTAATACTTCTGCCTGAATGTGAGGACGTGAGTTCAGTGACGTGCCTCTCTCACCCTTCCTTCACAGGTTAACCCTGCCAGCTACCAACTGGCACTTGCCATCTGCCTCTAGAAGGATGGAGTCACAAACTGCTGTGACCTCTGACTTTCAATACCAAACGACAAATGTACAAAAACGGTACAAAAATTAGGGCTCTATTTATCACACAGATGAATGCTAAATTTCCCGTTTCTTAAATCACCCCCAAGATTTTTAGCACACGCAGGTCATACTCAAGAGCAGACCCGAATGGAATCTCAAAGTAATATGTATTTCTTTTTATTTATAGCAAAATCATTCCAATATTTTCACTCTATAATATGGAAATTTGCATGTAAATAGCATGGCAGCCCACTCCAGTGTTTTTGCCTAGATAATCCCATGGACAGGGGAGCCTGGCGGGCTACACTCCCTGGGGTCACAAAGAGTCAGACTTGACTGAACAACTTAGAACAGCCACAAATAACAAACCCTGCAATCCATCTGCAGAGTTGGTTAGCTTTTCCACAGAAAGAAAAGGTAAAAATGCCTTCAGTTCAGTTCAGTTGCTCAGTCATGTCCGACTCTTTGCAACCCCATGGACTGCAGCATGGAAGGCTTCCCTGTCCATCACAAACTCCCGGAGCTTGCTGAAGCGCATGTCCATTGAGTTGGTGATGCCACCCAACCACCTCATCCTCTGTCGTCCCCTTCTCCTCTTGCCTTTAATCTTTCCAAGTATCAGCGTCTTTTCTAAGGAGTCAGTTCTTCCCATCAAGTGGCCAAAGGATTGGAGCTTCAGCTTCAGCATCAGTCCTTCCAATGAATATTCAGGACTGATTTCCTTTAGGATGGACTGGTTAGATCTCCTTGCAGTCCAAGGGACTCTCAAGAGTCTTCTCCAACACCACAGTTCAAAAGAATCAGTTCTTTGGCACTCAGCTTTCTTTATGGTCCAAATTTCACATCCATACATGACTATTGGGAAAACCATAGCTTTGACTAGAAGGACCTTTGTCAGCAAAGTAATATCTCTGCTTTTTAATATGCTGTCTAGGTTGGTCATAGCTTTTCTTCCAAGGAGAAAGCATCTTTTAAATTCATGGCTGCAGTCACCATCTGCAGTGATTTTGGAGCTCCCCAAAATAATGTCTGTCACTGTTTCCACTGTTTCCCCATCTATTTGCCATGAAGTGATGGGATCAGATGCCATGATCTTAGTTTTCTGAATATTGAGTTTTAAGCCAACTTTTTCACTCTCTACTTTCACTTTCATCAAGAGGCTCTTTAGTTCCTCTTCACTTTCTGCCATAAGGGTGGTGTCATCTGCATATCTGAGGTTATTGGTATTTCTCCTGGCAATCTTGATTTCCATGATCTTAGTTTTCTGAATATTGAGTTTTAAGCCAACTTTTTCACTCTCTACTTTCACTTTCATCAAGAGGCTCTTTAGTTCCTCTTCACTTTCTGCCATAAGGGTGGTGTCATCTGCATATCTGAGGTTATTGGTATTTCTCCTGGCAATCTTGATTCCAGCTTGTGTTTCTTCCAGCCCAGCGTTTCTCATGATGTACTCTGCATATAAGCTAAATAAGCAGGGTGACAATATACTGCCTTGATGTACTCCTTTTCCTATTTGGAACCAGCCTGTTGTTCCATGTCCGGTTCTAATTGTTGCTTCTTGACCTGCATACAGATTTCTCAGGAGGCAGGTCAGGTGGTCTGGTATTCCCAACTCTTTAAGAATTTTTCACAGTTTGATGTGATCCACATGGTCAAAGGCTTTCGCATAGTCAATGAAGCAGATGTTTTTCTGGATCATCTCTTGCTTTTTCGATGATCTAATGGATGCTGCAAATTGATCTCTGGTTTGATCTACTTTGCTCACTTAAATATATGTAAATATAGGAAGAATTGTCTCCAAGCATTATTCACTGGATACTCTAAAACGAAAATGCATTAACTTCTATGTACTACTATTTTACTGTTTGAAGTAATCCTGGGCCTCAGCTCAGTGAGTCTCCACTTCCTCAGGCTCCCTCACTCAGGTGTGTCCCTACCTGGTCCCAGGTCATCTCAGTCACCCCTGCTCCCCAATTCCCACCATAGACACCCGCCTCACTAGTCAGAAGGGAACAGTCTTGTTTGCCTGTGTGCTTCGTCGCTCAGTCATGTCCAACTCTCTTGTGATGCCATGGACTGTACCCCACCAGACTCCGCCACCCAAGGGATTTCCCAAGCAAGGATCCGGGAGTGGGCACCACTGCCTTCTCCCGGGGACTTCCCCACTCAGGGATCGAGCCTGCGTCTCCTGCGTTGCAGGCAGGTTCTTTCCTCACGGAGCCCCCCTGGGAAGCCCTGGCGTTTACATAAGTTTCCATAAAGGTCCGTGGTTCCAGGCCTCGGATCACACTGTCTTCTCTGCTTGGACTCCATTTGGTCCATATGGGAATTTTTTCTTTACTTATTTTTAAACATCTGGTTGAAATATCTCCTCTCCTCCAAGCTCCCTGCCTTCCAAATCAAATGAATTGTCCTGCTTGCCTATTTCAAGGGCACTTTATCCCTGCCTCTCTTTCTGGCACGTCTCACTCTCTGTGTTCTTATGCTAAATTTCTAAATTCACCCTCCGAGGTGACATGATGCCTCCATACCAGAAACAGTCAAGGAACTGAAATGTGTATCCGACTGATTAACAGGTAACTAGGTATTAGCTAACTTTTACAGGAATCAAATTTGGGCATCTTATAGGCAGGAGAAGTTTGTTGTTTGTAGGTGAGGTACTCAAATAAGAATTGAGTTGTAGTGAAGGAATAGATGATGCTATTAACCAGTTCAACAAAAAAAGAAAAAAAAAATCAATGTTAAAAGAAGTTCGAGGCTTACTGCCTGCTCAGTTGAAGACTTTATTTTTAAAATCTTTGCAGGACTTTCCTGGTGGTTCCACGGTTAAGAATTTGCCTTCTAATTCAGGGAACATGTGTTCAGTCCCTGGTCAGGGAATTAAGATCCCACACACCCAGGGGCAACTAAGTCTGTATGGTGCAACTCCCAAGCCCACATGCGAGAAGCCTGCACGCAAGGAAAGACCCCACATGCCGCAGTAAGAGCCAACACAGTCCAAAATTAATAAAATATTTGGGGCTGGTGCACTGGGACGACCCAGAGGGATGGTACGGGGAGGGAGGAGGGAGAGGGGTTCAGGATGCGGAACATGTGTATACCTGTGGTGGATTCATGTTGATGTATGGCAAAACCAATGCAATATTGTAAAGTAATTAATCGCCAATTAAAATAAATAAATTTATATTTAAAAATAAAAATAAAATCTTTGCAAAGACAAGGACTCATGATCTAAAAGGCGTCTCCTTTCAATGTGTCTTTGCCTCCCCTCTCATCATTCCTGCAGCTTGAAACAGAAGAGGATGCGCAAGCATAGAGAGAAATCCACCAACATTTGCCCCCAAAAGACTTTTTAGGTGAAATGGTTAGGGCTTTTCCTGCATCCTTTTCCTAACTAATAAACATACAGTAGAAACACTCTACTTCCTAAAGGAAAGGGCTATCTTAAATTCTACGGTGAACACAGAACAATGCAAGGATAATGTCTTTGGATAAAGGCTAATAGCCAAACTACCTAATAATGTTAATAATTCTAAAGAAAGGCCAGGCAAGAATGAAAATAACAGAGAAAAGGAATCTTTTCTGGTGTTTTCAGATCATGTGGTAATGTTAATATCAGCATTATGATTAAAGTTCATGCTAACTGATTAAAAATAGACAATGAATTCCTAGGTGATTCATACTAAACCATAGATTTTTATGTAGACATAAACTGGATATAAGCTAGTTCCATCCATCCATCCATCCATTCACTCATCCATCCATCCACCCATCCATTGATCCATTCTTCCTCCCTTCCTTCCATTCGAGGATACTCAGTACACCCACCCTCAGCCTATGAGCTGTAGTTAAAGATTAAACAAGAGGTTGCGTGCACAGGAAGAAAAAAGAGAAACTAGCGCTTGTTAATGACACAGCTCCCAAGGTCGCTCATGATGTATGTGATCTCATGCCCCTCTCACAGAATCTCACAGGAGAACTAATCTGATTACATTTTACCAATAAGACAACTGAGGGAGAGGGTTTAAGGAATCCTTCAATTTACCCTAAGTAAGTCCATTTGCCTCCGAAAGTGGGTTTAGGTTCTTCTACACACTCATTGTCAAGGATAATTATCAGTCTTCATTAAAATGCTGGTATCATGTTTACATGGTAACACTTTAAAATCTTACAAGTATTGTGTGTATCTCTGGTGGCTGAGATGGTAGAGAATCTGCCTGCAATGTAGGAGACCTGAGTTCAAACCCTGGGTCTGGAAGATCCCCTGGAGAAGGGAATAGCTACCCATTCCAGCATTCTTGCCTGGAGAATTCCACGGAGAGAAGAGCCTGGCGGGCTCCAGTGCACGGGGTCGCAAACAGTTGGACACGACTGAGAGAACGCACTAGCAGGTGTGTATCGCGTACACGCGCCTTTCCAGTAAATAACTTGCCTCAGATATGCGCAGAAAATACCATCAAAGGTCAGAGCACAGAGACTCCATCCAGCAAATTACTGCCTGAAAATGAAACATCAACACTCTCTAGTCCCCAAGATTGTTTGCTGGGTTTCTCTGCAACCATATCATTTGCTTTTGGTTATTAACTATCAAACAAATTATCTGACAGTTGACATCTTATACATGAACTCCCCCATTGCAAATATTCAGCATACTTTATTTCAAAAACATCTGAAAATAGGAACTTTCTAGATTCCTACATGAGCACGAGGCAGTGTAGGCTTCTTAAAGATTTCATTGGTTAGGAATAGTTCTTTGAATGACCATCCCATGAAAAAACTATTTGATGCTTTCTTTTCCTTCACAAAGTAACAGCTCTTTCCAGGACACAAGGTGAATGTATGGGCTTTTTAGAGCTTTGGGGAAAAAAAAATTGGTCCTATTTATCCTAGTTCCATTCCTTTGGACTATCAGAAAGGTCCACCCATCTGTTTAATCAATAGCAAATGCAAAGAATCTGTTCTGATTCACTAGGCGTAGGGAGAAAAGTCTTTAAAGAAAACCAACACCTCAGCCGAGTTCCTGACCACATTTGCAGAAGAAATGACACACGATGAATTAAGTGTATACTTAAGCCCTTCTTACACTGGCAATGAACACAAAGGTAGAAAGAATTGCCTGTTTATTATTTCAAGATTAACATCAGATTTGCAAAAACACATTCTAACCCAGGAATCCATCGCCTTTTAAGAAGGAAGAGTTGTGATATATTTCTTTGAAATCTTGACATTACTGGATTCACTGATGCTGCTGCTATCAACTCTATCTGCCTCCAGTGCGAATTCCAGCCACCTTCACCTGGAAGAGTAGGCAGAGGTGTGACACTGGAACTGCTGGAGACTTCCAGGGGCCACGCCGGGATTTCAGGCAGCACAGTTCCCTCAGACCTCCTGCTCCAGCCAGCGTTAGTTACACACTCAGTGGGTGAGAGAAAGCCCACTTTGCATTGATTTTGCAAGTTCAGGAAAGACGAGGTCTTTTTCCTGCCCTCCATTCTTTATCTCTCAATATCAATCAGATATGCATTTTAGCTTTGGGATCATAAAATATTTATTAACTTCCAGCTTTTAATGTTCACGAATAAAGAGCCAAATTAATAAATTTTGAGTGTTGGTTAACAAGAAGCAAAGAACTTTCTATAAAGGGACAGGATTTGAGGCCAATAAAGAGCCGTGATTGGGTCTACCTGATGTCCAAATGCCTGACTGCACAACCTCACTGGTGAATGGACCCTTAGAGACTCTGAGAAGTAGAACTGTTCAAGCATGTTCTAGCTTGCTTTCCTTCAAGAGCTGAGAGCAGTTGCACTGGTCTGCAAGGAAGAGACACACTAAAATAAAAGGGAGGCCACAAAGAGAAACTCAAATACAGGGAGAGTCTCATAGGTCTCAACCCAGAGATACACGAAAGGGGAAGAGGGGAAGTGGCTGATGGAAGCCTCTGTCACGACATCACTTACTCTGCACTCTTGGGGGGCCAGGAGGTATTGGGCTGGACAAGAAGTTTGTTTGGGTTTTTCCATTAGATCTTATAGAAAACAAACTTTTTGGCCAAACCAATCATATTTTCCTTCTTCAACACGTCTGCAACCCTAGGACCTCTGCTGTGTCCTGGAGCAAACATCCCATTGGGATGAGTGCAGTCAGCCTCCCTCAAATACGTGAGGGTGTCCTGGACGTCACTAACTGAACACCCACCATGTGCTAGTACTTTCAAGATGCTGTATCATGCTCAGTCACTCAGCTGTGTCCAATTCTGGGACCCCAGGGACTGTAGCCCGCCAGTCTCCTCCGTCCATGGGATTTCCCAGGCAAGAATACTGGGGTGAGTTGCCATTTCCTCCTCCAGGGATCTTTCTGACCCAGGGATCAAACCCATGTCTCCTGCATCTATTTACACTGGAAGGTGGATTCTTTACCACTGAGCCACCTGGGAAGCTCCATAGACACTGTGTATGTGTGTGTATATATATATTATCCAATTTAATCTTCACCCCAAAACATTTAGAGTATAACTAATATTAGCAGCTTCATCTTACACAGGAGGAAATTTGGGTTCAGAGAGCTTAACATCCGCCTCCTCTCACCCAGAGAGGTGATGGGAGAATCTGGATTCAAATTCTGATTTGTCTGCAATGCTGTTGCCTTTTCATCTAAATTACCAGTAGACTGGTTAGTTTATGGAGGAGAAGGAATTGCTATCCTGTCTGACTTCCTCTTTGGATGACCAGCTTTAAAATAGTCCTTCTGACTTCCTAACAACCTGAAGAAAATGGTTTGGAGGTAGAATCACAGGACATCAGACGATCTACGGAAACCTGGTCTAACCTCATCCCATCACAGACAAGACGCAAATGTTCACAGAGCGGAAAGGGCTTCCCCTACTAACCGCAACTCCCGGGGGCAAAGACACAAGTAGGTTCCAAGGACTCAGACTATTTTTTCCCTGAGGCCCGAAGAAAGCTTGATTGAGAGTCAGACATGGAGCTGACCTGGCGCAGGAAGACACAATATCACGACGCGGGAGCGGCCCTGAACGGTCCAGGGGAGGAGCCAAATGTCAGCAAGGGCTTCAAACTGCTTTTCACATTTGTGCCATGACTCAGGCAAGATCCCACTGTAGTTTGCTTTTTTTTTTTTTTGGCCACACGTCTTACAGGACCTTAGTTCCTGGATCAGGGTTCAAACCTGGGTACTGAGAGTCCAAGTGCAGAGTACTAACCACTGGACTGCCAGGGACATGGCCATGTTTTCTTTTGTTGAAATGCATAAATGTGGGATTGCATATTTAAATACATTAGTGTTAGTTGAACATCAGTATAAATGCTTTGGGCTTTCAGAGTATCTATGGGTATAGGTGTGGGAGTGTGTGTGCTTATGAGACATCTTTTTGTCCCAAAGAAATGTGGACAGATGAATGAAATGTTTACACCTCAAATTCAACTACCTTTAAATGTACAAAAGATAGGGGTAGGGTTCTTTTGTCTAGTTCTGAACGCATCAGCCAAGTTTTTGAGACTGGAAAATTGCACAAACAACATCAGATTTAGATACCCCAAAGCCACAATCCACTATTTCTTTTTCTCTCACCTCTACTGGATTATAAATTAATTGAAGCAAGGACTGTGTCTTCTTAATTTTTGTATACCTAACACTGTCTTAGACCTCAGTGACAAGAAAGACAAGCCTGTATTTGAGAAAAAGTATATTATTTTTGCTGGTTTTATTCCCTTGAAACTAGAGTTCACTGCTCTTAGGACCGAAAATATCCCATTAGGGAATTAAAAATTCAGATGGCCATTAGATGCTTTGTCCACACTAAGGACATTCGAAGTCTTCAGCCTGAAATGCCACTTTGGGGGATTGAAGGCCTTCGTAAGTTTCACTGTACCACTTTCAACTCATCCTCTCTTGAAATGAACAGAATATTAAGAACCACCCCAACCATAATACGCACTGTGTGGTGCTTTCACCTTGAGAAATGACCATGGGAATCTCAGTATATAGAACGTGAGAGCTCGGGAAGGGCCTTCAGATAAGACCGTTGTTCTTGATTCTGATTGCCCATTAGAATGAGCTGGGGAGCTTGGAAAAAAATATGTTGACATCAGAGGCTTCACCTGCAGTGACTCGGAGTTAATTGGAGTAGGGCAGAGCCTGAGCACAGTTGGAAAAAAAAGCTTTCTGAGAGATTATCTTCTACTACCCAGACAGAGAATCACGCTAATTTGATCTACACTCTTCTTCCCAGTTTTACAGGTGAGAAAACCAATATTCAGGGAGGTAAAATGACCCTTTCGGACAAAACCCTGGGAAAGACGGGCTTGCAGCAGAATCCCCGCAGCCTGCTTACTGCTCCAGGAGGATGGCAGAGCCTCGCAGGAGCGGGGCTACGCCGCAGTGCTCGGGGTGGGCCTGTTTACTGACACTGTCGTCAATAACAGAGAGTCCATGGGGACAAAACAAACAACCTGTTTCGCCTTCTCGGTAAACTGCACCAGCTTTTCCAGTGCACAGATGTCTGTCATTAAACATGTGTTGCATCAAATGCCTTCGGTTGGCCTTGATAACTGGATTCACAGATTTTCTGGTGAAAACAAACCGTCACTTGGCCACGGCATGCGTGCAGTCTAAACAGCAGGGCCGTTTAAAGCAGCCATTCCCAAAGTGTTCTGTTTCTGACTATTGCCAGTGGACCAGTCCTGGGTTTGTTGAAACAACCCCAGCCCCTCTCTTATTTCCCCTTGCTACCAATACCCAGTCAACCCTAAAGGAAATCAACCCTGAATATTCATTGGAAGGACTGACGCTAAAGCTGAAGCTCCAATATTTCGGCTACTAGATGCAAAGAGCCGACTCACTGGAAAAGACCCTGATGCTGGGAAAGACTGAGGGCAGGAGGAGAAGGGGACGACAGAGGATGAGATGGTTGGATGGCATCCCCGACTCCATGGACAGGACTTTGAGCAAGCTCCGGGAGACAGTGAAGGACAGGGAAGCCTGGCGCGCTGCCGTCCACGGGGTCCCAAAGAGTTGGACACGACTTAGTGACTGAACGACCGCCACCAATAACAAAATATAAAGTTACAGAAGTAACCATGAGTGTACTGCCATTGGTCCTGACTGCAGACCACCAGGACACATTGCCTTCAAAACTGCCAGGATCCTTGGAGGAAATTTCACTGGACTATGTGGTGGCACTGGGCTGGGGGAGATGGGAGGGGCTCCATCCAGCCCACCTTGAGAGGCTGGCAAACTGGGAGAAACTAGACAAGCCTTGCCATTTGCCTGTGTGGTGCAAGGCTGCTCACCATTCAGGGTCTTCTCCATCCTTTCTCTGAAACTGTTTTCGAATCTATCTCTGATTTTTAAAAATTTTATTAACAATAGGCTGAGTTATTAGCATAAAAGGACCATGAAAAGGGAGATGAATAATTCAGAATTGAGACTACAGAGTAATTACATCACCCATTTAAATCCCCAGCTCTAAATAATGAAGGAAGTCCTCAGATTATTTAGAATGTGCTTCCTTGCCTGCATTGTGCTGTTGGCTCGTGAAACCCTGGATGTCTTTTTACATCGATCCGAGGCCTCCTTCCAGAGAGGAGGGCCAAAGTACCGCTGCTAGTTTGTGAGTCTGTGTGCATCAGATGAGGCTAAGGGGCCCCGGGGTCTCCCTTCCAGATGCAGCTTCCTGAGGGGTTCATCTGAAGCTCTGGGGTGTCAGATACAATATTTTTAGACCACTGGAGGTGTTAATAGCTAAAACGAAACAGTCTGTGAAAGAGGAAATGACACTTAACCATGAACCTTTCTGAGAAACAATCCAGACAGATATTGGGTGAATTGGGGGCAGAGAGTAATCTGTCTTCCATGTGCTGAGATTAACTCTCAGGGCTGGAAGGAACCGCTCCCTCTTCAGAGGGAAAATGAAGGGCCTTAAGTACTTTTGCCCAAGATCAGGAGAGACTGATCCCAGAAAATTGTTGGATCTTCAGCCCAGGGCTATGCAGGGAGCATATAATGCTTCTCTAGTTTCATCACTGAAATATTTTCAACATGCCCTTCTTTGCTCAGATGAAATACCTACACACACGTATGCATGCATATATATACATTACATATTACACATATTCTTCCATTTGAGGAGGAATTGTTTTGGCTCCACCCAGGTGAATGTAGATTTACTGGCTTAAGAAGTAATTTCACAACTCCTGGCAAATTCACATTATCCGATCATTCCAAGTTCAGAGAAAGAGATACCCTGACTTGCTGAGTGATTGGCTAGGCACATCTATCACACCAGGCCCCTCCCCAGTGACTCGGAGCATCACGCAGGACGGGGAGCAGCTCACCTACAGTCAGAGACGCATTCCACGCATGACCCCCTGTTGCTTATTCATCTAATGAAGTGGTTTCCACCAGGGCACCGGTACACACTCAAAAATCAGAGTCAGATAACATCAGGCGAGATGGAAACTCACCCACATTTTCTGCATTTCGTATTGAGGACTGAAAATCACCTTCGGGGGCATTTGTTCCTTCCCAGGTGCTAAACACGCGAGGGTTTTGACTGATTGCTGGAAGGCGTGGACATTCCCCACCTCCCCCAATCCCAGCTTAACTACTCAGGAAGGAATACTTGTTGCTCTGAATCCAGATTCTGACAACCGAAAAAGAGCTATGATCACAGAGATGCTTCATCCTTCCGAGAGGAGCGGCGAAAGCTGAAATTCCAGGAGCCGGCTGTTAAGGCTGGCTTGACACCGATCCCCTCATGACACAGGATTATGGGAACCGTCTACAGTACATATCTCATGTTTGATGCTTGGTGATTACAATTGCCTTTGACTCTCTAATGCTTTAATAGCACCACACAAAGCTTGAACATTCTTTGGCTTTTTCCTTTCTAGTCACCCAGGGCTTCTGATAAATTCTATAGTTGGGAAGAAAACACACAGAGACCTCACTTCCACAGGATTTTATCTGTTAGCCATCACTTTCGACACTCTTCCCAGAGGCTAAGACCAGAACACGCCGGCTGATATACGGGGTCAGGGGCAGTAAATATACTCCGCCATCACACAGCAGCTGAGATTCTAGACTGCCATTTCTAGAAAACTTTTGCTGGGAGTAAACACCCCAAGCTGAACTGACTGCTGATTGTATCTGCTGCAGATTAGCTAAAATTAAATTCGGAACCTTGGGCAAGACATCAAGTACGCACAGTGGAATCCCCCCAGGTGAATTTTAGAAGATAATGCAAATACCTCATGGCACACCAGCCCCAAGCAGCTCAGCTTTTTAATTTTCCTTTCAGGAATTAAACTCCCTCTCCCCTCCCGTAAGTTGATTTGTGTCCTTTTACTCACCCTCCAAAGCTGCTTTAATCTGCTCACTCTGGGCAGTCTGGACAGGCTCATCTCTGTGTGTCGCCAGTCGAAGGTGCATCGGCCAGGAAGACGGAGGGACTCCCTGGGCTGACGTGAAGCGGAGTGAGGGCTAATGCCCGGGGAGTCTTGCAACCAGAGACACTCCTTGGCTTTTAATACCGCTTTCCAACAACCACAGAGTCCTCCGCTCAGCACAAAGCAACCAATAGCTGCACAGGATACTCTCAGCCTCTGAGGATCACAGCGGAGCGGCGAGACCCCTCGACCGGCTGCTGGGGGCAGAGGGAAGACCTGGGTGCTGGCAGACGCCCAGAGCAGCCTTCCCTGGTGCAGAACCAGAGGTGTTCTTCCCACGGCCCTATTTTCTGCTTCCTGCTTCACCTGGGCTAAATCAGTGATCACATTCTGCTCTGGGAAAGCCAGACGCTAATGATCATCTCAGCTCAAAACGCTCAGCCTGCCCGAGGCGGAGGGTCCCCGAGCTGGCCCCGCTGGCCCTGCCTTCTTGTTCTGGGTTCTGACCAGGGGCAGGTGCAGAATGCGGGCCCTAATTCCTGATAGAGGGTAAATGCTGACGCTGGGTTGGCCGCACCTACTCAGGAAAAGGGAGATTTGGTCCTTATCCACTTGATCGTATGCAGAGAGAACAGGTATTTCAGAGCTGTACTAAGGAGTGTTCTGGATGTGGAAGAATGTATCTACAGAAGCCCCCACCCCCACACCTCAGGGCCCCCAGCAGAGAGGAGCCGTAGGCAGAGGGACAGACCCAGAGTTCACTGTGCTCACTTCGACTCCCGTCCTGTAACAGATTCATCCCAGCCATGTTCTGTGTAGGCCAGCTCCGCGCTGGGCACTCCCGTGTGAGCACACCGAAGCCAGCTCTGTGAGTGCGACGCTTGCAGTCCGTCTGGTGTTGCAGCAATTTAATGACCCGCCACTCTCTCCTGAACAGACCAGCCCACCTCTGAGAGCAAGAGCCTCTCAAGGGCAGAGGCCGGACCACTGTCTCTTAGTATCGCACCCAGCACCCAGCTCAGCGTGGGGACCCTGAGAACAGTCAGTGATGGAGGCGGGGAGGAGGCGGGCCAGGGAGGAATGTGCATCAGGGATCCCCGAGGCTGTCTGGGCTGCACTCAGGTGCCCCCGTCATCCACCTGGAAAGAGACTCCTCCGAGGTGATTCTACCTTTACAGAAGTTTAGCCTGAAGGACGGAACCCCGTTAGATAATTCACACCCAGATGCCTTTTCCGAGGTGAGGAGCCTCATCTGAACAGTCACTTGACTCCCCACCAGCACATCTTGTCTTTCATCACCAGGCAGGATACAGTGACCTCATTTCGGGGGATTTTCTTGTTCTAGGACATGACTACTGTGAAACTAACACGTTTAGAGGGTGGTTTAGAGCCTGGGATAAAAGGAACGAGCCAAAGATCTCGAGAAAATCGGCTTCATTCCACTACACAGGGCAAAAGGGAAGGGAGGAGGAAGAGGAGAGAAGACTGTGGAAGGCCCGGAGAAGTCGGAGACTGGGGATTCCAGCGGGCAGACGGAGACACGCTCACACGGCGCACAAGTGTCGTGCTGGAGACGTGAATTCCACCACTGGGAGCATCGGTCTTTAGCCCAGCCTCACCTTGACCCCAAAGATCAACTGCCAGGAAGAATACCATCTCTGGACTCAAGAAAAGTGCTCAAGGGCACAGAAGGAAAGAGCAGAGAGGAAGGAAGATTCTGGAGACAGAGGAATGGAACAGGAAGCCTGCTCCCGAGATAACACCACGAGACGCGGCTGCGAGGGCAGGAGACAGCTGGGGATGCCTGCCTCTGTCCTCTTGCTCCTCATCCCTCAGCTGCTGGATGAGGCTCTGTCCTCACGGAGAGGCAGCACTGGGTTGGTAATGTGGGAAATACGCCGGATCAGACAGCACTGGGAGACACGGGCTGAAACCTCCTTGTTGTCACAGTGTACCAGGAGTGGCTCCTTTCTGGAAGCTGCCTGAAGCTTCATCTCTGCATTAAACTTCATACGATGATCCACTGTGTGGGCATAGTGCTGGCTGCTGAACAGTTTTGGTGCCGTATCCCTGGGCACACATTATGGGATCATTCCTGGTCCCTTTTGATCGGCAGGAAGCACATGACGGGTCTGGTCAGTGAGCTCTGGAAAGAAGCAAGGCGCCACTTCCACATCAGGCCTGACACTGCCAGAGCAAAAACTCTCACTCTGGTATGGCGATGGGCCGAGGAGGTGGAGACCTGCAACGGACAGGTGGCTTTTCTTCCTTGAGCCCTGGAGCTCCTGGATGTGTCTGTTACTGAAGCATAACCTAGCCTATACTGACTGTGACGACTTGTCAATCATTTCCTTAGTTTGTCTTCTCCCAAAGCAATCAGCAGAACGAAACTGTCGAGGTTTTGATGTGTGGTGGTACTCTGCAGTTTTTAAAGTCAGAAGATCCAGTTGTTCACCCTCCTGAACCAGGCAGGATCACCCCTCAACAGCCACACTGAGAGCCACGAGGCTGACCCCAGAGGTCACGATCAGACACTCCGTGAATGCGCCACCCCTCAAGAAAAGAATGCGATAATGCCACCTGCAGCAACATGGATTCACCTAGAGATGATCATAGCAAGTGAAGTAAGTCAGAGAAAGACACACACCGTAAGATACCACTTATATGCGGGATCTAAAAAAAAGATGCAAATGAATGACTCACAAAATAGAAAGGAACTCACAGTCACAGACAACACACTGACAGTTACCAAGCGGGAAGGGGAGGAGGGATAAGTTAGGAGTCTGGGATTAACAGATACATGCTGCTGCTGCTAAGTCATGTCAGTCGTGTCCGACTCTGTGCGACCCCATAGATGGCAGCCCACCAGGCTCCCCCGTCCCTGGGATTCTCCAGGCAAGAACACTGGAGTGGGTTGCCATTTCCTTCTCCAATGCATGAAAGTGAAAAGTGAAAGTGAATTCGCTCAGTCGAGTCCGGCTCTTAGCGACCCCATGGACTGCAGCCTACCAGGCTCCTCCGTCCATGGGAGTCTCCAGGCAGGAGTACTGGAGTGGGGTGCCATTGCCTTCTCCAACAGATATATACGAGTATACATAAAATAGATCACCAACAAGGACTTACTGTATAGCACAGGGAACTATAGGAGAAGGAAATGGCACCCCACTCCGGTATTCTTGCCTAGAGAATCCTGTGGACAGAGGAGTCTGCTGGGCTGCTGTCCACAGGGGCGCACAGAGTCGAACACAACTGAAGCGGCTTAGCATGCATGCACAGGGAACTATACTCAGTATCTTACAATCTATAAAGGAAAAAAAATTTGAAAAAGGACACACACACACACACACACACACATAGTTGTTGTTTAGTTCCTAAGTTGTGTCTGACTCTTTGGCGACCCCACTAACTACAGCTTGCCAGGCTCCTCTATTGACGGGATTTCCCTGGCAAGAATATTGGAGTGGGTAGCCATTCCCTTCTCCAGGGGATCTTTCCAACCCAGGTATTGAACTCATGTCTCCTGCATTGGCAGGTATGTATATATGTGTGTATATATATATATATGTATATATATATTTCACTTTATTGTATACCTGAAACTAACACAATACTTTAAATCACCTGTACTTCAATAAAAATAAAAATTAAAAAAAATAAAATGGCAAGAGGCACGATTTAAGTCCATATATAGAAGTAAGGGATCCAAGTGAGGGTTTATAAGCTAATATTATAGCACCTTCATTGGAAAAGACCCTGATGCTGGCAAAGATTGAAGGCAGGAGGAGAAGGGGATGACAGAGGATGAGATGGTTGGATGTCATCACTGACTCGATGGCCCACATGCTGCAGTCCACGGGGTTGCAAAGAGTTGGATGCAACAGAGTGACTGAACTGGAAGCACCTTCTATACTGAATATATTTGTAAATAAAGCTGTACATTGTCTGCCACTTGTGTCCAGGAGAAGCCTTAGATGTGGTGAGCTTGGCTTCTTCCCCACCATTGGATGGAGGGAGAGAAGGCTCGGGATATTAACTTTCAGCTGCCACTGATGGGCCAGTGATATTTAGGTCATTCATATTCAAGGCTCTGATGTTTCACTCAAAACCAACACTGGGAAATTCCTGGCACCAGAGCAGGCGAGGGCAAAGAATTACCGTTGGAATGTAGAGGGGTGGGGAGATTTGAATGCCTCTCAAATTATGCCTAGTCACCACTGTCTGGACAGCAGTATCCTCTTCCTATTTGAAGTGCAGTAGGACATTATTTCAGAGAAGGCAATGGCACCCCACTCTAGTACTCTTGCCTGGCAAATCCCATGGATGGAGGAGCCTGGTAGGCTGCAGTCCATGGGGTAGCTCAGAGTCGGATTGACTGGGCGACTTCACTTTCACTTTTCAGTTTCATGCATTGGAGAAGGAAATGGCAACCCGCTCCAGTGTTCTTGCCTGGAGAATCCCAGGGATGGGGGAGCCTGGTGGGAGGCCGTGTATGGGGTCACACAGAGTCGGACACGACTGAAGCAACTTAGCAGCAGCAGCAGGACATTATTTTAATTGGAGGAAAAAAACCGAGATAAAGAAGTGGTCATAATCTTACGAGTGTAAACATTTTACTGGAATTTGGAAGCTCTCACAAGCCATTTTCAAGGACTGTTTGCCTATATTTGGGAGTCGAAATGCATCGGGTCTGTGTGTCATTTATAGATCATGTCAATATGGAAACAGAGCAGGTTAATACTTTCAGGGCTCTTTAACATTCCATTTAAGTCATAAGGTAAGCAACACGGAGAGCTACAGGAACCAATACTGCTGACAGAATGATTCCAAGCCAGGGGACGTGACTTCTAGTATTTCCCCTTTAAAAAGTCTTTGAAGTAAGACCTGTGGGCTAAGCACCAAGAAAAGCTGATTAATATTTAATTCCTGGCTGATAAAAATAACGTGCGCTTGAGTTTATATGATTTTGGAAAGGTAGGTATGATGGATCTATAACCCTGGAAACAGACCATGGAGAACCTTCCCATCAGAAGAACTTTAAGTCACTGGAAAATCTGGGGAAGAAAACATAGGTCTCATTCTTCACCATATAAAGCTTTACAAAATGATATTCTGCCATGGTTATCATATATTTTTTAAGTCATTTGTAGTTTTGTGATCTGGGTGACTTCTAAGAAAAGGATATAAAACTCACATATTTTGTTAATAAGCCATATTTTCCAAAGTACCTTGGACTTCCCTATATTTTTACAAAGAAAGGGTTTTTCAATATTTTAAATCAGAATCGTCTGGTGACATTCCAAGTCTTTGTGACACTGCAGGCAAACCAAGAATTGCAACGTCATTTTTAGCCTAAATGTTCTCAAACATAACATGAATAATTTATTGATTTTTAAATAAGTGAGTCTATCTTCACTTAAATGTTCACCTTATTAAAATGGCCTAAAGTGAATAGCCTCAAAGCCATCACAAAATACTGTGCAATGCTGCTGAAAGAGAGACGACATAGAAAATTAACAACTAAGAATGTCGTTCCACATTTTCAAAAGATGGACATGACACAAAATCAGGCCGGCTTCCCAGGGCAAGTCAGTGATTACTAGCATGCGTAAGGCACAGTAAGCCTTACAACCAAACTAGGGTTTTGATTTTCGGGGGAAAAGGAGGTGACAGCCGTGACTGATTCTGGTTTGATGGGAGAGGGAGCTGGAGGTCATGGTTAGCAAAAGCTGTATAGTCTCCCCTGAGTTATGGATAATTATAGATTACCTATTATTTGATTTTCAGAACAGTCATGAAGTAATCACTTGTATTCAGAATGCCTGGATTTTAGGTAGCCAAGAATTTGCCTCCAGAATATCAACACCCAGGTCTATGGCATCCAATCCAACGTAAATACCCATTTCAAGACACACACTGTCGAATGTGACTCCACTGGCCACTTAAATACTCTTTACTCAAGCTTTTTACAGAAACACGCTGCGCTATCATCTTGAACCCTCATTTCAGCCTCTCTTTGCTCTGCAGTAATCTACAAATTCAGGTGTGCAAGAATACCTAATCCTTATTTTCTTTATAATATCTGATGTTCTGTCCAACGGAATGAGAGGCAGCTTGGTCTTGCTCACCACTAGGGATCCCCCCAGGACTGGTCCAGGTCTGTGGGTTTCTGCAGTGCTAAAGCCCAGGGAGGGGCCTTCAGGCCGTTTGTCATGGGTTACAGGACGTTGTGTCATTCTGCAGCATTCCTGTAAGTGTGGTAATCCTGCTGTTTTGGGGCTGCCTGGGGACACAGAACACTTTGGAGGGGCTAGGGGCCAAACAGCCCAGGACTCGGTCTCCAAAAGGGCACCATCAAGCCTTCCCCTTGGGGTCTTGCCACTTCCCTTGGGCTCCATCTTGAATCAACACACAGACGCTGCTCCAGGCAGTCATGCCAACCTCTCTTCTCTTTTTGGTATGGGTCGATTTCTTCTCTTACTGCTTCCAAAGGCTCTCCAACCTCCCCGCCCAGAATGGGACCCTCAGACATAAACCAAAAAGGGCTGTCACAGAATGAGACAGGGGTCTTTTCATCGCATCACTGTTTACAATAGCCAAGAAACAGACACAACCTAAATGCCCATCGACAGATAAATGGGCAAAGAAGATGTTGCACATAATAGAATAGAATACGATTTCACCACAGAAAGGAACAAAATTTGGTTATTTGCAGAGACGTGGACGGATCTAGAGACTGTCACACAGAATGAAGTAAGTCAGAAAGAGAAAGACCAATGTGTTATTATACAACACATATATGTGGAATCTGAAAAAATCGTATAGATAATCTTATTTACAAAGCAGAAATAGAGACCCGGATGTAGACATCAAACACATGGGTATCAAGGAGGAAAATGGTGGTGGGATGAATTGGGAGGCTGAGATTGACTATATTGACTATATACACACTAGTGGGTATAAAACAGGTAACAGGGAACTCTGCCCAATGCTCTGTGGTGACAAAGAGGGAATATATGTATACGTGTGTGGCTGCCTCGCTTGGATTTACAGCAGAAGCTAACCCAAGACTGTAAAGAAACTATGCTCCAATAACGTGCTTGAATTGTGGAATTCTATGTGAATGCCAGCTGCACCTTGCAGGACGGAGTCGTAGCTGATGACTCCCTTCTCGTCCACAGGGACCTGTGATTGAGGTCCTGCCTTTGGAAGAGCACTGAGACAGAGGCTTTACCTGGAGTCAGTGTCTTCCAGGCAGTCCTTTCGGCAAGCAGCTCTGACTTACTGAAGCTCCGACGCGGCCGCTAGGGACGGACAGAGAAACTCCATTTGCTGTACTTTCCTGCCTTCCTGTGGCTTTTGGCTTTGTGGTCAGAGACTGAAGCAGTGAGCCAGAGAAAACAATAATGCAATGCTGGTCAGCATGAAAGCACTTTAAAAGGGGCGTGGGGATCCTCGAGGCCTCAGGTATTTCAGAGTTTGCTCAACAATGACTTCTTTGCTTCCTGATCAAACGGTGAAGGTTAACCTCCCGGTAGTAATTGCAGGATGTTGTCTCTGCAAAGGTTTTGTCTCCAAATTGGAAATGACCTTTTGTTCTTCAAAGCTCATTGAACAGAAATGTGCAAATTCTCCCTTCTGTGGGCATGAAGTCTCACCAAGACTTGAAATTGACTCTCACAGTCTGGGCGTGCTCACCTCTTGGTTGGGAGGGGCCCTGGCTGGTCAGAGGGCTGGCTGCGCGGGTGCAGGCAGTGTGGTTTCCTGGAAAGAGCCCCGCTCAGGGGGTCAGGGCCTTGGTCTTCCCGCCTCAGCTCTCACAGTTACGATCACGGTGTGTTCACCTTTCCTCTCTGAGCCTCAGTTTTCTTTACTGCCAAAGATACTATTTCCTGTGTGTCGGTGTGTTCTTCCAGGCACTACAAATACTTTAGAGAGCGCTTGAGCACCGCTGCCATCACCCCCACGGCGGGCAAGGCAGGCAAGCTTGGGTAAAGGAAGAGCTCTTCCTTTCAAGGTGCTGGTCTCTGTCGTGTCTGACTCTTAGTGACCCCGTGGACTGTAGCCCGCCAGGCTCTTCCGTCCCTGGGATTCTCCAGGCAAGAATACTGGAGTGGGTAGCCACGCCCTTCTCCAAGGGATCTCCCAGACCCAGGGATCAAATTCAGGTCTCCTGCATTGCAGACAGATTCTTTACATCTGAGTCACCAGGGAAGCACTTTTCTTTAAAATCAATCTCAATTATTCATACCAGAGATGATTCTTTAAAAAATATAAACAGGGACTTCCTTGGTGATCCAGTGGTTACGACTCGGCTTTCCAATGCAGGGGGTGCAAGTTCAGCCCCCAGGGAACTAAGATCCCACGTGCAGCAGGGCGTGGCCAAAAAGTACAAACAAACAAATGTCCCCCTTTCTAGGCAAAATCATCAGCAAATGCTCCCAGTGACTCCAAACCAGGCCCGCTCGTGGGCAGGGCCCTTGGTGAGGGTTTAGACTCATCTGCAAACGCCCTTCAGCTCTAGTCCCACTCTAGCTTTCCTTAGCATCCCTTCATCCTTTTTATTCCTTTATCACCACTTCCCCACTACATGGGGCCTCTCTAGTGGTCCAGTGGTTAAGGATCCTCCTGCCAATCCGGGGGACACAGGTTTGATCCCTGGTCCAGGAAGATCCCACATGGAGTGGGGAGACTAAGCCCACACACTGTTAACTACTGAGTCTGTGCTCTTGCGCTGGGGGGCTGCAACCACTGAAGCCCACGTGCCCAGGGCCCACGCTCTGCAAGGAGAGAGGCCACCGCAGTGAGAAGCCCTTGCACGTCCGTGCTGCTCGCCGCAACTGGAGAAAGTCTGCCCGCGGCAACGAAGACCCAACACTGCCGAAAATCAATCAGTCTTAAAAAAAACAAAAACACTGCATAGGCATTCTGGCTTTCCTCATTGCCTTTCTCTGAAGCCTATATTGAAGACAGCATATCACTTTAACTCCCATTGTTTAAACTTCCTTTCTCACCATGTCTCACTGTTGAAGAAAATACTGAAGACCCTTTCCTTACACGGCATGATTGCTCTGCATCACTCACTACCTTGTCCTATAAGCAAGACATCCATGTCTATACATCCACAGCCAGCTTCCTCTATTTCATATGTATTTCTCTGGGAAATACTCAAAGGAACTTTATTCTCCGCTGAACACAGTGAATGTCTCCCATGGCACACTGAACAGGTCCCAGATGGAAGGACGCGCATCCCTGGGACTCTCTTCCGTGGGCTGGTGAGGTCTCCTCCGCGCCCTGTCTGCAGCACTGTTTACAGCGTCGCCTGGTAACTGGCACGCCAGGCAAGCAGACAGGAAGTATTTGTAGAGGAGTCCCAGTTAATCGGAGAGTGCCAGCAAAGGTTTGAAATTCACAGGGTCAGAGCAGAGCAGTGTTTCTCAAATACCTATGCTCTTTGTCATCCTCTTACACGGTGATCCTGAATGCACATCTGTGAAAATGCACACACACACACACACGCGCAAACAACACTTTCACTAAACATGCTTACCTTTTCCATTTACTTCTATTTTTTTTTTTGGAAAACACCACACTCTCTGCCCATATCTATGGAGATTCTGAGTCCATAAATGTGAGGTGATCCATAGAACTCCACACTTTTCACTTATTTCCTGGAAATGCAGTTGGTTTCCAGAAAGTCTTTCGCTGGTAGCACTGAATTGAAACTTACACTTGCACTCAATTCACTTGGTGGGGGCAGATGTCTAAGATGGAACTCTGCCATATACTCCTGAAATGTCAATTAACTTCATCCTATTCCATGGAAACCGAATACATATGTCCCCCTTAGCTCAGCTGGTAAAGAATCCACCTGCAATGCAGGAGACCCCGGTTCGATTCCTGGGTGGGGAAGATCCCCTGCAGCAGGGATAGGCTACCCACTCCAGCATTCTTGGGCTTCCCTTGTGGCTCAGCTGGTAAAGAATCTGCCTGCAATGCGGGAGACCTGGGTTCCATCCCTGGGTTGGGAAGATCCCCTGGAGAAGGGAAAGGCAACCCCCTCCAGTATTCTGGCCTGGAGAATTCCATGGACTGCATAGTCCATGGGGGTGCAAAGAGTCGGACACGACTGAGCGCCCTTCACTCTCACTTTTCAGCTGGGGACTCTGTCCATGGACCATGTCCCATGTCGGTTAGAAAGAGGGCGAGGCAAAAACTCGTGATGAGATCAAAAACAGCCACAGCCATAAGCTAATGATCTGACAGTGACTAGGGCCTACATTAGGCTTCCGTCGCTGCTGTAACCAGCTGCCACAAACTTAGGGGTTTAAAGCTGGACTCACTTATCATCAGGTAGCTCTGTAGGGCAGAAGTCCAGCACGGGGTGGCTAGATTCTCCGCTTAGAGTCTGACAAGTTGGAAACCTGATTCAAAGAGCTGACTCACTGGAGAAGATCTTGATGCCGGGAAAGACTGAGGGCAGGAGGAGAAGGGGACGACAGAGGATGAGATGGGTGGATGGCATCACTGACTCAAAGGACATGAGCTTGAGGAAGCTCTGGGAGCTGGTGATGGACAGGAAGGCCTGGCGTGTTGCAGTCCATGGGGTCGCAAAGAGTCAGACATGACTAAGTAACTGAACAAGGTAGAAATCAAAATATCAGCAGAACCAGGTTTCTTTCGGGGGCCCTGGGGAAGGATGTGCTCCCAAGCTCATTCTGTTGGCAGGATCCTCTTTTGTTTGTAAGAGCTCATGTGATTACACTGTGCCCACCCAGATAATTCAAGGTAACTCCCTGTCTTAAGGGCCACTGACTAGGAAACTTCATTCCACCTGCAAAGTCCCTGCGCTCTAACACAACCATGGGTGTGATGCCAGAGGACAGATATTATGGGAACCAAGATTCTGGCTACTGTAGTGGGCCAATAACATCACTTTTTTGTGTGGCAGGCAGTGTTAAATATTAAGAATAAATCAAGCACAAGACATTATAGCTGGGAGATAACTCCATATGGTGTGATATTTAAAATAAATAAAAAATTTTAAACTAAAATAAATAAAAATCAAATTCATGAGGTTTTGCCCTATTGAACATCAGTTCATCCAGAAGTCTTTCCACAGGCAAATAAGCGATTCAAACACAGTGTTTGGTTAAAGTTTCAGTGGTTGGGAGCCAGCAATATTATTCTTGAATATTATTATTTCCATAGTTTGTTTTCCCAATGAGCAGCTCAGAGAGGTTGCTACGTGGATAATAACACTCCTTGGCCACGAATGCCAACTTCTTTGTTGCTCAGCTATCACTGCTATGCATCCTCCCTGGCTTTGCCATGACTTGATACTGGCTTTGCTTGAACACCAAGTTCTGAACATGTCCAACTGGCCAAATCACTATCAGTTCCAACCTTACTGAATTAAACATGAAGCAGTGGGTTGAAGAGGGCAGGAGAAGAGGGCAGCAGAGAATAAGATGGGTGGATAGTGTCACCGACTCAATGGACATGAGTTTGAGCAGACTCCAGGAGATGGCAAAGGACAGGGAAGCCTGGTGTGCTGCAGTCCATGGGGCCACAGAGTCAGACGTGACCTCGTGACCGAACAAGAGTGGGTTCAAGAAGGGACGCTAGACGAAAGAAGAGGAGAGAGGAGCAGAGGGAAGAAAAGCACACGAGAGAAACGAAGGGAAGAAGCTGCAACGAGATAACAGAGATAGGAGGAGGGAAGAGGGGGACATGAGGGGTGGAGGGGAAGGACGGGAAGGGGAAGACAGACCTTGAGAAGCTGAACATTAACAACCTGTATTCATCATAGAGAGCCAAATCTCCACTTAAATATATACAAGTAAGTTATTTAAACCAGCGGGTATTGATTTATCTACAAAAAGCCAGGTTTATGGTAACCAAGAAATGGTGATAAAAGCAAATTCTAAGCAAAACAAAACATTTCTAGGGAGGTCTGTGAACGTGGCAGGCACAGTCTGAGATGCTAACATGTCTTGGTCTTAATATCATCATTAGTGATAAGAGACTGTTTCTCAACATGTCTAAATATCGAAGGGTAATTTCTAACATTTGTCATCAGTCACTCAGTCATGTCTGACTCTTTGTGACCCCATGGGCTGCAGCACGCCAGGCTCCCCTCCTGCCTGGATCTTTCTAACACAGGCATCTGCATTATACAAATATACAACGCCCCAGAGATCTGCTTCATGGCGATGTGCGTATACTCAGTACTACTGAGTCACAGGAACGCTTACAATGGCTGAGACAGCAGATGCTGCGTGCCGTTCACCACAACTTTGAAAAAAGGTGCCATTCCCTGTAAACGGATCAACTCCCCTAATTCCCCCCAACCATGTAGACTGGTGCTCTCACTATCTCCTTTTTCCGTAGGGAAAACTAGGACTTTAGGGAACTAAGAGACTTGTCCACGCTCATGCAGCTTACGGGAGTGGAGCTGCCATTCAGAACAAAACAGCGTGACCCAAGTCCCTTGGCGTTAACACTTTACTCTTCTCTCACTCAAAAACCAACTTAAATAAAGAAGGAAAATAAACATGCATTAAAAAATAATCTATGACTAGAAGGATGATAGAGAGACATGTGCAGCAAATGGCATTTTAGGCGACAACCCGCGTCCCTAGGAAAACAAAACGTAGAAGGCCATCGGATAAATGGATGCGCATCTGGAGTTTTAAAAGTTAGATTTGTGCAAGATACACAGAACAGGGCTTTCCCAGGCTAGTGGTAAAGAACCTGCCTGCCAATACAGTGAGACAGAAGAAGCATGGGTTCGATCCCATGTCGTCGGGAAAATCCTCTGGAGGAGGGAACGGCAACCCACGGCAGTACTCTTGCCTGGAGGATTCCATGGACAGAGGAGCCTGGCTGCCTGGAGTCCGTGGGGTCTCAAAGAGTTGGACAGGACTGAAGCAACTTAGCAAGCACGCACAGAGAACAACGTTCTACAGCTGATGCAGGTGGGAGAGCCCCCACACCCCGAAGCTGCCTCACCCGACCTGGGCAGGGATTCATCAGGGAGCCTGCATTCACTAAAATATAAATCCTGTTTCTTTCCCCTCCAAGGATGTAGACATAAAAATCAAAGCACAAAATTCCTGTCTGCCTATTTCACTTAGAATTTTCACTCATTCTTCTAAACCTTCATTCTCTGAAACTAATTATGATGGCTTTCATTTCATCCACACAGGCACAGGCAGAACACTTTTCGTTATACAAATAACCATAATGTCACTGTTGTTGGTATAAATTAACCAGGACTTCACTTAGGCCAAGAAACAAACTCTATTTACCAAAATTCCTCTGAAAGAAATGAAAGTAGTTAGGATTTAAGATTCATTCTCACATAACCCACCAGGAAATCTATTTACTCCAAACACTGTTTTTTAAATGCAAAAAATAGCCTGTTATTTGCTACCGTTTCTCTCCCATTATGGATTTTTAACAAATAAAATGGATTTTTGAAGAAGACACACTTGTAAATGACATTCTTTCTTAAGGCCTCCAACAACCATGGTTTCACAACTTGGGAAAGCCAATCACAGTTGTTTACACTAACTTTCTAAGCTGTGGTCTAAGGCACTTTAAGGCAAGAAGGTCAAGAGTGAGAGTTATGGTTAAATATTCTGGTACAGATCTGTGAAGCTGATAACAATATGCAAAGATTCACGTGGTACAATTCTGTCTACCTGGAATCTTCTTTATCTATTTCTTCACATAATAAGCTGTGTAAAAAAACACTTGTTTCATTAATCTCCCTCTCATGAGATCATTTGCAATATTACCATTAAAATTTTTTAAATCAGGGTTCTTACCACTCCTTGGTGTTTTATTATTTATGTTATTTGTTTATTTACTCTTTCCTTAGATTACTTCCAGAATACTCCAGAGTCCTTGGCACATGTTTGAAAGTGAAAGTGATGGTTGCTCAGTTGTGTCCCAGTCTTTGCAACCGCATGAACTGTAGCCCGCTGGGCTCTTCTGTCCATGGAATTTTCCAGGCAAGAAAACTGGATGGGGGAGCCATTCCATTCTCCAGGGATGTTCCTGACTCAGGGCTAGAACCTGGGTCTCCCGCATCGTAGGCGGATTCTTTACTGGCTGAGCCACCACAGAAGCCCCGGGCGCCACAGGGCGCTCATTAAATGTCTGCGGCATGAATGAGTGGAGGAGAGGAGGCCGGAAGCAAGAAGCAGGATGCTGCGGAGTCTGCGTACAGTATTGGAGTGTGGCTCATTCAGAGGGAGGCATGTTCTTTTTAAGGGGAGACAGAAACCAAAGCAGACTAGACCCTGGGCTCTCTCTGGGAAATAGAACCTTTCTGAATCCCACTGTGTGCATTTATCAAATGGGAATATTAGTGCTCATCCTGTTTCACTCATTATACTAGTGAGGAAAACAGAAAATAATTCATCAATGTAAGGGGGGAAAATTACCGTCCCAGAGGCTCTGCATTTTAAGTAACCAGGGCCAATGTTTCCTTTCAATTCTCTATATATGAATACATAGCCAGACCACGATCGGAAGTAGAGGGGATAGCAGAGTTGTGCTGAGTGTCACAGGTTCTGGAGGGGACATTTGGACTCTACTGGCGGATTATAAAGGTCAGAGTAACACTGGAAAATGTTCCACCTGGACCTGGGCTGCGGCTCAGTTCTCGGCAGAGGCCTGCCTTTGTTCTGCCTGCATCTTATGTGCCCCGTAGGACTGGGGATGGAGTGGGATGGAGCTGGAAGATGGTAACAAGCTTGCCAACAAAGGTCGTCTAGTCAAAGCTAGGGTTTTTCCACTAGTCACGTAAGGATGCTGACAGATGCTGGGAAAGATTGAAGGCAGGAGGAGAAGGGGGCGACAGAGGATGAGATGGTTGGATGGTATCCCTGACTCAATGGACATGAGTTTGAGCAAACTCTGGGAGATGGTGAAGGACAGGGGAGTCTGGCGTGCTGCAGTCCATGGGCTGCAAAGAGTCGGACATGACTGAGCGACTGAACTGAACTGAACTGAGTAACAGTGAGGGCTTCCCACGTGGCACTAGTGGAACAGAACCCGCCTGCCAGTGCAGGAGATGGAAGAGATGCGGGTGTGATCCCCGGGTCAGGAAGATCCCCTGGAGAAAGAAATGGCAACCCACTTCAGTATTCTTGCTTGGAGAATTCCATGGACAGAGGAGCCTGGCGGGCCACAGCCCGTGGGCTCACAAAGAGTGGGACACGACTGAGTGACTTAGCACCAGCACCGCATCAGTGATGATGAAGATGATGGCGATGATGAGATGATGCTGATATTAGTTGACATGAGCAACGACATACTTTGTACGAGTAACTGCTCTGATGTACTAATTCACTTAAGTCACCCAATAACCCAGCGCCTTCCCTGGTGGTTCAATGGTAAATAATATGCCTGCCAATGTAGGAGACACAAGGATTGATCCCTGAGGCAGGAAGATCCCCTGGAGTAGGAAACCCACCCCCCAGGGACAGAGGAGCCTGGTGGGCTACAGTCCATGTGGTGTCGCTAAAGAGTTGGGTGTGACTTAGCGACTCAACAAACAAAAATAACAAATAGATGTTGTCCTCATCATTTTTAAGGTCACTGAGACACGGAGAAAAAACTACAATCTTTCTACAGCCACATAGCTAAAAGGTACCAGGACCTGAACTCGGGTGCCCTGAGTCAGGCTTAACACTGCGCAGTCCTGTCTCAGGCAGAAGTGAGGCCACAGTGACAGCATGATCCCCGCCAGCTCCCTCTGTGGCCACGAGCCCCGTCTCCTCTCTTCTGGCGGCAGACTGCACCCCTGCTCCAGTGTGGCCCAGTTTCTCGGGACGCGTCCAGGACTTCGCTGCCCTAGGACTGCATCGGGGTGGGCATAGGATCTGTGCAGGCCAATAGGAGGCTTGCCTGAGAACCTCCACATTGAGGCTGGAGAAAAGGAGCCTTCTCTCCTCTCCACCCAGAGACCGAGGAGAAGGCCCTGGGATAGTCGGTGGTCACTTCCGCTCATTCCCTAGGAGGAGAAGCCAGCGGATGGAGCAGAGGGCGAGTGGAGGGAGTCAGCTGCACCCGAGGCCTGGTTCAGCCAGCCCCAACCTGCCCCTCTCTTGCCCAAGCTACAGCTTCTTCTTTTTCTCAAGTTGAGATGCATCATTTGCTCCAGAAATATACCTCCACTCAAAGTATCTAAGGGGCTTCCCTGGTGGCTCAGATGGTAAAGAATATGCCTGCAGTGTGGGAAACCTGGCTTCAGTCCCCGGGTTGAGAAGATCCCCTGGAGGAGGAAATGGCAGCCCACACTAGTGTTCTTGTCTGGGAAGTCCCGTGGACAGAGGAGCCTGGAGGGCTACAGTCCATGCGGTCACAAAGGGCTTCACTATCAGGGCTTACATGGTTGCTCAGATGGTAAAGAATCCGTATGCAATGCAGGAGACCTGGGTTCAATCCCTGGGTCAGGAAGAGCCTGGAGAATGGAATGGCCGCCCACTCCAGTATTCTTGCCTGGGAAGTCCCGTGGACACAGGAGCCTGGGGGGCTACAGTCCATGAGGTTGCAAAGAGTCAGATGTTTATTTTTAGAGAAAGACATGTCACGTTCCTCCACATGTCACTATAGACCCTGAGCATCTGGCCAGCCCTGATGTCAATGGAACATGCATCGAGTTAGATTCGATGATTAAGAGACCACTGACTCTGAAGACCTTGCATAAAGGCCCGTGTCAAATGTCTTGTTTTGGAAGTCAGAGCTTCAGCCTTGGCCTGGAGGCCCGCTGTCTGCTGGAGATCCGCCGGCCTTAGTTCCAGCTGCTGCCCCTGCCAGGGTCGGGAAGGACGGGTCGCAGTGCGCACAGCTCTGCCTCAAAGCCGAGCAGGCACAGGGTGACCCAGAACCACACTTGGTGGATTTTCTTCACCACCCACATTTTGCACAGGGTGGACCAGCAGGTTCTACCAGGGTGATCAATATGTTTACCTGTCCCTGAACCAGAATGGCTGGCCTGGATAAAACAGCTCATTTATTTTATTGATCTTGTGTATCTACCTAGAGTGGGAGTAATAGGGCCTTCTGGGCTGTTTCGTCTCCCCTGTCTGGGCTGTCACCGTCTCAGACCCTGAGCTGATGTTCTGTGGACTCCTCAACCTCGAGGGAAAACGAGAGTTTTAATTGCAGTGGCTCTCTCCTTCCTTGGAAGCTGGTGTTATCTTCAGCCGTCCATCTGTCTCCAGTGCCTGCCTCTGTCTCAACTGAATCTAATAGAAAGAAACAGATTTGCTCTCTGATAAAGGCTCCAAATGAGATTGGATGAGGGCCCAGAAAGCAGCAGCATCAGGAGGAAAGTTGCTCGACAGGTGCGAGACGGGCCAGTCTGTCCTGGGGGAGAACAGCAGCGACGGCTCCAAGTGGACCCTGAGCCTTCAGCCCTGGCAGACCAACAGGCTTAGGAAAGTCAAGATTGCCTGCCACGGGCACTGGTCCATCTATTCTGCTTCCAGGCTCTCTGACTTCAAGCCTTTAAACCTCGCTTACTCTCCTAAAAACAGGGATACTAATAACTGTCCTCCAGGCATTTTGCAGAGATTCAAGGGTACCACTTGTGTTGAGCAGCTCACAAGCAGGAGTGCTGTTTAGCAAAATGACAAAGTCATCAAACCCATGGAAATAGCTGAATTCTTGCTGAATCAAAACAGAGCTGGATGTGGTAGGACCCGGAGCTCAAATGCCCCTTGAAAATAGCTATCAGAGACATCCCTGGCAGTCCAGTGGTTAAGACTCTGAGCTTCCAGTGCAGGGGTCGCAGGTTCGATCCCTGGTCGGGGAACTAAATCCCCACATGTTGTGAGGCATGGCCAAAAAAGAGAAAAAGAAAACATCTACTAACTGTCCTGGGAATCCCAGCCTCAGAAAGGGTCTGCAATTAACGGGAGGTACAGAACCAGTGGTCATGCATGGATGTGAGAGTTGGACTGTGAAGAAAGCTGAGCACTGAAGAATTGATGCTTTTGAACTGTGGTGTTGGAGAAGACTCTTGAGAGTCCCTTGGACTGCAAGGAGATCCAACCAGTCCATTCTGAAGGAGATCAGCCCTGGGATTTCTTTGGAGGGAATGATGCTGAAGCTGAAAGTTCAGTACTTTGGCCACCTCATGTGAAGAGTTGACTCATTGGAAAAGACTCTGATGCTGGGAGGGATTGGGGGCAGGAGGAGAAGGGGACGACACAGGGTGAGATGGCTGGATGGCATCACTGACTCGATGGACGTGAGTTTGAGTGAACTCCGGGAGTTGGTGATATACAGGGAGGCCTGGCGTGCTGCGATTCATGGGGTTGCAAAGAATTGGACACGACTGAGTGACTGAACTGAACTGAACTGACAGATTCAGTTAAGAGAGCCAGCCTGGGAAGCACCAAGCTCCATGAGCTCGTGTGGCCCTTCTGGACAGCAGTTCGTGTTGGAAGCTGTAAAATGTTTATGCAAAGGAGTTTAGCTCCTCCAATCTCAAGATGTGGCTGAAAATATGAAAGTCTTTCCAAAGGATCATTCACCTTGGGGAAAATGCATCGCCTCAGCAAGGGAGCTCATGCTCAGAAGTGGAAACGTCAGCTGAAAATATTCTCAACATGGCTTTGCTCAGCACTCACCTGCATTCATGCAAGAGCTTGACGTTCATTTGAGAAGCTCCCTAGAAAATGCCAGTCGCTAAGCATTAGTTTTTATACGCAGCTCAGCCCTGAGGATGTGGGTGATTCCTTCTCTAGTACTTACTTTTAATTTAACTGAACCCTCTCCCCTCAATGTCTTATACACTGCTCCTGTTTCCATCAAATGACTGTGTGGCTTCGGACTGATCGGAAGGCAATATTGACAAGATAAACTGGGGGCAAAGGATGGTCTCCCAGCGGTGGTTTTCCTGAAGACCACATCCACAGTTTGGATAGATGCACGGGTGCAGAGGAAGAGATTACCCAGCACAAATCTGCACATGGGCAGACACGCTTGCAATTTCCTTGTAATCTTTTGCATGAAGAATACATCCCTCTCTGCTTCTACGCCCCAAGCATCCAGAACAGGGCGAGATTTTTTTCCACCATGCTCTGTGCAGCATGCTCTGTGCTGGCTCCCTGACCAGGGATCAAACCTGTGCCCCCTGCACTGGAGGTTCAGAGTCCCAACCACTGGACCACCAGGGAAGTCCCCGGGCTGGATTTGGAGCAGATACTTATTAGATCCTTGCTGACCAGTGGAGGAAAAGGCAAGGCTGCCTTTGAAGACAAACAGGTGAGTGACTCTCTCTCAATTAGTGAAGAAGGAAGTATCTATTTTATCTTATGCAAGTCTGGGGACTTGAGAATGTAGACATCAGTCTCACGTGTTTGCCTTTATTTGCATGCATGTCCTGACCAGCTGACCTGGTGGGAGTGAGTCTAGAGAAATATCACAGACTCTCCACTGACTGTACCCCTTCCAGAAGCCCCGTGTCCTCCCCCTAAGCCACATGTGTTGGAATCAACAGCAGCATGACCTAGCCATGCTCCTGGTACCTGGTATCTGACCGAATCTCAGATTTCAGTGGCTCCTAGCAGGGGAAGAAGTGATGCTGAGAAAAAACTCAGACATGCCTCTTCCTGGAGACTAGAGACGCGTCACTGTCTTGACAGTGGCCAGAGTTCCATGCTTGCCTGTGGAGCACCTTCCAGCTTTCTCCAAGCATAATGACACAGAGATTACTTCCGGCTTACTTTTTTTTTTTCTTTTGAAGTCACCCATTGTTAGTCCTACTCAAACTGATGGGGAGAAACACGGGAGAAAGGAGGCAAGACACAGGATGGACAGGAACTGACAAATGGAAAGAGCTAGACAAGCTGAGGAACCAGAAATGGGGCGTTAAAGAAAAGCTGGCAAGAGGAAAAGGAAGGAGGAGAGAAATCAGAAAGGCAAAGCTCTCGCTAATCCAGGAAACACCTGCACTTTGTTCAAATCCACAGCAGAAATACGAGCCTTCACTGGGGAAGCTGGTAGATGATCCTTCCTTTAGACACACATGGCACGCTGTTGTGACACCTATGACGGAAAAGTAAACAAGGAAAGCGACAGTACGTGTATCTCTGTCTCCATCAGAGTGTGGGTGCGCTGAAGAGGTCAGGTATAGCTGGGACCCAGTACAGCGCCTGGCACACAGGTGCTGCGCATAGCGGCCCATGTGAACTGGACATGGAAGAGGAAAATGCAGAGAAGAAACGGGAGGACGCTCAGGATTTAGTGTCAGAACAATCCTTCACGTGCAAGCTCACAGCCAAACCTTCACACCAAGACTTCTTGATGCTGGACCTCCTTTCCTTCCCATAACCACCTACAGAGCTCAGCTTGCGTCCTGTCCTTTGACACTTTCCTTGCACAGCCTCATGCCTCTTCTCCCTACATGCTCTTCTCCCACCAGCAAGACTGCATGCAAAGGGAGGACAGGTGCTAATGCCAAAACGCTTGCTCTGTTTCACATGAAGCCTCGTCTTGGACTCATGGAGGGGTGGGCGTGCCAAGGCTTGTGTCAACTGGTAGATTCTTAACCTGCAGACTCAGGTTCCTAAACAATGCCCACTGTTAAGAACAGAGGCTCCCAGTCGACCCTGGCAACGTGCAAAGCTTCTCATAAACCCGCATCCCTGTGATCCACCATCGAGACTCTGGACTCTGTAGTTCAAGGAAGGCGTCCTAGGTCTGCTGTCTCGAAAGTTCTTCTGATGGGGGCTGGGGCTGCCTCGCATTCCTTGGTATACCAGAACTCCCTGCCATTTGCACGTGTTTAATTGCTTCTCTTTCTCCCTAGGATGCCTGGATGCTCCCTCCTAGTTCGCGAGCTGCCACTCCACTCTCCTGGCTCCCCGCCCTGCTAATCCTCCTGTAATGCCATCCGGGGGCGGCCCCTCCCAGGGGACCTCACACACACCCCTCCTGCCCCAGCATACCGAGAGTCCTAGGGAAGATGTGAGGGGCGATGCAATGATTCAGATTCAGCTTTACATTTCCCTCAGCCCCTAGCAGGGCTTCTGCACAGAGCTGCAGCTTAGCAGAGCTCCTCTGACAAACCCAAAACCTATAATGCAAAAATCTCCAACTGGAGGAGTTTAATAAGGCTGTAGACATAAGCTGTAATTAAAAGTGGGAAGCAGGGACCAAGTTCCAGTTAGGAAACAAAGCTTCTTTAAAATCTTATAGAATCTATGGCTCTGGGGATGCCAAGGGCAGGAGAAATTCAAGACACAAAAAATAAACTGATCAAAAAAGAAAGAAATCAAAATATTAGAGGGAAGGCATCAGTTAAAGAAAAAGCAAGTATCTGGGAATGGCTTATTCTGAGTGTTTGATGCCTGAAGGAGGTGGCATCAATATTTTCAAACACAATTTAGTTTCAGAATTTAAAAAAGTTATCTCCTGGAGGAATAAAATGCCTAACTTCATTAAAAATATAAAAATGGTTAATTAAGCATCACCCAGTCTAAAAAAGTGCCTGAAAAATGGTGCTCCCTGGTTACTGGCTGAGTAGATGAATGAACGAGATAGCCAAGAAGAAAGAAGATAGAGAACAGGATGCTTCATGGAATCTTTACTAGAGAGAACAGTCCTTCAAGTGCAAGTTCAATGTCCACCTCTCTAACCAAGACTTCTTGATTTCTGGATCTCCAGACTGCCCATTATAAAGTGTAACAGTCATGTCCTCATAAAGACTTGCACACACTTACTCATGGCAGCCTTATTCATAATGGAAAAAATATGGAAACCACCCAAACATCCACCAAATGATGAGTGGATACACAAAATGTGTTATATCCATACAACAGCATACATTTCAGCCACAAAGTGGAATGAAGTTCTGATATGCAAGACAGCATGGATGAATCTTTATGAAACATTATCCTCAGTGCAAGAAACCATATTCACCAGTGAATGTTATATAATTCCATTTATATGACATGACCAGAAGAGGCAAATACAGACCAAAAAATAAAAATAATGATTAGAGGTCACTGCAAGCTGAGCCAGGGACGGATGAGAAATGGCTGCTAATGGATAGAGGGTGTCTCTTTTGGGTGATGAAAATGCTGTAAAGTTGGATTAACATTATTGCTACACAATTCTGTGAATATACTAAAAACCACTGAATCGTACTCTTTAAAGGGTAGATTTTATGGTATGTAAATGATGCCTCAGTGAAGCTGTAAAACAAATGTCATGGTCCATGCAAAGTAGCATGTTTAAGTCAAACACAATGGTGATGTTTTAAACAGGATGGTGGAGATAATTGCACAGTCATTTGTTGGGTTTCTGGCCATTTTAGGAAAATCACGGATGTGAAATAGAATGTAGATGGTATTAATTTCTAGAGGAAAAGAGAGAACACCTTAAAAGCCTTATATTAGAAAACAGTCAGGAAAGCCTAGGGACCTAGAACTTGTACTGGAAAGGGAACTCCACGGATGGTGCCAGCCCATCCGTCTGAATGGTGACAGAGGCCAGGAAGATGCCGGACTCAGCCAGCGAGACTGTGATGCTGAGTGGTGGGAGCCAAGTCAGGCGGGTGGATCAAAAGAGCGATCAGAAACCTTGGAGCTGTTTCCAGCTGGAAGTCCACAGAGAAGTGTCAGCTCCAGCCCCAGGCTGGAGCCCGGGGAGACAGCTGTCTCTGAGGACAGCTGGCAGGAGGGAGAAACGAGCAGAAGCTGGGTGGGGGCCAGGGGACTGGCTTCCTCACCACACTTCTGAGGGCAGCTGCCTCGCACCTGCATACCCTGAAGCTCCACTGAGTCCTCCGAACCCACAGTTCCTCCCAGTAGCTGATAAACCTTTCTGACCACAGAACTCATAACACAAATTACTTCCCAGCCCACGTACTACCCAGTCTCATTGGAAAAAGTTCAGGTCAGTCGCTCAGTCGTGTCCGACTCTGCGACCCCATGGACTGCAGCACGCCAGGCCTCCCTGTCCATCACCAGTTCCCGGAGTTTGCTCACGCTCATGTCCATGGAGTCAATGATGCCATCCAGCCATCTCATCCTCTCCAGCCTCTCATCCTCGTCCCCTTCTCCTCCCGCCTTCAATCTTTCCCAGCGGGTTCAGCGAAATCAGAAAGCCTCACTGTCCTAGCACGTCTGGCGATCTCATGAACACATCCTGAGTCACTAACCGGGACCCTGAGGATTTACACTGGAACTACAGGGCAGACGAGTCTTGTGAATTAGTTTTGGGTAAACTAAAGATTTAAAGCATTTTGGGAGCCAATCTGGATCTTTAAACCATGCTGTGGGTTATTTGGTTCAGTCAAAGAGAGAAAGGGTGATTTCAAATGGAAATGCAACAAAGATAAAAGCAAAAATAACTGTAACAAAAATCCAACCGGCTCAAAGCATTGGCAGCCCAGGAAGCCGAGCTGTGAGCCTGACTGCCCCGGTGGGCGGTGAGCAGAGGCTCTGTGGCCTCTCCAGGCACTCAGTGCGAAGCAGGCTTGGCAGACCAGAGCCGGGTGCTTGGCGAACTGCAGCGGCCCGCTAAATTTAGCCTATGTACTGGAGTTCAGTTGCTTGTAACAACTCACTTAGTTACACTTATGTATGTGCTTAGACAGTCTTATCCAGCTCTTTGTGAGCCATTGGACTGTAGCCCTCCAGGCTCCTCTGTTCATGAGGCTTTTCAAGGAAGAGTACTAAAGTGGTTGCCATTTTCTTCTCCAGGGAATCTTTCCGACTCAGGGATCAAATCAGCATTTCCTGGGTTCCTAAGCTGCAGGCTAATTCTTTACCCGTGGAGCCACTAGGCAAGCCCCTTTAGTTACTCTTACATGTGTGCAAAAGTAAATCTATGGACTTGAAGTTCATTCATTCCATAAAGACCAAAGAGAGGGACTTTATCTTTGGTTGAACTTGTCACCCATCCACAGGGCACTCAAGAGCGTACAGGCAGACTAAGGACCCTATTTCGTGAATCTCCCCTCTTGACCAAACCCTCGGTGTACACCAGTGAGTCCCAGTGAGGCCCAACCAGCCCAGGACTCTCAGCTTTTTTGCATTGACATTGGCTCTGAGTTTTGAGGTTAATCCCAGGATAAAGAGATAAGAACAAAAACAAACCTGTATTTATAATTAAATGAAACCTTCTTGAGCGTATATTTTAAATCAGCGCACATTTGCTAACACCCAGAATAAATATACAGAGATAAAATCAACTACTTTTAGTTTTCAGATTATTTTGTCAACTGAGATTTGAATGCATTTGTTCAGTTCCCTCTTCTCTGATAACCTATAGTCTCTGATAACTCTGTTCTTCGGCTTTTCAGAGGTGACCCAGAGAGCGGACAACTTCCCCATCAGCCGAGTTCTCCGGGAAGGTTTGTGTCAACTCTGGCTGTGGTTCTGGACTAGAAAATCAAGGAAAATGTGCCACTCTTAGGAAAAAGGAAGCCTGAAGCCTAAAGATTTGGCCTCTATTTCTACCTCCCCCTGTAGCAAAAAGGGCTTCTCTGGTGGCTCAGAGGTTAAAGCGTCTGCCTCCAATGCGGGAGACCCCGGTTCGATCCCTGGGTCGGGAAGATCCCCTGGAGAAGGAAATGGCAATCCACTCCAGTATTCTTGCCTGGAGAATCCCATGGACGGAGAAGCCTAGTAGGTTACAGTCCATGGGGTCGCAAAGAGTCGGACACGACTGAGCGACTTCACCTTCCTTCACCTTCCTGTAGCAAAACATGTGACTGGGAGCTTCTGGGTCCCTAGCCCCTCAGTGTCACATGGAGGGGGTGCTGTTTCCAAACCCACCGATCTGGGCCATGTGTGCATTTGTGTGTGTGTGTGTGTGTGTGTGTGTATCAGGTGTGATCTACAAGCATGTTGTATTCCTTTCAGCGGCAATGATTTTTAACCTAAACATTAGCAACCAGCACTAAAGCAACAGAATGAACTCGAGAAGGGTGTGGCTTTATCTGCTGCTTCTTTTATCTCCTTTGAACTTTTAGGGTGTGCCTAACATAATAAAAAAGATATTCCTTCCAGGGGGAAAATAAACATTGTGGAGATTCTAGCCAGCCGTAGCTGGTGTCACCCATGCCCTCTGGGTCTCACAGTCGCAGGCCACGGTCGCCAGAGGCCCGCCGACAGGGGACGCCCAGCGCCGTCGAATGCCCACTCAGGGACCAAGGCTCTGCATCTGCTGGGCAGTGGTTTTAAGAAGAGCAGTCAAATGCGCCTTGTTTTCTGGTGAATAAGAACGTCCTTTTTGCGAAATTTAAAAAGAAATGATACAAATGAACTTACAAAACAGAAAGAGATTGCCAGACAGAGAAAGAACTTATGGTTGCCGGGGGAGAAAGGATAGTTAGGGAGTCTAAGATGGATATATACACACTGCTATATTTCAAGTGGATAAACGACAAGACCGCTGTATAGCACAGGGCACCCTGCTGAATGCTATGTGGCAGCCTCGGTGAAAGGGGGGTTTGGGGGAGACTGGATACATGGATGTGTATGGCTGAGTCCCTTTGCTGTCCCCCAGAAACTGCCACAACGTTGTTAACCAGTTGTACCCCAGTACAAAATAAACAAATTAATAAAAAAAGAACATGCTTTTTAGAGTTCATAGGAAACCACCTCATGGGCAGTTACATCATTTTACCTGTTTTTAGAAAGAGAGGTAAAGGAAATGGGGCCTGGGAGCTGGTGGCTGACTCAAGGCCTCCTGAGCCCGGGGCTGGCTCTGAGCAAACGCCACCATCAGCACCACGGCTGGCCCCAGAGAAGCCCCGCTGGGAAGCACGCCAGCGACAGGGCCTCCCTCCATTGGGGCGTGAGCTCCTCCCTTTCTTCTCTCCGGCTCCCGTTTCCCAAGAACCGGCCCTCTGCGACTTATCCTTGGAGCGTAACTGATAGAACTGGGGGAGACGTGGGAGCAGAGACTGTAAACCCCAGCTTGGTCTCCTCTTCCAGGCACTCAGGGAGCACGGCACACCCAGACAGCCTGGGAAGGGCAGGTGGCGGGCCCTGGATCGCAGAGTCAAGAACGCAAGCAAAGGCATCTCCTAGAAAAACCAAGATCGCACACTAAGAGCAAAGAACACCAAGGCCTGGACAGAAAGGAAAACTCCAGTTACAGGATCACCCAAAGAAGCTCTGACCTCAAAAAGGCCGAGAAAAGAAATAGGAGGAACAACTGATCCATTGAAAGATATGGTACAAACGGAAGAAACTATCAGCAAGGTGAAAAGACAGCCTTCAGAATGGGAGAAAATAATAGCAAACGAAACAACTGACAAAGAATTAATCTCAAAAATATACAAGCAGCTCCTGCAGCTCAATTCCAGAAAAATAAATGACCCAATCAAAAAATGGGCCCAAGAACTAAACAGACATTTCTCCAAAGAAGACATACAGATGGCTAACAAACACATGAAAAGATGCTTAACATCACTCATTATCAGAGAAATGCAAATCAAATCCACAATGAGGTACCATCTCATGCCAGTCAGAATGGCTGCTATCCAAAAGTCTACAAACAATAAATACTGGAGAGGGTGCGGAGAAAAGGGAACCCTCTTACACTGTTGGTGGGAATGCAAACTAGTACAGCCACTATGGAGAACAGTGTGGAGATTTGTTAAAAAACTGGAAATAGAACTGCCATACAACCCAGCAATCCCACTGCTGGGCATACACACTGAGGAAACCTGAATTGAAAGAAACATGTGTACCCCAATGTTCATCGCAGCACTGTTTATAATAGCCAGGACATGGAAGCAACCTAGATGTCCGTCAGCAGATGAATGGATAAGAAAGCTGTGGTACGTATACACAATGGAGTATTACTCAGCCATTAAAAAGAACTCATTTGAATAAGTTCTAATGAGGTGGATGAAACTGGAGCCTATTATAGAAAGTGAAGTAAGTCAGAAAGAAAAACGCCAATACAGTATATTAATGAATATATATGGAATTTAGAAAGATGGTAACAATGACCCTATATATGAGATAGCAAAAGAGACACAGATGTAAAGAACAGACTTTTGGACTCTGTGGGAGAAGATGAGGGTGAGATGATTTGAAAGAATAGCATTGAAACATGTATATCATCATATGTGAAACAGATCTCCAATCCAGGTTCGACGCATGAGACAGGGTGCTCAGGGCTGGTGCACTGGGATGACCCCGAGGGATGGGGTGGGGAGGGAGGGGGGAGGAGGTTCAGGATGGGGCACACATGTACACCCATGGCTGATTCGTGTCAATGTATGGCAAAACCACTACAGTATTGTAAAGAAATTAGCCTCCAATTAAAATAAATTAATTAATTTAAAAAAAATGAAAGATATGGCGCAGCGCTGGGCTCTGGCATTTACAGATGGCTCTTGACTGACCCCTGGCAGATTGGTCATTGATTTTAAAGCAATAAATATTTAGTTTTGGGAATTGTAGGTACTTAGCTATTTATGATTATTTTCCAAAGAATAGGAACTTCTTGAGGTCAGATGATTCACATGTTCTCGCCTATCCCCTGCCCCCGCTGGCTGGGACTAAGTAGAGGATTAGCATGTCCTCTACTGAATTGTATTAGGACAGTAATTTCATTGCCAAGGTGCTAAGGGTGCTCAAGAGGTGGGCTGAGGATTAATTAGCTATTTGCCTTGAAGCTATTTTCCAGTCCTCTCTCTCTCTACCTTCTGGAAATCAGTCTAACTCATCCACATTAGAAATGCCAGTGCCTCGATTAGCACCAAAGTTCCGTGTACACTGTATTTGGAGAAAGAGTTCCACACATGTTCCTGAATTCTCCATCACCATCCCTCAGGGAGAGCAAGCCCAGAGATGGATGGCTTGTCTAGAAGACAGGCCCCGTCTTGGCTCTTTGTCCTCCCAATAACCCAAGGCATCTGCTAAGGTGATATTTCCAGGACAGCATATACAGTGGAGATCAGAAGAGCGCCTTACTTCTTTAAAGACAGGTTGTCAGAGGAAAATCATTCACTCTGAATTTAGAAAGCCTAAAAGAGGGAAAAGCCTATAGAAATAGATTGCCTGTTTTAGCATAACATAGTAAGGCACTAAAGAACACTATAATGGTCTAAAAGAAGTTAAAGTATGTCACTGAGGACGTGGCATCATTTATCACTTATCAAACAATAGGTGGTCATTTGGCTTCTGACACAGGATGGATTAAAGCACAGTGAACGTGGAGTGAGGCAATCTAGGCTGAAGACCTCTTTTGTTATGCAGATCTCTGGATTGGGGAACCTCTTAACCTCGCCACATGCAATTACAGTTCAGTCGCTCAGTCGTGTCCGACTCTTTGCAACTCCATGGACTGCAGCACGCCAGGCCTCCCTGTCCATCACCAACTCCCGGAGCTTGCTCAAACTCAGGTCCATTGAGTCTGTGATGCCATCCAACCATTTCATCCTCTGTCGTCCCCTTCTCCTCCTGCCTTCAATCTTGCCCAGCATCAGGGTTTCTTCTAATGAGTCAGTTCTTCGCATCCGGTGGTCAAAGTATTGGAGTTCAGCTTCAGCATCAGTCCTTCTGATGAATATTCAAGACTGATTTCCTTTAGGAATGATTAAAGGAATTTACCATGTGCAATTTACCATCTGATGAACCAAGTAACAGTGTGGTTGTGAACACAGGCATAAGACGTCTGTGCAGTGCCGATATTTGTAGTATTTTGGCCACTTTTTTGCAGCGGGGAGAGTTGTTTCGGTGGCAGTGGTGTGCATAATCTCAGCCTGACTTCCGTGCGGCCAAGTTCATGTTCGTTAGTGGACTGAATAAGGTAAGGAGGAGAGGTTTTGTTTTTGTTGGGGGAAAGGGTAGGTCTTAGTATCTCATAAATATTGCCTTTTGATTTAAGTTACCTTATTCATTTGATCTGAAAAAGCAGAAAGAATCAAAGATGGCCACAGAAATATTCTGGATTTTGTTTCTGACACAGGGAAAAAGGCAAAGATACACCCAGGTCAATGGTGAGGATGATGCCCCAGCTAGAAGCCACGGTCCTGGCTCACAGAGCGCGATCAGCTTGGGATTAGAGACGGAAGGCTCCGGGGACCTTGTCTCCGGGAGGAAAATCGATCTATTTAAATACTGAGAATGCAGGGGGGAAAGTTACGTAAAAAAGACTTGTAGGACACCCCTGAGTGACTGAACAACAGCAAAAGTAATATTTTACCTCTTGTTCGGCAGCAGTACAATCATCACATAATGGTTTTATGAAAAGGGTGAAATAGCTAAATGGGAATACGCTGAAAGGTAAAAATCTGGTGAAAATAATACAGAAGAGTTGATCTTCACCTGTTTCAATAGGAAAGTAATAGATAACGCCTGAATGAATAAATACAAATACTTAAGTGTCTTGTTGAAAAATATTAAAGTAGATGCTGGAAAAACAGCAAAAAGAAAATGTTAGCCATTAGGGATCAAGACTTGGAATGAGGACGAGGAACAGAGAACTGTGTTTTTAGTCAATATGAGCCTCAATGTGTTCACTACACAGCTTTACAAACTCTGTGTGCAAATTACTTTGAAAAAGATAAAAAAGAAAAGTGGATTTAAAAGCAGAACAAACACAAAGCAGAAGGCAATTAGAGAATCAATTGCCATTGACAGAGAGCTTCTCCTCTCAGATGTTTTCAGTCTCTCTTAGGCTTTGTAGAAAGAGGAACTAGAAATTCTGCATAGGGAACTGGCTCTAAAGTCATCCAAGCTTTCTCTCAAAAGCTGGGTAGAGAGAATGCATGTCAGCTTAAATCACTGAGTTAGCATTTTCTGAATCCTTCTAATCTTTAGGCTCAGAAAATTCCAATGAGGGTATTTCATATACATTAAAAAAAAATACATACACCCTGAAGTTTTGCAACTCTGTATTAAGTAAAAATGTTCAGAATAACCAAAATATGAATACCTAAAAGAGGTCTTCTTCTACCCAAGAAACAGAGAGAACCACACATATCAAGGCTTAATTATCCCAATGAAGGTATAATCTTAAATGTCTCTCTAGATATTACAAAGATAACTTGTTCTTTGCCAAGAGTGAAACAACAGAGAGCTATGCAAAGATCAGTACCAGTGCACAGCTCCCCTTCTCCACCATGCTTTTTTTTTTTTTTAATTTTTACTTTATTTTACTTTACAATACCGTATTGGTTTTGCCATACATTGACATTAAGAACAAATTTAGGAGGTCACTTTGGTGTCTTTTGGCTAAGTTTGATACAGAAAGACCTCTTTGATATTCAAAGGTCATCTGTATCTTCAAGCCCTATTAAGTTCAAGGTCTAAGTTTCACCAAGAAACCAAACTATGCATGGTTTTGTCAACTTCCTAAAAGATGCTAATCGGCAAGTCGGTTTTATTAAACAAGAGAGAAACTGCATGTGAGTTTCCAGTGAAATGTATGTGTATATATATTTGTGAAATTTACTTTCAATAAAGATCACCCCGTAGCCTCTGCCTCAATTTCTGTTCTTACTCGGTACCAACAAAGAGGGCCAGCTCTATCCAACAAAGCCCAGTGGTCCTCTCACTTGTCTAAATGTCTCAGTTCAGTTCAGTTCAGTTGCTCAGTCGTGTCCGACTCTTTGCGACCCCATGAATCGCAGCACGCCAGGCCTCCCTGTTCATCACCATCTCTCGGAGTTCACCCAGACTCACATCCATCGAGTCAGTGATGCCATCCAGCCATCTCATCCTCGGTCGTCCCCTTCTCCTCCTGCCCCCAATCCCTCCCAGCATCAGAGTCTTTTCCAATGAGTCAACTCTTCGCATGAGGTGGCCAAAGTACTGGAGTTTCAGCTTTAGCATCATAGTACCGATGATTTCTCAGCACCACTGAGAACAGCACGTTGTTGCTGCTCAACTGCTAAGTCATATCCGACTCTTTGTGACCCCACGGACTGCGTGCTGCACATCAGGCGTCCATGCCCTTCACCATCTCCCGGAGTCTGCTCAGACTCAAGTCCAAAGAGTCGGTGATGCCATCCAACCATCTCATCCTCTGTCACCTTCTTCTCCTCCAGCCCTCAATCTTTCCCAGCATCAGGGCCTTTTTCCATCAGGTGCCAAAGTACCGGAGCTTCAGCTTCAGCATTAGTCCTTCCAATGAATATTCAGGGTTGATTTCCTTTAGGATTAACTGCTTTGATCTCCTTGAATTCCCCTAGAACACTTGGGACTACTGGCCCAGCAGTTTAAAAAGAAATAGCTTTTCCAGTTCTCTATAATATTTTTCTATTTCTTCCCCCATCTGTTTCCTTCCAAATGCCTGAAGCACAATCCAGAAGAAAATAAGCCTTTTTTATAATCCTGTTCTGTATGAGGCTAAAACGTTCCCCCGGTGCCTCTAAGAAGAGTAGCTGAAGATCTGCCGTCGTGTCTGTAAACCATCAGCCCTGCCCAATGCTACGTCCCAAGGTCTCATTCATCACTCCACACATGTGCTCCTGGTCCTGGAGCACCACCTCCAGATGCTCCATCAGATGGAGCTTCGGAGGCATGAACCTCACTGCGACTCCCCTCCCAGAAGGCAGGCGAGGCTTGTGAGGGCTGGCGCCACACCAAGCTGCCAGGTGGGCTTCTGCCGGGAGTGCTCCAGCAGCCCCCGAGAGCCGGGCTGGATGCTCTGCGTGGGGCCAGGAGGGCTGCGGGCGGTGCTGGGATCTGCAGGGTTCTAGACAGAACTGGCAGCAGAATCCACGTTGCCTTACTATTAAAGGCACAACAAATGGTCTACTGAGACAGTGCTCCTGCCCTGGCTGCTTTCCAGGCAGCAGACAATGGCCGGGGAGGGACTGGAAGCCAGTCAAACTCTGGGGAGGGCCATCAAGCTGTTGGGCTGCCGTTGGACAGCACCGTGGCTGTTCTGCTGGCTGGACTGCTGGAGGAGATGTTCCATGTCCTCTGTAGCTCGCTTTCCAAATTCACGTTGCAACGCTTCTGGCTTTCCAGCTAAGCTCCACATCCTGTGGCTGCTCTCTCTTTCCTCACAGCAATTTGATGTCCACGTGAGCACGCACAGAGGCTGGGATAACTGTGCAAGCCCAGGGCATCACAGACAGAACCATGATGGACTTGCCGATCTTGTCCCACCTGCGGTTCTGCTCCTCTGGAGCTCAGAGCAGGTCAGGGGGCCCCAGAGTCAGCAGGGGACTCTGTGGACAGAGCCTCAGAAAGTCCTGAGAGCCACCAGCACACACTCTGGATACAGAGGAGAAGGGGGAGGTATGTTGGAAGCATTTAAAACGCATGTCATAAAAATAGCATGTCTCCTTTAATGGCATTTGCGATTTCAAAATAAATATCACGGCTTCAAAAACCTAAAGCTGTTCTAGTCATGAGCGAGCATTTACCATCATCAGTGACTGATACACTGAAGCCTGAACAGCATCTGCTATAGGAACCAGTGCACGTGAGCTCTAACTGTTTTAATGCATGGAATTCTCATCACTTCTAAGGTTGCTAATATGCTGCTGCACTTTCAAGATGTGTCTGGTAAGGAGAGAGCCTGGCTCCAAAACCTGGTGCTTAAGGCCAGGGCACTATTCCCTCACACCCCTCTCCCCCATCCCATCCTGAGGACAGTCTGCCTTCCCACCCCTACCGCACTCGCCAGGCCAGGCCAGTGGCTGGGGGTACTATGGTCAGCAGACATCAACAGCGAGATAGAAGTGAGTCCCTCAGTCCCGTCTAAGCGAGTGAGTCACTGCTGGTGGCGAGTCGGGGCAGCCCCAGCGGGCAGGGTGTCACGGACTGAACGTGCATGTCCCTCCAAACACACTTAGTGAAGCCCTAATCCCCAAAGGGGTCGGACCTGGAGACAGGCCTTTGGGGAATAACTAGGCTTAGATGAGGTCACGAGGGTGGGGCCCCCAGGTTGGGATTAGTGTCAAGGGGTGGCCGTCTGCAAACTAGGAGGAGGGTCATCCCCAGACAGCAGATCTTCTGGAATTCCCCAGTGTTATGAGAAGCAAACTCCTGATGTTGAAGCCATTCAGACTGTGGTCCTCGCTCTTGGCAGTGCCGAAAGGACCACGACCAGGAGGAGGTCAGGCAGGGGGCCTGCCACTGTTCACCAGAGTTCACCTGCTGTCACGGGAAGGAGGAGTTTTCTGCTCAGCCCGGCGTGGACCGGCCAGAGGACTCGGGCTGCAGCACACCTCGAGACCTTGTCCGGCTCACACGAGACCTGGGGAGCTAGTCTCAAGTATGGTCTATGGGGGAAGAGAGTCCAGTGTGGGAGGAGGCATAATGACTCTGAGGCTTGGGTTCACTTAGGGAAGAGGAGCCTGAGGTACAGAAAACACTGCCCTTGTCCTTCCTTTAAAAAAAAATGATACAGAAGAATGGCACTGAAACATGCATATTACCATATGTGAAATGACTCGCCAGGCCAGGTTCGATGCATGATACAGGGTGCTCGGGGCTGCTACACTGGGATGACCCAGAGGGATGAGATGGGGAGGGAGGTGGGAGGGGGCTTCAGGATGGGGAACACGTGTACACCCATGGCGGATTCAAGTCAATGTATGTATGGCAAAACCAATACAATATTGTAAAGTAAAATAACTAAATTAATTAATTTTTAAAAATTAAGAGAATTTCATGTTTGTTGTGAAAAAATCAAATATAGAAATTAATAAAATAAAAAACCCATATATGAATCCCTTTGCGGCTCACCTGAAACTATCACAACATTGCTAATTGGCTAAATACCCCAATACAAAATTTTCTGGTATTAAATAAAAATTTTTAAAATGCATTTTAAAAAAGAAAAAAAAATCAAAGCTCTCACTTCCAATGTACTGTTAAGTAGAACAGCAACAGTTTGACAGATTTCCATCCCAACTTTTGCTTTATTCTTATGCTGATGCGTGTTTAGAAAAGAAAAGTGTGAGGAAGAGGGAGGGAGGGAGGGAGGGACAGAGACAGACGATGAGAGATCCCTTTGGGTTACTCCCCGAGTTATGCATTTTCTGGCTATGTTAGACACTCACGGGATTCCTGGGTGGCGCTAGTGGTAAAGAACCTGCCTGCCAATGCGTGGGATGTAAGTGACGCAGTTTCATCCCTGGGTGGGGAAGACCCCCTGGAGGAGGGCATGGCAACCCACTCCAGTATTCTTGCCTGGAGAATCCCATGGACAGAGGGGCCTGGTGGGCTACAGTCCATAGAGTCGCAAAGAGTCGGACACGACTGAAGCAACTTAGCAAACTGACAGTCACCAATTTAACCAACCTTTCTCTGATACAAGCCCATGTGGACCCGTCTACCCAGCATATTTATATGAATAATGGGGGCCAGATAGAGAGATGGTATGAAATTCTTAGATATGGTTATTCAGTTATGATTGTGGATTTCCACAATCCATACTGAGTACCTCCTGTGCAAAAGCCAGCCCCAGCAGGTGGTGTGGGTATGGAGAGTGGACGAGTAAGGTGTGAGCTTCTTTGGGGGCTGGGAGCACTCTGCCAGGCTCACTAGTAGTGGGCAGAACTCATCTCCTGTGGTTTCAGGACTGAGGTCGCCAGGACGGCTCTCGGGCCTTAGGGGCACCCACATTTCCTGACCATGTGGCCCCCGTGGGCAGCTCATGACAAGGATATGTGCTCTCTTCAGGCCACGCAGATCATCAAACTCCTCTTCTACAGGGAGTCAGAGGAAACTCTGCTTTTAAAGGGCTCGTGCATTACATCAGCCTACCCGGATGATCTCCCTGAAGGTCAACTGACTGGGGACCTTAATTATATCAGCAAACCCCTTCACAGCAGCGCATAAATTAGTGCTTCCCTGAGCCACTGGGAGAGCAGGCGGGTGCAACAGGGACCAGAAACCAGAGCTGGAGGTTGTCTTGGAATTCCACTTCCAACAATTGGCACTGTGTCACTGGACGGGACTCAACTTTGCCTTCCTTCTAAAATATCTCACTTTTGAATATCAAAAGAATCTATACCCATATTTCACTGACTCTTCCCACATATGAAATCATCATGGATTTAGGAGGGGCAATGTCAAACCCATCGCTGTGTTTTAGCTTAGGTATCCTGGTAAATAAGTGAATTCACAAAGCTTCCAAATATTTAAGGTTAGGAATCATAATGCGAAAGAATGGTGAATTTGGCTACATAAAAATCAAAACTTTTTAAATGTTTAAAATATAAATACAATTAAAGACATGTAATAAACTAAAGATAGGGGTGGGATGTGACTGCTACATCTGTGAAAAAAAGCAACACCACAGTAGATAAACAAATATACAAACAAATACATAAATAGCAGAGAAATAGGAAAAAAATCACATCCAATTGCAGGAATAATGACATGAGGAGGCAAGGAAAAACAATGGCCAATAAACATGAAGAAATTCAACCTTACTTATTAATCAATAAAATGCAAATTAGTAGTCACCACCTATCAGACTGGCAACAATTAAGAAGAATAACACCTTGTGTTGAAGAGGGTCTGATTAAAAAGGCTCTTTTATACACAGCTGGTAAGAATATAAATCAAAGACACTTTTCCAAAAGAAAAATTTCCAGCACATATCAAATGTATTAAAAACATAACTCTGACCTACCAGTTCCACTTCCAAAAATATTTTCCTAAAGAGACTAGTGCATAAACGCGCAGAGACGTGTGCCACACTGCAACTAACAGGAGGAAACCACCGGTGCTGAAATCTGCCAAGGTCTGGCCCAAGACACGACGGCTAAGCAGCCTTTAAAAATGGCAGGTATTCCCTTGGTGGTGGTGCTGCTGCTGATGCTGCTAAGTCGTTTCAGTTGTGTCCGACTCTGTGCAACCCCATAGATGGCAGCCCACCAGGCTCCCCCGTCCCTGGGATTCTCCAGGCAAGAACACTGGAGTGGGTTGCCATTGCATTCTCCAATGCATGAAAGTAAAAAGTGAAAGTGAAGTTGCTCAGTCGTGTCTGATTCTTCGCAACCCCGTGGACTGCAGCCCACCAGGCTCCTCTGTCCATGGGATTTTCCAGGCAAGAGTACTGGAGTGGGGTGCCATTGCCTTCTCCGGATGTTTCCTTAGTGATATGAAAAAATGTTCCTAACTAGTTTCTATGCAAACAGAGAGGTGACAGAACAAACTGATACCATTTTCGTAAAGTACACGTATTTATATGCATAAAGAGCGGTAGTATAGATAGATGTAGATCTAAGCAGAACCATAGATGCCTAGAAAATCGTAGAAGGAATACTTGCCAAACTGTTTACAATGATGTCTTTGAGTGATTAGATTATGGGTCACTTTCATATTTCTTTTCCAACTTGAATTTAATTTACTTGATATGACAAACCCACAGCTAACATTATACTCAACAGTGAAAAGCTGAAATCATTCCCTCTAAGATCAAGAACAAGGCAAGTATTTGCCTTGTTCAGCATATTTTTGGAAGTCCTAGCCACAGCAATCGGAGAAGAAAAAGGAATCCAAATTGGAAAAGAAGAAGTAAAACTGTCAATGTCTGCAGGTGACATGATGATATACATAGAAAACCCTAAAGACACCACCAGAAAACTACTAGAGCTCATCAGTAAATTCAGTAAAGTTGCAGGATATAAAATTAATTCACAGAAATCTCTTGCGTATCTGTACAATAACAATAAAATATCAGAAACAGAAATTAAGGAAATAACCACACGTATCATCACAGCAAAAAGAACAAAATACCTAGGAATAAACACACCTAAGGAAGCAAAAGATCTATACTCGAAAACTATAAGACTCTAATGAAAGAAATTAAAAATGACACAGTTAGAAAGACATATTGCGTTCATGGATTGGAAGAATCAATATTGTTAAAATGACCATACTAGCCAAAGCAGTCTACGTATTCAATGCAGTCCTATCAAATCACCAGTGGCATTTTTCACAGACCTAGGTCAAAATTTTTTACTTGCTTCTTATTTTTCTTTCTTAAACATATATTGCTTATTAAAAAAAAAAGCTAAATAAAATGTTAAACTGCTTTGAAGCTTATTTGAGATCTGAAGTTATCTTCCCTAGTTACATCAAAGACTTTGAAATCTACTGTGCATGCATGCTAAGCTGCTTCAGTCATGTGCAACTCTTTGCCACCTTGTGGAGCCCGCCAGGCTCCTCTGTCCGTGGGATTTTCCAGGCAAGAATACTGGAGTGGGCTGCGATACCCGCCGCCAGGGGATCTTCCCGACCCAGGCATCAGCCCTGGGCCTTTTACGTCTCCTGCATTGGCAGACAGGTTCTGTACCGCCAGCGCCGCCGGGGAAATCTCCTAAGAGCTCTGCAATGGGTGTTGACTCAAGGTGTTACATCATCTCTAAGATGTACTACCAAGGAGTCTTGATTTAGAACTGCAGCAGTTGTGATCAACAGGGTAAGACCCCCCTGGGACCCACAACACATTCTGAACCGCGTGCCTGTCTACTTCCGGGTGCAGCTGACTCTGCTTCTTCTGGCCCCTTTCCTGAGCACAGCACAGAGTTCCACACACAAAAAGCGGTCGTGACCACCCTGCGGCCGTCACAGCCTCCAGACGGCGCACCGCAGAGGACCCTGAAATCCTAGACTGCTTCCCACAGCTTTCGAAAACTCCTGGGTGTCTGACTACTGCTATTTAGCATAGGATACCAGAAAAGAATACATTTTGTAGGGTTATTTGACCTTGGAACAATCTGCTCTCTGAGCCTTATGTGCTGGCATATGGAAGGCTGTTTAGGTGTCAGTTTGGAACAGTGTTCACTGCCGGCAAATTAACATTTGCTGTGATGCTGTTTGCCTGCGAGCAGGTCAGTTTTGGCATAATTTATGTTTTTTTCTCCCCCACATAAATGTTTGCGTGGTTTTTATTTTCACATTTTGCTCTTTGTTTTGTAAAAATGAGTAGAAAATGCAAAAATTATAGTGATGATTCCAATGATACATGGCTCAGATCATATTAACTTAATTTCCATAGTTTTCTCAATTATACAAATAGAATTTCTCACAATGGAAGTTCAACCAAATTCAGTTAACTGTATAAAGAATAAAACTAAATAATGTGTAAATACTACAAATATATATTTTCTCTTAAAGATGAGATGCAATGAGGGATATTTTAATACTTTGTAACTTTCAAAACCACCCCAATCTCATAACATAGAACGTTATTATTTATCATTTTCACATGTCATTTTTGTACAGATTTTGGATAAATAATAAAAATGACTATCTTTATATTTGTGTTCACTGTTTACCTGCCCATTGATTTATGCATTCAGTTTATAAACCCGAATATAAAACCAAGTAAATTATCTGCTGCTGCTAAGCCACTTCAGTCGTGTCCGACTCTGTGCAACCCCATAGATGGCAGCCCACCAGGCTCCCCCCCGTCCCTGGGATTCTCCAAGCAAGAACACTGGAGTAGGCTGCCATTTCCTTCTCCAATGTATGAAAGTGAAAAGTGAAAGTAAAGTCGCTCAGTCGTGTCCGACTCTTGGCGACCCCATGGACTGCAGCCCACCAGGCTCCTCCATCCATGGGATTTTCCAGGCAAGAGTGCTGGAGTCGGGTGCCATTGCCTTCTCCAGGTAAATTATCTAGGGCCAACCAAATAACTATTTCTTATCCTTTACTCAGTACAGTGTGTTAATCTCACTTAAACTCAAATATTCTACTAACATGCTTATAAGTAACAACCTCTATCACTATTTAAACCACTTAACTGAGAATATGTAGGGAATTAAGGATGAGGTCATTATCAATTTATCTTGTCGTAACCTGTACCTTTCTCAGGAATATGGTATCTTTCAATTTTAAGCCACAAATAAGAGTACACTGAATACGCGGTGCTTAATTAATTGTGTGCACTTTGGCGGATGTCTCTTTCTGGGTCTTAGCTTTAGGTCTTTTTGATTTATTCTGTGGCAAGCAGGCTTCCCTGGTGGCTCAACGGTAAAGAATCTGCCTGCAAGCAGGAGACTCATGTTTGATCCCTGAGTTGGGAAGATCCCCTGGAGAAGGAAATGGCAACCCACTCCAGTATCCTTGCTTGGGAAACCCCAGACAAGAACATGCACCAAATTTATTCATTCATTTGTTCACTTATGGACGGAGGAGCTTGGTGGGCTATAGTTCATCAGGCCACAAGTGTTGGGCATGACTTAGTGACTAAATAACACCTCCTGGGATCAAGCAGTTGGCATTACCTGCAGGGTGACATCTGACACCCAAACCCATTTTCAACATGAGCCCCCTGATAAGTCAAACCCTCGGTTACTACTGTCTCTGATCCCTTCCTCATCTCTTTTCTCAGGATTGCCACGACATTCCATCTATTGCTTATTCTGGGACCACTGAGAAATATTTTCTTGAGGGTTTCTTTTTACAAAGGAAAGGCAACCACATTACACAAGCCCGGACAGAAATGCTAGTTTGGTGCAAAGGCAATTGTTCTCGGGGCTGAGAGGAGCTATGAAGGTCATTCTGGCAATCAGGTTTACAAAGAAGCAGAAGCAACAGAGGGTTGCAAAACACATCCAGGACTCAGAAAGGGGCTTAGGAACATGCTCCAAATTTATTCATTCATTTGTTTACTTATTCATCCATTCATTTAAATAATATCCAGTGAGCAGCTATTGCATCCAAAGCACAGTGGATGGTCAAAAATTCTGACGTTTCCAGAAACTCAGGTAAGCGAAGCGGAACTCTCTGTGTCCCCACCTGTAAAACCACTGGGGATTCACTGTGGAGGGTCAAGGGAAAGAACAGTCATGAGACACATGTAATGCCTCTACCTTCTTCAGTAGAGAAAGAAAATAAACTATCAGTGACAGCTTTCTAAAATCAGATATCACTGTCTCCATACACAAGAGTTGTAGCCAACATCAGTCCACACATCCATACACCCCCACATCTGAGGGTTTGTCTGTGGATTACCCCAGAGCCCTTTAACACTGGGACATGAACTTGGCAGGAGAGTGGACTCTACTTTCGCAAAAGACTGTCAACAAAGTCAACAGCCAAATGGCCTTCAACTTAACCTGGGATTCACAGAAAACCCATAGAATTCTACATTCAGGGAACTTCAAGGATAACTTAGTGAGCTTTATTTGTAACATGATAGATAGAAACCCGAGAATCAGAAGGTCACAAAGCTTCAGACATCTCATTTATATACCAGGTAATTTATTTATACTCTGCCTACTTCCAAAAAGGTTTTGAGGCAATTCTACAATCACTGTGGTTAATCACTGTGCTATTATTAGAAGGCTAGCTCCAACACTCAGGCCACCTGATGGGAAGAGCCAACTCACTAGAAAAGACCCTGATGCTGGGAATGATTGAGGGCAGGAGGAAAAGGGGCGACAGAGGATGAGATGGTTGGATGGCATCACTGACTCGATGGACATGGGTTTGAGCAAACTCTGGGAGACAGTCGAGGATAGAGGAGCCTGGCAACCTGCAGTCCATGGGGTCACAAAGAGTCAGACATGACTTAGCGACTGAACAAAATTAGTAGACATGACTCTTTTTTTAAAACTTATATTTCTAAAACTCCATGGATTTAGATAGTGCTAGGTAAATAATTCAGATTATCCTGTATATGCTGGCATTTTAATAAAGATGCTAACAAGCTGAATCCTCTTGGCATTTCAAAGGATTCCTAAAATCAGCTCTTTGGGCTTGTATAGGACAAGTGGTGTGAATTATAATACAGTGAAGAGTTACCCACGTTTACGTGATTATCTTATGAAATTTACAGAGCAAACTTGGTGTGAATAAGATTAACCTCTTTGGGATATTTGGCTTCTCTTTCTGTAATATGTGGATTCATACGTGCTAACAGTGTTGGTGATTTAATCAGACCTGGACTTTTCTTTAAAAATACATATAAATGAAATCTCTGATTGGAGTATACAAAGCATAAATGTGAACTCTGGAGTGGGCTCCTTGGGTGGACGTTTACGATGAAAGAAGAGAGATGCAGGAGACAGGGCAAGAAGCAGAACGTGCAAGATGGGGCAGCGAGTCCTGGCCCCTCCCAGCAGCCCTCTGATGGGCATCTTCCCAAGAGACACTCGCGACACTTTCACTCAGCGGGGCTCCCTGTCACTGCTCACTCTCAGGATTCAAGAACACCTAGAACCAGAAGCAGAAACTGGAAGCCAAGTCAGGTACATTGGCTGGGACCTGCTCTGCACGCAGAGATAGGACTGTCCCTTGAAGCTCACGTAGTTTGCTCAATGTGCTAAGTAGCTTCAGTCGTGTCCGACTTTTTGTGACCCAATGCACCATAGCCCACCAGGCTCCTCTGTCCATGGGATTCTCCAGGTAAGAATACTGAAGTGAGTTGCCACGCCTTCCTCCAGCGGATCTTCCCAACCCAAGGATTGAACTCACATCTCTTATGCCTCCTGCATTGGCAGGCGGGTTCTTTACCACTAGCATCACCTGGGAAGCCCCCTTGTGCCCAAGGGCAATGCCATTTCTATCTCTCAGGCCACTGGCTGCAGGCATTGCCTAGAGCATCACAGACTGGAGGCAAGAGGGGATGCAAAGGAGACCTCCGCGTGGCTGTGGTCCAGCATAAACTATGGACAGAATGAGGGGAGGAGTTGGGCAAGGCTTACGGGCCGTGGACGGAGCAGCTGCATCTCTCTGGACCCCTTACGATGCTCAGTGAATCACCTAGGCAGCAATGCCCCTCCCGCCCTACCCACTGCCTGAGAACCTCCTCTGAGGCGGGCAGGCCCGTGTCCTTGGCTCTTAGGAGAAAGGAGGGGCTCTTTCTGTTACACGTAGATGGGACGGGGGCCACAGGAATTCAGGCTGCCCCTGCTGCGGCAGAAGTGTTTTGGGCTCAGGTGTTTCTCGGGTCACTGCCTGTCCCCTGTGGGAGCTGTTAAAGCATTTATCTGTTCGGTGATGCTGTTCATTCACCTCAGTCCCTTGGCAGGCCTGGATGTTCTTTGTGCTGAACTGGCTTCACATCAATGGCTGCTCTGCTCAATTAATATTAAAAAAAAAAATCAGTTTAGAAAAATAATCGCTCAGACTCACTGGCTGTGGTTGTCGCCTCCTCCAAATCAAGCACGTGGCAGCATTTTTGGGATTTTTTTCTTTCCAGCCTTTGTCATTTCACCTGTGTGGCCACAGGCCTAGGATGTGACAATATGGGTTTCGTAGCTGATCCAGGATCATGGCTGATCCTGTTGTTCATGGCGGCAATCAAGGTCCACGGTTGACAAGCTCAAGGGATTCGCTTGGTGTCTCACCCGTGGATCTGTACCTTGCAGGTGAGCCGGGCGGATATAGGCTGAGCGTCTCTATCTGTGTCTATTATAGGGAGCTACCTGTGTGATCCAGGCTTCTCACCAAGTATCTTGTGCCGTGCTGTGCTTAGGTGCTCACTCGTGTCCGACTCTTTGTGACCCCGTGGACTGCAGCCCACCAGGCTCCTCTGTCCATGGGGATTCTCCAGGCAAGAATACTGGAGTGGAATGCCACGCCCTTCTCCAGGGGAATCTTCCCAACCCAGCGATTGAACCCAGGTCTCCTGCACCACAGGCAGATTCTTTATCAGCTGAGCCACCAAGTATCTTGAAGCTTGCCAAATATCTTCCTCCCAAAACAGCACCTTCAAAGCCACAGTCCAGCACTGTCTAATTTGCTATTTGATGAGAGTGAAAAAGCTGGCTTAAAACTCAACATTCAAAAAACTAAGATCATGGTGTCTGGTCCCATCACCTTATGGCAAAGAGATGGGAAGAAGGTGGAAACACTGACAAATTTTATTTCCTTTGGCTCCAAAATCATTGTGGATGGTGACTGCAGCCACAAAATAAAGAGACACTTGCTCCTTGGAAGAAAAGCTATGACAAACTTAGACGGTATATTAAAAAGCAGGGACATTACTTTACTGACAAAGGTCCATTTAGTGAAAGCTATGGTTTTTCCAGTAGTCATGTACGGATGTGAGAGTTGGACTGAAAGGAAGGCTGAGCACCAAAGAATTGATGCTTTTGAATTGTGGTGCTGGAGAAGGCTCTAGAGAGTCCCTTGAATAGCAAAAAGATCAAAGCAGTCAATCCAAAAGGAAATCTACCTGAATATACATTGGGAGGCTGATGCTGAAGCTGAAACTCCAATACTTTGGCCACCTGCTGTGAAGAGACAACTCATTGGAAAAGACCCTGATGCTGGGAAAGACTGAGGGCAAGAGGAGAAGGGGACAGCAGAGGATGAGATGGTTGGATGGCATCACCAAGTTGATGCACATGAGTTTAGGCAAACTCCAGAGACAGTGAAGGATGGAGGAAACTGGCAGGCTATAGTCCATGGGATTGCAGAGTCAGACATGATTGAGTGACTGAACGACAATTCACTTGAACTAAATGTCTTCTTTACATAAACAGTACCAGTTCCTTCTGGGAGGAGTGTGTTTATTGGCACCCTACACACGAAACATCTTGACTGTGTCTCATAAAAACCTGTGACTGGCATGTAGGCAAGCTTTTAATGAACTTCCGAGCGAGTAAGCCAAGCAGTAAAGTCCACACATTTTCTGTTCATAAAAACACCTCGTTTGCAAAGGAGGGGTATGGGTTCCCAGGAAACAGACAGGGAGCAGAAGCCGGGCTGGCGATTTATAGAAATTGACCTCTTTCTTTTCTTCCAGAGACCCTGGGCTTGGACAGACTAATCCTGGACCCTGGAAATTACATCAGCTAAAGCTTGGGGTGGGGGTGGCCAACAGAGGACACAGTGTATTCTAAATGGGGGCAGGGAGGCAGAAAAGGCCCAGGCCTTCTGGAGGTAGAAGCTGCGTGGGTCACAGCCCTGCAGACTACAGTCACCTTCAATTCCAATCACGGAAGACGTTTCCTGTGCTGTGTGCTGGCTCTGTGCCCAGGGAGGGGGGAAACGAAGGTCACGGCACTCCTTGGGCACCTTCTTCAGCAGGGAAAGTGTGTGTCAATCCAAGGTGCTCGGGCTCTTTCCAACACGATAATTACATCCCACCCACCCAGCCCACAGCTGCCCTCCCCCTGGCACCATGCTCCCGGGTGCCAAGCACCACGAACCCTTGGCAGAGATGCTGATGCCAGCCAACCGGTTCTTCCCTGCTCTGTGAGCTAAGACTTTTCTCTGCAACGCCATCCTTCAGAGGCTTCACTGTGTAGAAATACCACATTTCATCACCGGAATGAGGCTCTGAAGGAGCTGTTGACTGGACGCCCACATCCCTGGGATCCCTCCCTGGTCTCCTTTTGTGTGATGGATGCAGAACAGGGGACTCGGAGGGGCCGAGTGTGCCGGAAAGAGGAGGGCTGCAGAGGCCGTGAGACAGGCGGGTTCCGATGGGCAGAGCGCTGGTTCCCAGCACGGCGCTCACCCTCCAAGGACTATTCAGGGGGAGGCGGTGAGAGAAGCCTCAACCGGACAGGCCAGAGGCCGATGCAGCTGAGTTCAGAGAGTCGGCCTGAAAGAAGGCTTCAGAAGCATCCTACACAGACACAGAGAACAACGTATGGACACCGAGAGGGCAAGGGGGTGGGAGGCTGGGAGACTGGGGTTGACATGTCTACACTGCTGCTGCTCAGTTGCTAATCGCGCCCGGCTGTTTTGCAACCCCATGGGCTGAAGCCCACCAGGCTCCTCTGTCCATGGGATTTCCCAGGCAAGAGTTCTGCAGTGGGTTGCCATTTCCTCCTCCAGGGGATCTTCCCAACCCAGGGATCGAACCCAGGCGTCCTGCATTGCAGGCAGATTCTTTACTGCTAAGTCACCGTTAGGTACCCATTAGTAGCGTTTTTTCAGAATCCTGCCTAAATGATCATCTCCTTTTCATCGGGTCCACGGTTTTGGTGATAACATTTTACCTTTCTCAGGAACACTGTCTCAGAGGAATTATGAGTCGAGATTTCTAAAAGCCATCTTCCAGGACTCCAGTGAGGGACAAGGTGTTGAAGAGCTTGTGAGAGCATTTTAGGAGTCGGAAGATTCACAAGTGATGTGTATCAGAAAATGTCTTGCGAAAAGGGCACACATACTGCCACCCGTCTAAATGAAACTCAGTGAAACCTCAGTCAGTTCAGTTCAGTCACTCAGTCGTGTCCGACTCTTTGCGACCCCATGAATGGCAGCACGCCAGGCCTCCCTGTCCATCACCAACTCCGGGAGCTTACTCAGACTCATGTCCATGAGTGAGTGACGCCATCCATCCATCTCATCCTCTGTCATCCCCTTTTCCTGTCTTCAATCTTTCCCAGCATCAGGGTCTTTTCCAGTGAGTCAGCTCTTTGCATCAGGTGGCCAAAGTGTTGGAGTTTCAGCCTCAGCATCCATCCTTCCAGTGAATATTCAGGACTGATTTCCTTTAGGATGGACTGGTTGGATCTCTTTGCAGTCCAAGGGACTCTCAAGAGTCTTCTCCAGCACCACAGTTCAAAAGCATCAATTCTTCGGTGCTCAGCTTTCTATATAGTCCAACTCTCACATCCATTCCTGACTACTACTCTCCACCTTTACAAAAACCTGGAATAAAGATTCTGTAACCTGCTTAGGAGTGTGTCAGATTGCAGAGAAATCAATGAGTCTGGTGTGTTAACACAAACTTCCCTTGTATAAGATATACCCTAATAACCCAAGACAATGATATAAACTTAATTATGCCTCCTAAGGAGAGAAATCCCAGCTATAATATATCCATTCAGATAAGAAACATTTGGTGAAGTCAGGAATTGCTGACCCTGGAGATTCTGCAAAGAACAATGCCGACTTAGTTCTGCCATCCTGGAATTGTAGTTCCAGCCAGGGGTAATGTCAACTGTCATTAAATAATGATCCCTCTCAATAAACACCAAGAAAAAAATGCAGGTCTCAACAAAAGCACATCACAGGGGGCCATCAATACTTAATGAGAAATATGGAGGATGAGCTGGCGTTGGGAGAGGTGCAAGTCCGGGAGAGCAATGTGTCCCAAGGAGGGAAAGGGATCCTGTGTGTCTGGAGTGAGTGTGCAGTAAGTGTGCACACAGGAAGAGAAAACAAAAGTACACACTCATGGGAAGTGTGTGCACACAGGAAATGAAGTGAACACCTGCTCCCACGTGGCGGAAGCTGGCGATACCAGCAGGTATCAGAGGACAGGAGACAGCCGGGGGAAGAGAAACAGCCTCAGATCCACACGCCACTTGGGTTCTGTATGTAACTGACCCCGTGAAGTGTGGGTGAGCCCGGGATGGAACGCGAGCAGGACCGCGAGGAAGGGAGCCCGTGGGAACCAGCAGATCCGGGGACCTGGCCATTTCCTCACAGCATCTCGTTCCTTCTCCCCAGACCACATGCGGAGGTCCCTGCACCATCCCCTCCCCATGAAAGCATCTGCGGACGAAGGTAATAACCTCATTATCAAGAGGAGAAGGCAGTGGGCAAGAGACCAGAGTTCCAGAGACTTCCATCCCCCAGTTGTGACTCTTCCCTGAGGTTCTCTGCTAGAAAGACTATCTCAGCCCCAAGGGGGAGGAGACACACAGCCAGGGAAGAATTCTCCTTGTTGACTTGCGTCCCTGAGGTTCCCCTGGGCGATACCTGGAAACTACACGTCTCAGGATTCAGAGCCAAACTTCGTCCGGAGGGAGGAAACGTGTCCAAGTCAGAGACCGACTGAGTGACAGCCCTGCTCAAGTCCGTGAAGACCCTGAATCAGACGCCTGGGCTCCCGGGCATGAGTTCTCACCCCTCTGGTTCTGGAAGCTGTCCAGCCTGGGGTGTGTCTCATCTCATCCCATCAACTGGCTCCCAAGCGTGGTGTGGGCCTGATCCTCAGAGGCTGAGGGAGGTGGATGGAGCCTGAGAGAGGCTTGCAGGTCCTGTGCTGCAGGACTGAGCTGGTTCTCTGCCTCCGGGGACGAGGCCAAGTCAGGGCCACGAGGATGAGTCACAGCTTACAGAAGCGAGCAGTCAGGTGTGTCCCCTCGATTCAAAAGCCACCATTGAAAAGAACTTCTGTCCCAGATATGGCGGGGAACCTGCCTCCCCAGACTTAGAGCAGCCCCCCTCTTTATCATTTTCCCTCTTGAAGACTCATACTTCTCTCACTTGATCTCTCCTTCGATGGGCCCCAGACTGTATCAAAGCTGTGAAGTTAGGAAGTTGGAGGAGGAGAACTTATCAGTGCTTCCCCAGCAACGGCACGCTGCATGCTAGGCTGCTGTCACTGCGAGCTGCTTCTAAAGGCCTTCCTCGCTGGTCCCCTCTCTCTGGCGTGGGAGCCCCCCGAGGACGAGCCCCCCATGGCCTCTTCCGTGGAGCACCTCCCCGTCCTGACAGAGGACACGGCTCCCGACAGAAGGCTCTGGTGAGCTGGGTCACAGTTGCACCTGTGGCACCGTGAAGCACGGGGCCAACCACGAGGGCAGGCTCTGTGTCCTCGACCCAGCAGCAGACTTTATCATAAAGGCCATGGAGATCCACTGAAGACGTGAAAATCCTTTTTTTTTTTTTTTTACCAAATGCATTGGCAGAAAGAGTAGGCAGATGCCCCTTACAAGATTACGGAAATGGAGAGAGGGGATGAGGCAGAGATGAGAGCGTGTGTGTGTGTGTGTGTGTGTGTGTGTGTGTGTGTCAGTTGCTCAGTCCTGTCTGACTCTTTGAGAGTCCCTGGACTATAGCTCACCAGGCTACTCCGTCTATGGAATTTTCCAGGTAAGAAGACTGGAGTGGGTTGCCATTCCCTTCTCCAGGGGATCTTCCCAGCCCATGGATCGAACCCAGGTCTCCTGCATTGCAGGCAGATTCCTTATGGTCTGAGCCACCAGGGAAGAGGTATGGCCACAGAAAGGAGGAAGAAGAATGGGATGAATGGGGGTCCTGTGGCGGTGGGATGGTGGGAGGGTGGACCCGTGGAAAGGAGGGAACACAGAGGGCGGGGCATGTCGCCAGTCTATAATCCGAGAGGTGGAGAGGATGGGGACCCTCCGCTGTATCTCCTCAGCGGGCTAAGTCCAACTGAGTACTGGGTCTCAGGCAATAACTATAGTCTCATCTCCTTTGAAGACATCAAACACCTCACTTGCTGGAAGAGGAATACTTAGAACAACGATGAGCCAACATATGACCAGCAAATCAATCAACTGCTGACTCATATCTATGATAATTAGAATTTATATAAAGTTTGATAAGATGGTTTATTCTTTTCTCCTTGAGCATCTCTCCATTAGCCATACCCAAGCCAGAATCCAAAGGGCATCTTTTCAAAATATTTTCTCCCTAAAGTTACCTTCATTTACATAATGAACAAATCTTCCCCTTTTATTCCCACAGACAGCATTAGTTCTTCTCCATGTAATTAGTACGAGAAAAGTCCTCTACCATTCCAAATATTGATTTAATCAAACATTCTGCTAAACCAATATTCTCCAAATAAGTTGTGATAACTTTCCTGATGCACATTATAATTACAGAACAAAACACAGAAAGCAGCTGAAGATGACCTATTTCCAAAATGGGCCTTTCTCACCGCACAGAGCTCTGCTCGAGATAGCAATGTGGACCCTTGGATTGAAATTCTCATGTCAGCCTCTCTATGCAGCCATAGCCAGAGAACGTCACAAGGAAAAAACCCTTCCAGATCATCCATTCAGTTTTCCCAACATGGTCTGGATGTCATCAGTCACAGCGGATACTCCTTGAAAAACGAATGCTGAGGCCATTAAGTCAGAGCTGTGGGCTTCCCAGGCTTCCCTGGTGGCTCAGACGGTAAAGAATCCGCCTGCAGGGCAGGAGACCCAGGTTTGATCCCTGGGTCAGGAAGATCCCTTGGAGGAGGGAATAGCAACCCATTCCAGTATTCTTGCCTGGAGAATCCCATGGACAGAGGAGTCTGGGGGGCTTCAGCCCAAGGGGTCGCAAAGAGTCAGACACGACTGAGCGACTAACACTTCCGCCTTTCACCGTGAGTGTCCCAGGTGGCGCTAGTGGTAAAGAATAGACCTGGCAACGCAGCAGACTCAAAGAGACACAGGCTCAATCCCTGGCTAAAGTCCAAAGACTCAGACACAACTTAGCGTGTACACATGCACGTGCACACACACCCATACACACCCTCCCTTCTGGGAGCTTCACAGCAGCCCAAAATAGGTTCAGTCTTACCATAACGAAGTAAAGGTAATCACATACGATCTAGAGCGCTTACGTGACCATCTTCTCCCCTTGTAACACATTTGACCATCCTGCAGAATTGACAGTAAATACAGATCTAACCCACACCTTCCCAAAACGCAAAGATAAGACCCAGGAGTTGAGTTGTTTGCCCAAGCTCCCTCAGTTAAGACACCGGTTCCAGATTCTGAATCTGATACCAGCTGATTCCCAGCTCATTCATCTGTTCATTAAAGCATCCCGCGTCATTCACGTTCATGTTGATTCTCGCTGCACCTGACAGGAAAATCATTTCTCTGCTGGCGAGGTGCTTTGGAAAGACCTGAAAACATCCACCCCAGGCTTCCATGGGGATTTGCCCAGCAGCTGTCTTTGCCACATCTCGGATAGCCGATTCTATCTTTATCTCTGTATCTTATTTAATATCTATACTATATTTATACTGACACATAACCTTATCCTTACATTCATATAGGCAGACCTTGGAGATATTATGGGCTTCCCTGGTGGCCCAACTGGTAAAGAATCCGCCTTCAATGAAGGAGACCTGGGTTGGGAAGATACCCTGGAGAAGGGAATGGCTACCCACCCCAGTATTCTGGCCTGGAGAATTTCATGGACTGTATACATGGTCCTTGGGGTCACAAAGAGTTGGACACGACTGAGTGAAAAATTCAGAAAGAGATGAGAATACCAGACCACCTGACCTGCCTCTTGAGTAATCTATACACAGGTCAGGAAGCAACAGTTAGAACTGGACATGGAACAACAGACTGGTTCCAAATAGGAAAAGGAGTTCATCAAGGCTGTATATTGTCACCCTGCTTATTTAACTTACACGCAGAGTACATCACGAGAAACGATGGGCTGGAAGAAACACAAGCTGGAATCAAGATTTCCGGGAGAAATATCAATAACCTCAGATATGCAGATGACACAACCCTTATGGCAGAAAGTGAAGAGGAACTAAAAAGCCTCTTGATGAAAGTGAAAGAGGAGAGTGAAAAAGTTGGTTTAAAGCTCAACATTCAGAAAACGAAGATCATGGCATCCGGTCCCACCACTTCATGGGAAATAGATGGGGAAACAGTGGAAACAGTGTCAGCCTTTATTTTTGGGGGGGCTCCAAAATCACTGCAGATGGTGACTGCAACCATGAAATTAAAAGATCCTTACTCCTTGGAAAGAAAGTTATGTCCAACTTAGATAGCATATTAAAAAGCAGAGACATTACTTTGCCAACAAAGTTCCGCCTAGTCAAGTCTATGGTTTTTCCTGTGGTCATGTATGGATGTGAGAGTTGGACTGTGAAGAAAGCTGAGACCCATAAGAATTGATGCTTTTGAACTGTGGTGTTGGAGAAGACTCCTGAGAGTCCCTTGGACTGCAAGGAGATCCAACCAGTCCATTCTAAAGATCAGCCCTGGGATTTCTTTGGAAGGAATGATGCTAAAGCTGAAACTCCAGTACTTTGGCCACCTCATGCGAAGAGTTGACTCATTGGAAAAGACTCTGATGCTGGGAGGGATTGGGGGCAGGAGGAGAAGGGGACGACAGAGGATGAGATGGCTGGATGGCATCACTGACTCGATGGACCTGAGTTTGAGTGAACTCCAGGAGATGGTGATGGACAGGGAGGCCTGGCGTGCTGCAGTTCATGGGGTCGCAAAGAGTCGGACATGACTGAGCGACTGATCTGACCTGACCTGAGTGACTTTCACTCACTCACTCACCAGAGATATTATGGGTTCAATTCCAGATCACTGCAATAAAGTAAATATTACAATGAAGTGAGTCACAAAAATTTTTAAGTTCTTCAGTGCATATAAAGGGCTTCCTGGTGGCTCAGATGGTAAAGAATCTGCCTGCAACACAGGAGACCCGGGTTCAATCTCTAGGTTGGGAAGATCCCCTAGAGAAGGGAATGTCAATCCTCTCCAGTATTCTTGCCTGGAAAATTCCACAGACAAAGGAGCCTGATGGGCCACAGTCCATGGGGTCACAAAGAGTAGGACACGACCTAGAGACTAACAGTTGGAGCATATAAGAGCAATGTTCACATTCTCCTGTCGTCTATTAAATGTGCAACAGCATTATGTCTAAGAAAACAATACGCATAGTCTTAATTTAAAAAGTATGTTATTGCTGGACTTCCCTTTTGGTACAGTGGATGGGAATCTGCCTGCCATGGAGAGGACACCGGTTCAGTCACTGGCCCAGGAAGATTCCAAACGCCGTGAAGCGACTAAGTCTGTGCTGCACAGCCGCTGAGCCCGTGCTCTGGAGCCCGTGAGCCACAGCCCCTAGGCCCAGGCGCTGTAACTGCCGCGGCCCGTGTGCCTGGGCCTGCGCCCCACAGAGGGCCCACCGCAGTGAGAAGGCTGCGCGCGGCACCGAGGGGCACACTGCTCGCGGCCGCCAGAGAGAGCCCGTGGGCAGCAAGGAAGACCCAGCGCGACCGGAGATGAATAAATACAGAGGTTATTATTTTTTTTTTAAAGATGTAGAACATTTTAAAAGATTTGCTTGTGCTTAGTTGTTCAGTTGTGTCCAACCATTTGCACCTCCATGGACTGTAGCCACCAGGCTCCTCTGTCCATGGGGATTCTACAGGCAAGAATCCTGGAGTGGGTTGCCATGCCTCCCCCCAACTCAGGGATCAAACCCCGGTCTCCCTCATTGCAGGTGGCTTCTTTACCAACTGAGCCACCAGGGAAGCATTAAAAAAAAATTGCCCCCAAAATGCTAGACATCAACCTAGAGGGGTGGGTTGGGGAAGGAGACGGGAGGGAGGTTCAAAAGGGAGGGGTATGTGAATACCTATGGCTGATTCATGTTGAGGTTTGACAGAAAACAGCAAAATTCTGTAAAGCAATTATCCTTCAAAAAAAAAATAATTTAAAAGAATGCGAGCCATCATCTGAGCCTTCAGTGAGTTGTAGTAGTAGCAGCAAAGACCATAGTTACCATTACAAATGGTGACGCTTCATCCCGGCTTCCCCCAAGACTGACCAAGGCGACGTCTGCTGTCTTGACATAAAAGCTGAGAGCTCCCCCATCCCCTCTCTGACTGAGCTTCCCCATCTGGATGATAAACGACACGGTCCCCTTCCTTTTAGGTCAATTTTCCCCTTATATCAATTCAGCTTAACTATTTCACTGTTGGATATTCAGTCAACTAAAACGTAAATTCTGTTTACACGTTTGTAAATTGACAGTTTCTAGATTTATTACCTCTCCTGGAGCCAAAAAGAATTTCAGAGAAGTTGCAAATTCCTAGCTAACTGACTTAATACCTCCCCTTCAAGTTCAATAACCCTTGCACCAAGTATTTATCTAGATTACAAAAGAGCCCTTTCTCTAACATACTCCTGCTTTGTTTTCCAAGGAGGTAGGGCCACTTAATGTGAACAGTTAATGAAAAATGGATTCAAGAATCAGAAAGCATGTGCTGTCTGCAGACAAGGTTCTTCCAGGCAGAAAGTTGCCTTGAATTCCTGGAGCTACTACATAACTAACAAGACCCTAACAATCAGTCCCACAAGCCAGTGCACACTGACATCAAGGTGGAAAAGAAATACGCATGAAGACAATTTGTGATTCTGCTAAGGAGTCTTGAGGATGATTTCTTGGTGGCCTGTTAATTCTAGGCTTTTTCCAACAGAATACAGATAATCTCTGTATTCATCTCTGTACCATAAGCTCATTATTCTCACCCTGGTCTCTAGCCCTGGGCATCGCTCCTGGACCCAGCGAGCTGCCACACCTGACAGGTACCAGCAGAAGGACGTATAACATGAAACCTCATCTTTGTCCACTGGTAAAATAACCACAGTATGCACAGCCCTGATGGCGGGTCAGAACGATCACATTACTATAAAAGGCTACGCTACATGCATAGATCACCCACTCACATTTACTTTTTTCTCTAGAGCTGCCAGTGTGTTTCATGCACCCACACCAATGCATGTTGCCCTTTCACAGTCACACTAGGATTTCTGCACATCACTGCATTAGGCGGCACAGGCATGTTTCTTTATAACGTGACTACATCTTACTTAACAGAAGTAAAGCTAAGATGTTAATAGAACTCCACACATTTGTTTTTTGCTTTGCTGTACAATTTTTAGAAAAGCAGGCAGTACATAAAGCGAAGCAGGTAGACTTTTGAAAGGACTTCAGAGAATTTGAGTTCATGCCTTCACTCAGTCCTGGGAAAGCCTCTGCCTCATTCCGGGCTCAGAGTCACGTCTACCCTATGTTGCCTCTCCTCCTCACCTCCCATTCACCCTTCAACGACCTCCGATCCGGCTTTGACTTCCACCACTCCTGGTGAACTCTCAGCAAACCGTCCCTCTCAGTGTCTCCAAAGACCTCTGTGCTGAGTAACCAAAGGGCACATTTCTGTCCTCATGCTAGCTTTTGTATCATAACTTTTTTTTTTCCTTTGCCCTCCAACCTCACCTGAATACCTCCTCAGTCTCTAACTAAGATCATGGCATCCAGTCCCATCACTTCATGGCAAATAGATGGGGAAACAGTGGCTGACTTTATTTTGGGGGGCTCCAAAATCACTGCAGATGGTGACTGTAGCCATGAGATTAAAAGGTGCTTACTGCTTGGAAGGAAAGTTATGACCTACCTAGATAGCATATTAAAAAGCAGAGACATCATTTTGGCAACAAAGTTCTGTCTAGCCAAGGCTATGGTTTTTCCAGTAGTCATGTATGGATGTGAGAGTTGGACTATAAAGAAAGCTGAGCACTGAAGAATTGATGTTTTTGAACTGTGGTGTTGGAGAAGACTCTTGAGAGTCCCTTGGACTGCAAGGAGATCCAACCAGTCCATCCTAAGGAGATCAGTCCTGGGTGTTCATTGGAAGGACTGATGCTGAGGCTGAAACTCCAATTACTTTGGCCACTTGATGCAAAGAGCTGACTCATTTGAAAAGACCCTGGTGCTGGGAAAGATTGAGGGCAGGAGGACAAGGGGACGACGGAGGATGAGATGGTTGGATGGCATCACTGACTCAATGGACATAAGTTTGTGTGGACTCCAGCAGTTGGTGATGGACAGGGAGGCCTGGTGTGCTGCGGTTCATGAGGTTGCAAAGAGTCAGACACGACTGAGCGACTGAAATGGACTGGACTGAACTGAACTGGACTGAACTGAACTCTCTTTTTGCCTGCCTTTTCTTTCTAGTTGTGATCAGTCACTACTTGGCTCCACGTCCTATCTGTTGCTAAGTACTCCCACACTTTATTTCTGCCTGATCTTCTCCCCGAGGAAAAAAGAGCGGGTATTGCCACCTGGGCATCTCAGAGGTGTCCCAGCTCCATAGTCACTGGTATCTGCACCAAGGAAACTGTCCCTGTTTTCGTCTTCTCAGTTGGAGAAAAGGTATCAATATTTAACTGATCGCTTGAAAAATGAAAAAAAAAACACAACAACACAGATAGCATCATAGTTTTTCCCACCCCGCTGCCTGCAAGTCAAATCCATTAGCAACCTGTGTGTTCATTTTTGTTTGCTTTCAGTATGTTTGAGAGCCATCTACTCCTCCCTGCCTGCCCAGCCAGCACCCTTCCACGTCACAGGAGCGTGCTCAGCCCGCCTGCTCTGGATCAGGTCCCCTCTCCAGTGTGTCACTGTCGCCTGCCGCTCCTCCTGCTCCGGCCACGCTGACCTTCCCACATGCCCCCCCCCCAGCCGTGCGCCTGTGCACCCCAGGCTCCTGCACACTCACTTTGAAGGAGGAAGCCGCTCTGGCCAGGGAGCCCCAGGAGCAGACAGGAGTTTGCTGATGCAATTCCTTGATGTGGGTCAAACACAGAAGGCTTTGGGGAGGGCCGATGGCAGTTCGGTCCATGGGGGTTCATGTTCTTTGTTAACAATTGGTTTCCCCCAGAGACTTCCTTTCCTTGTAATAAACAGCCCCTGTGTGTCTGTCAGCTCACCTGCAGGCACTTGGATGCCACGCTGATTGTTCCCAAAACAGTCAAGGATCTGGCCCTGAGCTGCGGGCTGCCTGCTTCAGACGCACGCGGGAGCTGCTGGGGGGCAGGCGGGGGGCTGCTGGTCAGAGGGGGAGGACCCAAGGGTCAGAGGAGGGAGGGCTCAAGGGTCAGAGGGAAGAGGACCTGCTGGTCAGAGGGGGGAGGACCCAAGGGTCAGAGGGAAGAGGGCCTGCTGGTCAGAGGGGGGAGGACCCAAGGGTCAGAGGGAAGAGGACCTAAGGGTCAGAGGGAGGAGGGCCTACTGGTCAGAGCAGGGAGGACCCAAGGGTCAGAGGGAAGAGGACCTAAAAGTCAGAGGGAAGAGGGTCTGCTGGTCAGAGGGAGGAGGGTCTGGTGGTCAGAGGGAGGAGGAACTGATGGTCAGAGGGAGGAGGGTCTGGTGGCCAGATATTTAAGATATTGCTGCTAATAATTACAGCAAATCGCTTGAGTGGGTGTAACCATCCCTGGCACTACATAGATGAAGGCACGAGGCTCCTAGAGTCCAATAAACACGCCTGACATCATTCAGCTAAAACTTTAATCCCATATCTCTTTCCAACAACCTACATTTATTTCATATAATACACAGGGAGGCATATATGTTAAAAGAGGTATTTCAAGATCACATCACACGTATGCTGTCATCTCTTGATTTACCTTCCTTGGTGTTATGTGGCTTCTGATGCAGTTTGCGCTGTAATAGGCTCTGGACCTTAGGTTCATAGAGTGTTTTATGCTTTCACACCATGGCTCCATTCTCCACACCCCACCACCCGGGTCAGCAGACAAACAGGCAAATGTGAGCCATTCTCGGCACTTCAGGGATGGTGTGGTAAAGGGTCCTGGGATGGGGATAATCATTCCTAATCATTATATTATATCTCTGCTGCTGCTAAGTCGCTTCAGTCGTGTCTGACTCTGTGTGACCCCATAGACGGCAGCCCACCAGGCTCCCCCATCCCTGGGATTCTCCAGGCAAGAACACTGACGTGGGTTGCCATTTCCTTCTCCAATGCATGAAAGTGAAAAGTGAAAGTGAAGAAGTCGCTCAGTCGTGTCCAACTCTTAGCGACCCCATAGACTGCAGTCCACCAGGCTCCTCCGGCCATGGGATTTTCCAGGCAAGAGTCCTGGAGTGGGGTGCCATTGCCTTCTCCAGTATCACATCTCTGGGCTCCCAGAATTTATTTACCTACGAGTCAACATACGCAGACATCCTGAGAGAACGGAGTCCAGTGTTTCCTGCAGCTGTGTCCTTCCTTAGTTTTATGAGCAAATTTATAAAGTGCATTAAATGGAAAGCAAGGCAAAATGATATTTCAGGTGAAGAGAATACTATTTTCAGAAATTACTAGAATTGTGAGAAATACAATTGAATGGTCTCTGGGACAACAGATCATTTTAGATAGAGACAGCCCAAAGAATACATGTCTATATTTAAACTTGGAATTGACAATGTGGTTTCACAGACAGAAAACTAACTGAAAAAAAAAAAAAAACTAAATAAAAAGAGGCATTGAATTCTGCACGTGTGTTGTGTTGAGTTGACAGCACTGGTATGTTCTGCTTGGAATGCTATGTTGGAAATCGAGGTACATGATGAATTGTTACAAACTTCTATAGAGCTCTCCACCCAACAGCAGCAGAATACACATTCCCCTCCAGTGCACAGGGAACATTAGCCAGGACAGACCATATGTTAGGCCACAAAACAAGTCTTACATTTTAATATATGAGAAACATATAAAGTAACTTTTCTGACCACAGTGGGATGAATCTAGAAACCAATAACAGATGAAAAACTGGAAAATTCATACAAATATGTGGAAATTAAACAACACACTCAGAAGCAATCAATGGATTAAAGAAGAAACCACAAGATAAATTTAAAAAATACTCTGAGCTGAATTAAAATGAAAACACGACATACGAAAACTTATGGGATGCAGTGAAAGCAATGCTTGGAGGGAAAATCATGGCTGTAAAGTACATTAAGAAAAAGTTTCTTAATCAGTTTCTCAACCCTAACATTCCACCTTAAAAAGCTCACAAAGGAAGAGCAAACTAAATCCAAAGCAAGCAGAAGGAAAAAGAGAACAGAGCAGAATAAATTAAAGAGAGAACTGAAAAATAATAAATTAATGAAGCCAAGTGAATTCTTTGAAAATCAACAAAGTGACAAACGTTTAGATAGATGTATTATTATGAACTATTCAGGGTGAATTTTTAATGCCAGATGACTTCCTATAACCTCCCTTCAAGTTAGTATTTCTCATGCATATTGATTCTAATCAACAATAGTCTTTCAGAAATCTATTTTGTAAGGAGTTGTTTCTGTTATTCTTGTAAAGCACAAGTCTTTCAATAGACGATGATTTTCCACCATTACAACCAACTCTTCAATTTTCAGTTCAAGGCATAAGTTTTAGGAAAATTCCCTCAAAACTGAACATGTATAATGTTCAAGAAAGGATGTTAAAAAAAAAAAAAAAAGGAGGAATTTTAACACAGTAGAATGCAATGGCAGAATGGAAAAAATCAAAAGTTTATGTAGAATAAAAACCGCACTTCTAACCTGGTTGGCCATAGGTAAATATATCAGTCAGAATTCGAGTTTGGGAGTGAAACTCTGAGTATTAGACAATAGTAATATTTATTACAGGAATTAGACCTTACACATTTGTGGGGCAGACAGGAAAGCAAGGTCTGTAGGATGGACTTGCAAGCATCTGGTGGGGACCCTGGGATCTGGCAATTGGGAAAGAGAGCAGGGCACCAGATGGCAAAGAGCAGACAAAGCAAAGCCTTCTGCTAGCTCCTTATTGGCATCTATAACCACTGCTTCACTTTACCCCGCAAAGCTCTCACAATTTCATTTTTGGCCAACTCTAACTCAGAACCACATAAATATGGAAAGAGATCTGGGAAATTCCCAACATTGTAGGCTGATGCTAGAACAACCCATCACAGGTAAGTTACCTAATATTTCTGCTTTTCCATCTCCTCCCCTGTTAAAAGGCTACACACCTATCTCATAGCTCTGCTGTGTCACAGGAGATAATATAAAACTGTACGTGTTCACAGCTGGTTTTCATTTTTGAGGGGCTAAATCAGAACCCGTGTGTGTCTGTGTGGTGATGGACGTGTTATAAGGTCAGAGGAGGAACTGAGCAGCCCCGACTCTGCACTCTTGCCCAATGTGGGGTTTGTCTGAGACGCACACATTGCACACACCTTGGAGAGCTCTGTCTTCCTTGCCAGCTTATGAGAGCCCCTCCCACCAGGCCTCTCCATCAGTGACTCACGCATGTGAATATCACTGGAGGGGACCAAGTCTTGGCTGGCTGGCCACTACTCGCCCTGATGACCACTTCACCCTTCAGGTCAGGCACTCATGGTGTGTCCATGTATCTATTAAATTCTCAAAGGCACCCGACCCTTTCCACAAAAGGTTCACAACCTGCACAAGTTTATTGCTCCTCCCCATTACTGTGGACTGCTGACCTTTAGGAAAGCATTCATGTTCTATAAAAATGCCAGTGATCCTCTGGAAACAAGAGATCCAGATTTCACAGCGTTTCTGGAGACTGTCCATCCTCTGTCAAAAATCAACGCATTGTCATCTTCCTGCTGCCTCAGATGTGGAGCTGAAGACAGTTCATAGAGATGCCGTCTCGGCTGTGAAGAAAGAGATTTACAGCTGCTTGAATAGCTACCCGTATTTCCTTGTTGCTTATTCTGCGCCCGCTGAATCTTGAAGAAGAGCGGTATATCTCTCACACAGGTGACACTAGGCTCACTCATCTTACAATCACTGACAGGCATTTTTTTCTTCCTGCCTCTCAGCTTTCATACGACACAACTTGACATTTAGACACAAGCATCTCCTCTTGCGTCCCATTATCTGTGGCGGCTTCAGTCTCATCCAGACTGCTGCTTTGTCTTCCACGTGCATGACTCCAGCAGGCTTAGCTCCTAGGTAGACTAGCAGGGCTATGGATGCCACCTCCAGGTCTCAGTCTCAGAACCCAGTGCGGGGCTCCACTAGGATGGCAAACCCTCCATCAGGGGAGCTTCTGGGCCACACCCTGTTCCATGCTCGGAAACACTGCTTGTGGCTCCGCTAGGTGGGTGTCTGCTCACCTGCGCCTCCTCCATCTCACCCAGCCTTCTCCCACTCCACTGGGCAGATCAGACTTAACAAATGCTCAGTTAAGCTCATTAGCAGCAGATTCTAGTACGAATCCCTCCTGAGCTCAAGGCACTTGCCATTCATTTGGCAAAAGTCACTATGTCTCAGTGTAGTGAGCCGGCAACTTCCAAGTTACAGCGAACAATGAAAACAATAAACGTTGGCAAGAGAAGCGTGAGGAAGGATCAAAAGGAATCGAGTCTCCTTTTTTTTTTTTTTTAATTTTATTTTTACTTTATTTTACTTTACAATACCGTATTGGTTTTGCCATACATTGACATGAATCCACCATGGGTGCATATTAGCTCCCAATCCCGAATCCCCCTCCCACCTCCCACCCCACATCATCTCTCTGGCTCATCCCTGTGCACCAGCTCCAAGCATCCTGTATCCTGTATCGAACATAGGCTTGTGCTTCGTTCTTACTTTTCAGGACCGTCCTTGAAAGGAACCAGCCCTGAGGGACTTCCCTGGCGGCCAGCGGTTACGAGTCTACCCTCCCAGTGCAGGGGCCCAGGTTCAACCCCTGGTCAAGGAGCTGGATCCTAAATGTTGCAACTAAGAGTATACATGCTGCAGCTAAGCATTTGCATGCCACAGCTAAAAGATTCTGCAGACTGCAAGGAAGACTGGAGATTCTGCATGCTGGAACTAACACCCAGCACAGCAAAATAAATAAATAAATGCTAAATTAATTTGAAAAACACTAGCATTGCAGTAATTGGAGAAGGAAATGGCAACTCACTCCAGCGTTCTTGCCTGGAGAATGCCAGGGACGGGGGAGCCTGGTAGGAGGCCGCCTATGGGGTCGCACAGAGTCGGACACGACTGAAGCGACTTAGCAGCAGCAGCAGCATTGCAGTAAGAAAGGTTTCTGTCCTCCTTTAGTCCAAAACCTAGATTTCCTTCTCCTAAAGGACAGACAAAGACACCAAGGTCCCGAGTGAGAAGAAAAAGACAAGAGCTACATGGTACTTAGTCCTAGAGAAGGAAATGGCAACCCACTCCAGTGTTCCTGCCTGGAGAATCCCGTGGACGGAGGAGCCTGGCAGGCTACAGTTTGTGAGGTCACAAGGGTTGGACATGACTTAGTGACTAAACCACCATAGTACTTAGCCTTTAAAAAGGATGTATTAAAAAATAGGTAAAAGAGAATTCCTTCAGGGCAATATACACACCTCAGAGGTAACAAGCAGGGTACATAATACATAGATTAGTCCAATAAATTATTTTGAGTGACTACTTTGTGACTCTCATGTGAAATGGTAATATTTATAGATTTGTTGTCTTTTATGGAATAACAGATGGTCTGAATAGATCCAGTAGATAAAGTGCTTGGGAAATGAGCAGGACAGATTACATTTCTGACAGTCTGAGCAAGCAATCCCTTTAATGTATGTTTTGGATTAGCATGCATTAATTCTCATGGGTCCACCTCACTGCTACAGTATGCAAACACTCGTGAAAAGAGGTCTTTTGATGCCTTACGAAGCCTTGAGGTCCTCATTCTGAGAAAGTCACTTCACCAACTTAAACTGAGCTGAAGAAGAACAGGATTGCATTTGCCCTGGGCTCAGTCAGAGTCTCAGATTTGCATATATATATATATATATATATATATTTTAATCCTACTATCTTATTTTCATAGAATGCTCTCCAAGTTCACCTTGGAGAGAAAAGACAGGTCTTGAATAATTGTGATACCTGGTTAAACAAAAGTTTGACTGGATTAATAAGTAAAGAAAAGGTTAAGAGAGATGGGTAAGGAATGAGGACGCCAGCACTTTATACAGGCGGCTCATCCGGCAGCTCAAGGGAGGCTGAGATGAAGGGACGTTGGAAACTCAAGCAGACCCTGAGAAGACCATTCTCAGACATCTGCTTAATAACAGATGTCTCAGGTTTTGTTTTACTGGGCAAAGTACAAGTTGAATCAGTCACTTCTTAGTGACTTTTTGGAGAAGTATCAAATCTAACCATAAATGAATTGCTTCAGGTCAAATTTACCTTAGAAGCCCTTGTGGAACAGCAGAGGCAAAAACATAGATGCTTACTGCCCCTTTGAGAAAGGACAACCAGAAATAAGAAGTTTGAATCAAGTATTTTATGTATTCTTTTGCAAAGAAAGATGAATAGAAAGGTTTTATTCAGGAGAGTATGTATGCATTCCTCTGTCCATCTACCTACCCATCCATCCATCCACCCACCTATCCTTCCAGCCATCCATCCATCTACCCATCCATCCAACCACTCATCTATCTATCCACCCACCCATCCATCCACCCAACTATCCATCCATTCATCCATTCATCCATCCATCCATTCATTTTTTAAGAGTGTAAAGAGGCTCTCAGACCAAAATGTTTGAGAATGTTATTTTGGTGAAAGGGTGTGCACGTAGCTCAGAGAAAGCAGTATTTGATGGAGGCCTTGCGGCTAGATGTGTATAAGAGACAGTCTATCCATCCACCCACCCACCCATCTGTCCATCTATCCATCCACCCACCCACCCATTCATCCACACACCCATCCATCCACCCTCCCTTTCATCCATCCAGGCATCCATTCCTTCAACCATTATTTATTCAATTCTTATTTGATGAGAAAAATTTTAACTATAGTTTATTTTCAATATCATGTTAGATTCAGATGTACAGCTTCAGATTATTTTCCACTAAAGGTTATCACAAGATTCTAAATAGATTTCCCTGTGCTATACAGTAAATCCTTGTTGCTTATATATTTTATATACAGAGGTATGTATCTGTTAATCCCATACTCCTAATTAATCCCTCCCCTTCCTCTTTCTCCATTGGTAACCATAAGTTTGTTTTCTGTCTGGGAGTCTGTTTTATAAGTAAGTTGATCTGTGTCTCTTTTTAAAAATTCTACATGGAAGTGATATCATATTAATATCTGTCTGACTTAATTCACTTAGTCTGATCATCTCTAAATCCAGCCGTGTTGCTGCAAATGGCATTATTTCATTCTGTTTTAAACTGAGTAGTATTCCTGGATATAGGTACCACACCTTCTTTATCCATTCATCTGTCAATGGACATTTAGGTTGCTTCCACGTCCTGGCTGTTGTCAACAGTGCTATGAACATAGGGGTGTATATATCTTTCTGAATTGTTACTTTGTCTGGATATACGCCCAGGAGTGGGACTGCTGGGTTATACGGCAGATCTATTTTTAGTTTTTTGAGGAACCTCCATATTGTTTTCCATAGTGGCTGCACCAACTTATATCCCCATCAACCATGTAGGAGGGTTCCCTCTTCTGGAGGAAAAAAATTAAATGAAGCAAAAGACAGTTCCAGATTTTTAAAGTGTATTATCTACCTGAGTAACTAACTAAAGTACGTCTTAGCCAGCACACCTAGCACATGCCTGTAAGAGTGGATGTGTGAGGAATGGTGACCGCTGCATGTTTCGTAAAAGGTAAGAATCTGACCATTTGTCACATAAACACACATTCAGCTTCATAGCTGACTTTATAACTAAGTTGCTAATGACTGGAGTGAGATCCTTTCCTTCTGCTTAGAATCTGAACTCTCACATAAAGTCACCTTTGCCGGGAGGGCCGAATCCTGGCTTGCACCTCGTCCTAAACCATCTCAGCACACCTGTGAGCCCTGGTGGCGGCGGGCAGTCAACAGTGCAGGGCCAGGAGGGAGGCATAATTCCTCTCCTCTCTTTCCGCCGACCACACCTTCCCCAAGCAAGCCCGGGTCAGGATCAGACCCGTGGCTGCAGAGTAGCACTCGGCACAAACCTAAACACCTAGTGTCACAGAAAGTGCGTGGAGCTCAGGGCAGACATTCCGGCAGCAGCAGACGGCAGAAGCCTCCTGGGCACAGGTGGAAACATCAGGAGAAGTGGAAGTCTGGGGGAGGGTTCACTGAGGTGAAAGAGTAATTGTATCATTAATATTGAGAGTACCATCCCCGACTTGCCTCCATTTCTGCCGTGGGTGCCTGGGATTTCAGCAGTGAAACTGGATGGGTCTTGGCCCTCTGAATGCCCTGGGAGGGGGTGTGAGACACTGCAGTTACCGTCCTCTTGCTTAGGAAGGTCAAACTCGTGGAGAATTTTTAAAGCTCACTGGGAAATAACCTCTAGGCTATGGTCTTCCATGTTTTCCTCCTTTGTCAATCTCAATAATTGAATAAAACTTAACTTTTATTATTATGCTTCAGACTCTTGATCTCATTTGATCTTCCTAATACCCCGGTGGTATAGGTACTGTTATCCCCATTTTGCAGCTAACTAAACTGAGACTCAAAGTTTAAGTAGCTCGCTCAAGGAGGCTCAGCCAGTACCTGACCGGGTCAGGATCATCTGAAAGGGATGGTCCTGCCGCGGATAACTGAGACTTTGCCAAGCAAGTGGAAATGGTGTGGCATTTGTCGAGACCTGGTCGTGTATTCAGGGCTGTGTCAAATGAGGCCCCAGGAGAAGCACCTCATTACTGCCCAGAGACAGAGAGAGATGATCCAAGCTTCTCTCCCAGGAATTCAAATCTTGCAAAATATTCTTGTATTCTGTGAAGATGAGAAAGTTTACAACAACTTTCCCCAATACTTACTAAAGGATTCAGCTACTGTCAATGTATTCCTTGTTAAACAGCTTCATAGATTTCTTCATTCTTCCTTTGTCGACAGTGTCATATTTGATTTAAATTCACCAGCTGGTTGGTCTCTCTTTGACAGCAAGTTCCTTGGTGTCTGATAGGATTCGTGATGCAAATGTTTGTGACCATTTCTTCAAGACACTTGAGAGATGCTTGCAATCCACATCGCGTGCAACCCACGTGCTTTCCAGTTCAAGGATGCGGGGCATTTCCAATTATCCCATCTTGGAGCAGCCTCTGTGATGCATTATGGCCAATATGCATGGAAAATTTTTAGGCGTAGAGGAGGGTAAATTGGAAAATATGGGTTCTTTCACCCAATTCCTACCTATTTGGTCCTTAATGAAATTCAACCTTTTTTTTTTTTTAATTTAGAAATACGTATGCTTCCCCATTTTGCTGTTAAGGAAAAGGATCCTGACTTAATATTTAAACATATTTTAATGATGTGTGAAAATAACCCTTAATTACACAACCAGCCTCCCATCAACAGCGTACCCGTGTAGGGTCAGTCACATGCTTCCATCCTCACACCCCTGGAGAGTTTCTTTAGTTATTAACATAGTTGGTGGCTCAGATGGTAAAGAATCTGCCTGCCAATGCAGAAGACCCAGGCTCAATTGCTGGGGTGCAGAGTTCCCCTGGAAAGGAAATGGCAACCCACTCCAGTACTCTTGCCTGGGAAATGCCATGGACAGAGGAGCCTGGTGGGCTACAGCCCATGGGTCACAAAGAGTCAGACAGGACTCAGCGACTGAAACAACAGTAGCCAGGTGAAAGGTCCCGGTCCAGTGTGAGGACAAAGAAAACCAGATCAGAAGAGGCCTCTAATTTCATCAACTAAATCACGCTTGCAAACAAAGAAAAAAAATGTCTGCTTGTTTTTACTTTTATTGCCCCCTCTGGCATTACCGAGACAAGAAAATAACTGAAATAAGCATTTTCCACGAGCCTCTGGCATAAATCATGACTCACTCTGGCAGGTGCCTCAGCAGCACAGGCACCTCTGCTGATGGCCACGGCTGGTGTTGCTTGAGTGGGCGTTGTGTGCCAGGCACGGTCAGAATAGCCTGGAGTGGGTTCTCTTGTTTGGGGCTCACACCGTGGTTCCGAGGCACACACAGCTCCTAGCCTGTGCTACAGATGAGGACTCCATGTCACAGCAGGGTGAATCAGCTGGGGCAGTGACTTCTCCTGCAGCTCAGTCAATTCCCCTGGTTCTGGGGATGGCTCACTGCTCCCCAGAACCCTGCAAGTCTGATGGGAGAGCCCTGCTTAAAAAATACACTCAGGCCCCACTGGGGACAGAGTTGAGGATAATCATACATCACAAAAAACGCAAGTGTCCGGCCCGCCAACCAACCTAGCGCATTGTCCAATCCAGTCTTCTGAACCCATTTGCGTTCTGTTTTTATACTTGAACTTGGAACCCCCATTCTGGATTCCATTCTGTCCCCAGACAGCAGTGGCTCCCTCAAACGGCCCCTCCTATTTATCCCTCTTTTCCCTTCCCTCCTTACCCTTTATCCTAAAACTGTTTTCACCAAGCCCTCCAGACCCCAGGGATCTCCACTTTCTCCTCTATCTGGACCATCAGATGCCCCAGATCTTGAAAACTCTTCTAACTTTGAATTAGAAAGCAATTTCCAAATCCTGGAGCCTAGGTCTGCTCCACAACCTGCAGACTATGGAGAGCTCCCTATTCTTTCCTTCAGGTGGGTTGAGATAAAAAGTGGAACCTTCTAAGAAACCCTTACATACAAGTCAAGGCCAGTTCTTCCTGCGGAAGATCCACTCAACCACCAAAGCCCCCCCCTCTTCGGCCCACCCTATCTCCGACGGACGCACACCGTCTCTCCTCTTGCTCTCACCCCATATATTGTGAACGCACATCACCTCTCCTGTCAGGCTGTGCGCATGGATGACAAAGGCCTGATTTCCCTTTGCGGTTTCCTCTCCCCTGTCTGTCCTTGTCTATCTGCTCCGCTCTGGCTATTACTGCACACCCGCTGGGTAGCCAACACCAGATTCAGGGCACGGCAGAGGTTCTCCCCTGACTGCGAAGAGATTCGCCCATAGAGCTTTCCAGCTCAGGAAACTCAGCCCCTTAGTGAAACAGGAGGAAGGCACCACGTGCCCCTGCTTCCTGCAGCCACATGAGACGCGCTGAGCTGGCACCCAGGAGCACCACCCCTTGAGTTGGATTGAACTGAACCAACTCACTGAACTGAATATTTCTGCATCAGAAACCCCAACGGGAGAGGCACCAGGGTCAGATTTGGGCTCCTCCCACACACAGCTCTCCCCTCATCTGTTGCCTGAAAACCACACTTGATAAATAAATGGCTAGAAAGTCAGCAAAACATGGCTTCCATCTCGCCTACTCCGACTTCTCTGATGACCTCTATGCTCCTGTTTGGAGCCATGTGAAATGCTCTGGTCAATTACTCGAAAAGTGTCGATCAACATGAAGTCAACCTATTAAGTGCTGTGTTTTATCTCTTTTAGCCCCTTCTCCTCCCCATTACAGCATCAGTTCACTCTCTCCACTCCCCTCAGTGTGGACCCTCCACATATCAGAGGCCACTGGTCTTGCAGACCCCCAACCCCCATTCCCATGAGGACCCTGAGCCCTGAAGGGGCCCCTCTCCATGTTCTGCCATCAAAACAAGGCCATCAGGGCTTCCTCTGGCAGGGGTTCAGTGTCCTGATGGGTGGCAATGGGTGTTTAATGGATTGTTACTCGAATCAATTAACTCCCACCATCTTTACCCCCAAAGAAGAATAACATCCTACCAGAGATAAAATGCACACACCAGCAATTCATATTTTCAGGCAACTTTAAAATAATGATGTCAGTTAGAAACACTTAGCGAAGTAGGCAGCACCTTTGAGCAGAGTGCAGTTTCCTGTTCCCACCATCCAGATTCCGACCATTGTTCCCCATTTTGCACATTAACTCTTCATCTACGTTAAAAATGACTTCAAGCGAACATAAACAGTAAGATTTTTTTTTTCCTGTAAATAATTTAGCATGAATCTTTAAAAAATCTGTGTGGGCCAGCTCTGAAAAATGGAGACCCCATTCCCTAGATATTCTCCTATGTAACTACTGAGAATTTAAAACATTTTGCTGTTGCTCTTTAGGCACTCAGTCATGTATAACTGCTTGCAACCCTGTGGACTGTAGCCCACCAGGCTCCTCTGTCCATGGGATTTCCCAGGCAAGAATACTGGAGTGGCTTCCCCAGAGGTTCTTCCTGACCCAGGGATCGAACCCATGTGTCCTGCATTGGCAGATGGATTCTTTACCACAGGACCATCAAGAAATTTTATTTTACACTTTTTTTTTTTTTTAAAAAGGACTTCCCTGGTGGTCTAGTGGTTAAGACTCTGTACTTCTAATGCAGGAGGTGTGGGTTCGATTCCTGGTTTGGGAACTAAGATCCTGTATGCCCCACTGGGATCATCAAATAAATCATTCATTAAAATAAATAATTTTTTTAAAGTTTAAAAAAATGTTCAGGATGGGGAACACATATGCACACCCATGGCTGATGCATGTCAATGTATGGCAAAAATCATTACAATATTGTAATTAGCCTCCAATTAAATCATTTTTAAAAAATGAATAGAATTTCTGAAAGTCATCTAGCTCTCATTCAAGAACTTGCCTAATTATTCAAGAATGGTTTCTGGAGCTGGTTTGTATCGATAAGGATGTATCCAAGGCTCCCACGTTGCCCGTGGGGGCTGTGGTGCTGTTGGAAAGAGCAGGCCAGTAGCGGCTGCCACTGGGGCTCCTGCTCTTTGTCTCTCCTGGCATCCATACTGATGCTCCACATCTGTGTCTCCAGAGAACTGAAAATGAGACCTAAAAGCTTGGTTCAGTTCAATTCAGTTCAGTTGCTCAGTTGTGTCCGACTCTTTGCGACCCCATGAATCGCAGCACGCCAGGCCTCCCTGTCCATCACCAACTCCCAGAGTTCACCCAAACTCATGTCCATAGAGTCAATGATGCCATCCAGCCATCTCATCCTCAGTCGTCCCCTTCTCCTCCTGTCCCAATCCCTCCCAGCATCAGAGTCTTTTCCAATGAGTCAACTCTTCACGTGAGGTGGCCAAAGTACTGGAGTTTCAGCTTAAGCATCATTCCTTCCAAAGAACACCCAGGACTGATCTCCTTCAGAATGGACTGACTGGATCTCCTTTCAGTCCAAGGGACTCTCAAGAGTCTTCTCCAACACCACAGTTCAAAAGCATCAATCCTTCGGCACTCAGCTTTATTCACAGTCCAACTCTCACATCCATACACGACCACTGGAAAAACCATAGCCTTGACTAGACAGACCTTTGTTGGCAAAGTAATGTCTCTGCTTTTCAATACGCTATCTAGGTTGGACATAACTTTCCTTCCAAGGAGTAAGCCTCTTTTAATTTCATGGCTGCAGTCACCATCTGCAGTGATTTTGGAGCCCAAAAAAATAAAGTCTGACACTGCTTCCACTGTTTCCCCATCTATTTCCCATGAAGTGATGGGACCAGATGCCATGATCTTTGTTTTCTGAATGTTGAGCTTTAAGCCAACTTTTTCACTTTCCTCTTTTACTTTCAACATTCAGCTTAAACTCAGTCACTTCTTGGCATGTGAAGCTGGCCTCTCATCCTGCATCATGGGATATGTTTTTCCTGCTGTTAGGGATGTGAAGACTGATAACTGGGTTAAAGTGGTGACGGCCAGCCCTCTCCAGTATAAAGGCACCTTTCTGGCCCTGCAGCTGGCCAGCGACCCCTTAGGTGGATGCTCCAGCACCATGTGAATACCCTGATTGAATCTTTCGAGCCACACATTGTCCTTGTTGTTCAGCCTTCTTTGGTGGCTTGGACGGTAAAGAGTCTGCCTGGAATACGGGAAACCCAGGTTCAACCCCTGGTTTGGGAAGATCCCCTGGAGAAGGAAATGGCAACCCACTCCAGTCTTCTTGCCTGGATAATCCCATGTTGCTGTTCACTCGCTCAGTTGTGTCCAATTCTCTGTGGCCCCATGGACTGCAATGCATCAGACTTCCCTGTCCATCACCATCCCCTGGAGCTTGCTCAACTTCATATCCATTGAGTCACTGATACCACCCAACCATCTCATCCTCTGTCATCCCCTTCTCCTCCTGCCCTCAATCTTTCCCAGTATCGGTCTTTTTCAATGAGGCAGCTCTTCCCATCAGGTGGCATGCATGGCATTCGTTCACCTTGATTGTTTGGGTAAGGGCTCCAATGTGGCACATCCAAGGAAGGAAGCACTCTGAGAGGGCTCTGGGGCCACCTGGAGAACTGGTGGCTGGAGCATGGTGGGGAGGCAGGCGGGCCTGCAGGTGGGCAGGGAGAAACACAAAGCCATCTTTGGCTCCATGCTGGGCCCCCAGAAGCCCTGTAGGGTCTGTTCTAAGAGTCCTGCAGAGGTGCAGGCACCTCCCGGGGGTCTCATGCATCTGCCTAGAAGCGAGCTGGCCGGCTGATCACAGAGCTGGGGCTGAGGTATACAAGGTGCCCTTTTATATGTTTGGGTGAATACTTTGCTTTATTTTCCTTTTCCTTTCATTCCCCAGCCCTCATGAATTATTTATTTGTTATTAAATTCAACCGAATGAGATTTCAAAGGCAAGGAAAACTGCTGAAGTTCAAAGGAAATCAAATTATCATGATGAGCTCAGTGATGGGGGGGCGGGGGTGGGTGGCACAGAGAAACTCAGTCTGCTCTTGTGAAGGGCCTTCAGGTGGGTTTTCTGGGCCTGGCTCTCGGATGTCACCAGGCATGGAAGGTCCCCCAGTCAGTGTTGGTGTCACAGAGCCCCAGAGCCGGAGCATCTCCATACTGATCCAGGCACTGGGTCATCCTGGCCCTATGTCAGGCTTCCTGCAGCCAGGCCTGAATGCCACCTGGAGCGCACAGCCCTGAATTCTTCATACACACTGCCAAGGGGACTGTCCCCCATCTCTGCATCTATTCTTGCAGTAGGTCCGCCTTCAGGGCTCCCCTTGCTTAGTCTGTGCTCACAGACTCTCCCCTACAGGCCCCTCCAGCCCCTTCACCCACACCCTCTCCTGCGCCCACTCCACCCAGCCACACTAGCCTCATATCTGCCAGCAGGGATCCAGTGGTCCGGGGTCCTTCCACTATGTAGGTAAAGCACTCCCGTCTCCCCGGGCAACAGGCTGGTTCCAGCTCACCCTCTGGTCTCAGCTCATGGGCAATCTTCTCATAGAACAGACCCCCCAAGCTCCCCACCCAACAAGTCACTCTTCACATGCCTCATAAGAGTCCCCATCACCTGAGTACTGTCTGTTTCTCATTCATCAACCACCTCTTACCTCCACTCGAACACAAACTGAACGAATGATGAGGGAATCGCCAGCACCCAGCCCGGTACAGGGAGCGTGGCGGACCCTCCACCATTGTATGCTGCATAAAATGCAAGGAAAAGGACCCTGCAGAGCACGCAGAGCTCCACGGCAGTGGCCTCAGCACCACTCAGGGCCTGACGCTCAAGACCAGCACCGTGAGGTGGGCAGGGCAAGCACTCATGGTGCCGGGGTCTGTTTCTCCCTTTGCGACAGTGACGACAATGTGTGATATGTTTCATGGCCTTTATGTGATCCTTTGGCCAGAATATAAATCACACCTGTTCTGCTCACCCCTGAAAAGGCACGGCCCAGCAGCATGTTCCATAAATGCACACAGAGGAGGCGCTGCCTCTCGGGCCCTCGGAGGCGACTTGAGACAGAGCAGACCCATCTTCTGTCCCTATTCCGAAGGCATCAGGCCCCCCGTAGGGAAGATGGACTAGCAGGAAAACATGACCTTTGCAACAGAAACAGCTTTGAGGGTGATGCTCCGGGAGCAAAGAAGGAAGTGAGTGATTGAGCCTGGGTTGCTCATGATGCTTTTGAAATGAAATTATCTCTGTCTGAGTCCCAAGGATGGCCAGACACGCTCCTCTCTCCTTCACGGTGCAGCAGAAATGGAACGAGCGGAGGCGCAGACCCGTGGCAGCTTCGTATGTTCGGGGATTTACGCCGTTGACATGCTATAGGTGGGTCTCAAGGTGCCTGTGGGGGTGGGGGATGGGAGGCCTGGAAAGGGCATGGTTCACGCACCAAAGAGCCACCGGGCGGCGATGAGCAGCGAGGACTCATCCTGAAGATTCGGCCCCGGAAACCTTGAGCTCAAAGGACCGAGACCTGGCGGCCCCCAGGTCTCTTGATGGCTCAGTGGTAGAGACTCTGCTGCCGAGGCAAGAGATGCGGGCTCGATCCCTGGGTCAGGAAGCGCCCCTGGGGAAGGAAGTGGCAACCTGCTCCAGTATTCTCCCCATGGACAGGGGAGCCTGGCGGGCTACAGTCCATGGGGTCGCAAAGAGTCGGACACGACTGAGCGACTAAACAGCAAACAACAGCAACGTGAACGCGGCTGAGTGCTGCTCACAGCCAACCCTCTGTCATGCTGAATCGGAGCTGAGGTTTGCCTATGGACGGACTGGACGGACTAGGAGGCCCAGAGGTACACGCTCTTTTGATTAGCTCTTTGATTAGATCACCTCTCACTTTGGAGATTCAGGCCAACGTTCTCCATATTAATGATCAAATAAGGAGGGGGCAGTAACCCATCCCCTGGGCCTTACCCCCACCCACTTGGCTTCTTTTATATGAGCCCTTCTGATTATTCATCAGAGAAGCAAAGTGGACTAGCATTTGATCTTCCTTTGAGTATTTATCCCTATTCTGGTTATATTTGGGGATGCATTATTGCGTGCGTGCTCGATCATGTCCTACCCTTTGCAACCCCATGGACTGTAGCCCTCCAGGCTCCTCTGTTCATGGGATTCTCCAGGCAAGAATACCTTTGGGTTGCCATTTCCTCCTCCAGGGGATCTTTCCAAGCCAGGGATCAAACCTATGTCTCCTGCATTGGAGGCAGTTTCCTTACCATCTGAGCCGCCAGGGAAACCACGCGCCTGGGATGCATTATTCATATGCTAATAGCCACAACATGGAGAAGCAGATAAATGCCCAGCAGAAGAAACCCAGAGGTGTCTGTAACAGCGGAAGGATCCCTGAAGAAAGTCCCAAATGGGTCCCCTGTCCAGGCTGTCAAATAAATTCATGGCTGCAGCCTGTTTCAGAAGTCACAGGAGCTTCGACATATGAATAGCTTGCCTTCTGAGTCATCAGCATACATGCGCTGGTATCACTAAGCGGGTTCCACTCCGGGCACCACACCTGACTTTGACAGAGTGTAGGAGGAAGAGCTCATTAGTCCTCCCTGCTCATTCATCATGCGTGTCCAATTTTCCAGCCACTGACAAACGATCTTCATAAAATATGACTAAATCGTCCACGAAGCAACATTTCTCAAGGTCTAGCCAACAAATATCAAGGAATCACAGCACCCCTCACTTACCCTTTCAGCCAGGTGCCTTTCTGAACCATCATCCATCAGCTGGAGTGATGGGTCAGCGTGTGGAGGGGTGGACCCAGTACGAGGAGACTGGGATTCTAGGAAGGCAAGGCAACATGGGACCCCTCAGGCCGTGTGGTCATTAAAGGGCCAACTGAGGGACAGACAGGACGGCCCATACCCTGGGCAATGAACGTCCCGAAGCTCAGAGATGAAGGAGCTGGGGCAGAGGGTCTGCAAACCCAATTATTGAGGGTGTCTCCTGCGTTAGCAGGCAGATTCTTCACCACCAGCACCACCTGGGAACTCCTGAGGACTGGGGGCTAGATGTTTGAACCCCTGGCATCATAAATGCTTTCCCCAAATGGTCAAGTAGGTCCTCTTGCAGATGTTTACTGAGTAAATAAGGGGAGGGATGAATGAATGAATAGGAGCAAGGTGAAAAGCAAAAGCGTTCAAATTCTGTGGACACGGCTCCCAAGCAGTGTTCCAATTATGAGCTCTAATGACATTCTGACCACATGTTTCTGGCTTTTGCAGTACAGTAACCAACGCTCATCACTGTCTTATCTGCTTTGCTTTCCCCTCCCTTCTAAGCATCTCGATGTGTTTAATTCTTCTCCTTTCATTGTTTCCCTGATGGCTCAGACAGTAAAGAATCCACCTGTAATGCGGGAGACCCGGGTTTGATTCCTGGGTCAGGACTATCCCCTGGAGAAGGGCATGGCAACCTACTCCAGTGTTGTTGCCTAGAGAATTCCATGGACAGAGGAGCCTGGCGGGCTATAGTCCGTGGGGTTGCAAAGAGTCAGATACGACTGAGCGGCTATCATTTTTCATTGTTTGGGATTATAGCTATGTATCTTCAAAGAAATGAGAAGGAAAGAAGGAAGGAAGGGAGGGTGGCGGAGGGGGAAGAGGGAAGAAGAAAAAGGGCAAAATTACTACAATTTACTGAAAGGATTCCCAGATGGCTCAGTGGTAATAGAACCTGCCTGCCAATGCAGGAGACACAGGTTCAATCCCTGGGCTGGGAAGATCCTCTGGAAGAGGAAATGGCAACTCACTCTAGTGCTCACGCCTGGAGAATTCCATGGACAGAGGAGCCTGGCAGGCTACAGGCCACGGGGTTGCAGAGTCAGACATGCCTGAGTGACCGAGCACACAGTATTTACTGAGCTCCAGCTGGTGTGAACACAAGGCAATTAATTCTCTTTCTGGACTATGTAGGGAACTGCAGACAAGTCTCGATACAGAGTCATGCCTTGTGGTAGAAAGAAGCACAGGATGGTCATGGAGCCCACAGGATGAGCAATTAATCTGAGTTCAGAGAGCCAGGGGGAGTTTCTCAGAGAAGTATATCCTGAGGGATCAGCAGGATACGCCTGGGATGCGGGACACGGGGGAGGATTCAGCAGTCAGGGGAACAAAGACCAGCAACACGAGGTGGCTGAAGGTGTGCAAGGCAGAAGGCGCAAACACACAGGCCACCACAACACAACCGGATGGACTCTCACAAGGATGAGCGTAGTGCTGCGGAGCCACACAAGCGCAGACCCGCTGTGGGTCCTGATGGAAGGTCAAGCCCCAGGCGGAAAGGGCCTTAGGGCGTGCTGGGCTTTGAGGAGATTGGAGAACGTGTGTCTTGAGGATTCAGCAGGCTTTTTGTCAACCAGTGACAGCAGGGAAGGTCTGGGTCAGTGAAAGCAGATAATCATCAGCAAGAAACAAAGCCCAGTCTTGCCTCCTCTGCCTTGGGGTCCCTCTGAGCGGCTCTCGGGTTAACTGCTGGGCGTGGCTGGTGATGAGCTATAGAAGGCACACTGGCCCCAGAGAAGGAGCACCAAATCACTCTAGGGAACGGAAGGCCACTCCGCCAAGGAGCCACCTCTAAAAGTCTGGTCTAATTTAGATTAAAAGTTCCCCCGAGATCTGTAGACTCATCTGCTGACAAGAACACTCAAGAGTACCTCAAACTTTACAATCCGAGCTGTACCCCCAGAGACGGCTCTCCTACAGTGCGCCCATCTCAAACAAAACTGGCAACTCCACGCTTCCCGATCTGCAGCTGAAACCTTGCTTTTGTCTCCTCCTGGATTCCCCCATGGACTCTGTCAGCAAATCCTGGCAAGTTCACTTACAATAATTTATCCTTAGTTATGTCCACTGCCAGAACCCTGGCAAGGTCACCACCAAATCTTGCCTGGATTCCTAACCATCATCCTTCTCCCTGGGGACCAGAGAGATCCTAGTGACACGTGTCAGATGCCATGCCTCTTCCCTCCCACCCTCCAGCAGCTGCCGGTTCACTCTGGTTAAAGCCAAGTTCCTTAAGTAACGGCCAACAAGACACGGCCTGGTCAGGCTCCTCCTCGGGCCCCTGGCCTTCCTAAAAGTATGATGGCCTCCTTGACGTCTTTGTAACGGAACAGCGCCCTCCCGCCTCAGGGCCTCTGCGCGTGCTCTGCTCTGTTCTTAGTACCGGGAGCCCATGGTCCACTCCCCTGCTTTATTCCGCTCTTTGGGCAAATGTCAGCTTCTCAGTGCAACCTCACTGGCTACACTTTTCACAATTTTAAGCCATTTCTTCCAACCTCCCAATATGTTCCTTGTTCTTTTTTCCTTAGAATTCATCACTAGATAGTACATAATAATATTTACTGATTTGTTTGCTTGGGTTTTTTTTGATTGTTTGTGTCTACCCATTAGACTGTAAGTCCAGGAAGGAGATTAAACCAGTCAATCCTAAAGGAAATCAACCCTGAATGTTTATTGGTAGGACTGTTGCTGAAGTTGAAGTTTCAACACTTTGGCAACATGGTGAGAACAGCCAACTCACTGGAAAAGACCCTGATGCTGGGGAAGACTGAAGGCAGGAGGAGAAGAGGACAACAGGATGAGATGGCTGGATGGCATCACCGACTTAAGGGACATGAGTGTGAGCAAACTCCTGGAGATACTGAAGGACAGGAAGCCTGGTGTGCTGCAGTCCATGGGGTTGCAAACAGTCGGATACAACTTAGCGACTGGACAACCACCACGAGTGAAAGACAAGATTTTTGACTGCTCACTGCTGTACCTAAAGTGGTTAACACTGTGTCTGAAGTTGGGCACATATTTGGGACTCAGGGTTCACTGATGCGTGAATGGCTTATTTTATGTCTAACATAAGCTGGTGTTGCCAGAATTCACTGAAAGGCAGGGTAATGGAGTAGATTACTCCATTCCCCTCTGAGTCAAATGAGCCCCTCCTGTCATGGAACAAACTTCTACTCTATTTCACTGGATTACACTTTTACTCTGTGCAAAATAAGTGTTTCTGTTTTGCCATTCTCTCTAATCACCGTAGCTCTTTCCTCTAGATCAGTACATTAGAGCAAGTGCTGATGTGACGGTTTGCAAAGCGAACCTACGGTTTGTCTGCACAAGCAGCCTGGCATGACTTACTTTCCAAGTACAGAAATGCCATGGGGCAAGAACGACTTTAGGGGTTGTTTTGTTTACACACATGTTGAGAAGTGGAAGTTTGCTGGTGCAAGTGTTGTTATGGATTCTCTGCGAGGAGAAGCTAAGGAACTCTTAGCTTAACTCTTAACATCACAGACCAACGATGAGGCCTAGCAGTGGATCCCCTAACAGGAACAACCTTCTCCTCGAGCTGGATGGCGAGATGCAGCTGGACAATGGACATCTGCGGTCCTTCTACCCTCAGCATCACAGAGGGAGGAAGTACCTGCTGTGGCAAATTGAGCCAAAGCTTCCGGAGCCAAAACCCTCAGCAAGAGCAGAAGGCGTCCCCGAGAAGTCCATCTCCAGAACTTGGTGCTTTAACAAGGTCATGCCTGTGTTGCTGCTCAGAACTCCATCAGGTACCAGCAGCTCTGACTTGAGGATGACCCCAGGCGTAACCAGTAAAGGCGGCTACAAGCAGCATCTCAAGTCAGCCAGGGCTCTGCCTGCCTGAACTCACCCTAACGCTAACCTGGGAATCGGCAGACGGGTCCAGGGGATGCGCTGCTGGGGTCCATCACTCACCGACACCCCAGTCTCCCTTGTAAATCTGCCTCCACGTGCTGCTATGTAACGACCTCTCTTCTCTGCTGCTCAGCACAGACCTGCCACCCCAGCAGGCTTTTCAGATGGAGCCAGACACCGCCCGAGAAAAACAGCATCAGGACCACACCTCATCCGAGGGGCCTGGGGACAGCTGAGGACTGCCTTCCAGGAAAACTCTTTCCGACTGGTCGAGAGAGGCAAGGCAGTGCTCTCTGAAGGAGGAGGGATGCCCTATGAACAGAGAAGGTCCTGTGGGTCCTCAGGGGACCCACGTGAGGGCACCCTCATGGGTCCTGCCACCCACACACTCTCAACCACGAGGCCACCTACAAGAAGGCCGTGGGCTTGCTCACATGGAACCTCCCCGCCTGGTAGCACGGCTGGTGTGTGTGTCAGATCAACCACGCAGGGACACTGCTGACCCGAGAAGATGCCCCTGACGGAGACCCACCCACAAAGCTTGTCTGCGTCTCCCAGGGGACGGTGAGGCCCCAGGATTTCCCACTGATGGAGACCCACCCACAAAGCTCATCTGCGTCTCCCAGGGGACAGTGAGGCCCCAGGATTTCCGACTGACGGAGACCTACATCTGTGTCTCCCAGGGGACGGTGAGGCCCCAGGATTTCCCACTGATGGAGACCCATCCACAAAGCTCATCTGCGTCTCCCAGGGGACAGTGAGGCCCCAGGATTTCCGACTGACGGAGACCTACATCTGTGTCTCCCAGGGGACGGTGAGGCCCCAGGATTTCCCACTGATGGAGACCCATCCACAAAGCTCATCTGCGTCTCCCAGGGGACAGTGAGGCCCCAGGATTTCCGACTGACGGAGACCTACATCTGTGTCTCCCAGGGGACGGTGAGGCCCCAGGATTTCCCACTGATGGAGACCCACCCACAAAGCTCGTCTGCGTCTCCCAGGGGACAGTGAGGCCCCAGGATTTCCGACTGACGGAGACCTACATCTGTGTCTCCCAGGGGACGGTGAGGCCCCAGGATTTCCCACTGATGGAGACCCATCCACAAAGCTCATCTGCGTCTCCCAGGGGACAGTGAGGCCCCAGGATTTCCGACTGACGGAGACCTACATCTGTGTCTCCCAGGGGACGGTGAGGCCCCAGGATTTCCCACTGATGGAGACCCACCCACAAAGCTCGTCTGCGTCTCCCAGGGGACAGTGAGGCCCCAGGATTTCCGACTGACGGAGACCTACATCTGTGTCTCCCAGGGGACGGTGAGGCCCCAGGATTTCCCACTGATGGAGACCCATCCACAAAGCTCATCTGCGTCTCCCAGGGGACAGTGAGGCCCCAGGATTTCCGACTGACGGAGACCTACATCTGTGTCTCCCAGGGGACGGTGAGGCCCCAGGATTTCCCACTGATGGAGACCCACCCACAAAGCTCGTCTGCGTCTCCCAGGGGACGGTGAGGCCCCAGGATTTCCCACGCCATCCAGCTTCGTGAAGTCCTTTCAGCCACCTGCTCCTCCATTCCTCTGAGATCATAACAAAAGTTAATTCACAGCACAGAGCCCAAGCCCTTATTTCTGGAGATGATGAGTGGAAGTGCTCAGTTTTTCTGGGAACCGCGCTGAGCGCCCCTGGACTGTGCAACACGACAGCAAGTGAGAGGAAATCACGCAGCAGCAGAAAACTCTGCCAGGGCTGGTGGCTCCTCCAGAAGCCGCCTGCCCGTGCGGCCGCCGTCCGGCAGCTGCAGAGGGATGGGGATGCCCCTCCCCCAGCGGAAATCAATGTTTATGGGCTTATATTCTAAAGCATCCCAGGAAAAGGCTGGAGAATGATCAGGCCTCTTTTAGGATGCAAGCAGCTCATTCCTCAAGGAGCAGTCCTCTAATGGGATTAGGAAAAAGGCAACCCACTTCAGTGTTCCTGCCTGGAGAATCCCGCGGACGGAGGAGCCTGGCAGGCGACAGGCCACAGTGTCACAAAGACTGGGACACGACTGAGTGACTAACCTTCACTCTCATTAGCATGTTCATCCCTGGAATCTTACTTCCCAGACTTAGAAATTGCTTGGGAAAAGCTCATTCTTTCATGCCAGGAAGGATTAAAGAAAATGACCTTGGCCAAAGCATGAAGGTCACTTTAATATCAAACACAATGGAATGGGGAAAATTGAGCTAGGAGTTAGGCGGGTCTCACGCTACCCAGATGTGTTGAACGTAGGCTAATGGCATGAACAGTCTGAGTGACAATTTCCTCGTTTCTGAAATAAAGGAGATCAGAACTGTGTGCCTCAGTTTCTCCATGTGTAAAACAGGAATAGTGTACCTAATTCATAGGGTTGCCATTAAAGTCTCAGTAATCCACGCAGAGCCCCGAGAACAATACTTGCTGTTGTTGTAAGTAATGTTCAGCTCTTGTGCGACCCCATGGACTGCAGTCGCCAGGCTCCTCTGTCCGTGGGATTTCTCAGGCAAGAATCAAGTGGGTTGCCATTTCATTCTCCAGGGGATCTTCCTGGCCCAGGGACTGAACCCACATCTCCTGCATTGGCAGGCGAGTTCTTTACCACTCAGCCACCAGCCAGGCCCAGAACAATCCTTGAAACTGTAAAAATTCAGTTAACAGAATCCTCAGTTAAAGTGGGGAGATCAGTAGGGGGCAGGCTCACACCCTTTGATACCCAGTCTGTCAGTCAGTTCAGTCGCTCAGTCATATCCGACTCTTTGCAACCGCATGGACTGCAGCACACCAGGCCTCCCTGTCCATCACCAACTCCCGGAGTCCACCCAGACCCATGTCCACTGAGTCAGTGATGCCATCCAACCATCTCATCCTCTGTCGTTCCCTTCTCCTCCTGCCTCCAATCCCTCCCAGCATCAGGGTCTTTTCCAATGAGTCAACTCTTCGCATGAGGTGGCCAAAGTATTGGAGTTTCAGCTTCAGCATCAGTCCTTCCAATGAACACCCAGGACTGATCTCCTTCAGAATGGACTGGTTGGATCTCCTTGCAGTCCAAGGGACTCTCAAGAGTCTTCTCTATGAGGTGGCCAAAGTACTGGAGTTTCAGCTTTAGCATCATTCCTTCCAAAGAAATCCCAGGGTTGATCTCCTTCAGAATGGACTGGTTGGATCTCCTTGCAGTCCAAGGGACTCTCAAGAGTCTTCTCCAACACCACACTTCAAAAGCATCAATTCTTCGGCGATCAGCCTTCTTCACAGTCCAACTCTCACATCCATGCATGACCACAGGAAAAACCATAGCCTTGACTAGACGGACCTTAGTCGGCAAAGTAATGTCTCTGCTTTTGAAAATGCTATCTAGGTTGGACATAACTTTTCTTCGATACTAGCAGAGCCCAAATGGAGCGAAGACTGGAGAGGACTCAGCCAATGAGAAGCCACAGACTCTTTGGTTACTGCATCCTCCCCACTTCCTCTTCCCTTGTATAAAAGCATCCTCCTTCCCCTGCCCTGCAGGGACTTGCATGTACTCACCATGCAAGACCCCAAACTGCAATTCTCTGATGATCCTGAATAAACCCATTTCTGCTGGAGAAATACCTGCCATCTATGGATTTCAGGTCAGCAGTAGCAAGCTGTGAATAATTATGACGAGGATGACAACTGCAAGGCTGCAATGGCTGCTGTGAGATATACTGAAAGTGACGTCACTTGTGTATTAAGATAGTCCTTCCTGGGCGGTGCCAGTTCTCAAGAACCCGCCTGTTGATGCAGGGGATGCGAGAGGCAAGAGTTCGATCCCTGGGTCGGGAAGATCCCCTGGAGTAGGAAATCCAGCCCACTCCTGTGCTCTTGCCTGGAGAATCCCATGGACAGAGGAGCCTGGTGGGCTACAGTTCACGGAGCCACAAAGAGTCGGATATGACTGAGCAACTAAGCACAAAAGATCCACCTTTGGTAAAAGTGCAAGAGTGAGCCCCACGCCCCCTTTCCACATGCCTCACTGTGCTCTGCCATGACCACCCCCACCAACCCGCCTGGGAGTGAACCAGAGCGGGGTCAGAGGCGGAAACCAGTATCTGCTGAGCTCACGCATTCTAGCCTATGAGTCCAAGAGAGAGAGAATGTGGTCCCTAACGTGCAAGCTGAAGCACCAGGAACAGGACTTTCTTTCCAGCGCTGACGTCAGTGCGGTGCCCTCCACCTTAGCCAAAGAATCATCGCGCTCTTCACTGATCCTGAGCAAGGGGTTTGAAAACACTGCCTGTATTCTGAAGGGACAGAGAGACTGGTTCCTCTGAAATCAAGTGGGAAGCCTCGCGTGTGCTTCTAGAAGAGTCTGTCAGGAGCCATGGTCACAGCTGAGATTTCATGAAGCTAAGAAGCAGGATCCGCACCAGCATCAGGATAGAATAAGCCACCGCTGTGTACAGAGTGGGCAGCCAGCCTGCTAAGTGTTTCAGCAGAAATTGAGTGGCTATAATATGAGCAAGCAAATCAAACCAGTCAGTCTTAAAGGAAATCTACCTTGAATACTCATTGGAAGGACTGATGGCTGAAGCTGAAGCTCCAATACTTTGGCCACCTGAAGTGAAGAGCTGACTCACTGGAAAGGTCCTTATGATGGGAAAGATTGAAGGCAGGAGGAGAGTGGGGTGACAGAGGATGAGGTGGCTGGATGGCATCACTGATGCAATGCACGTGAACTTGGACAAGCTCCGGGAGATGGTGAGGGGCAGGGAGGCCTGGCGGGCTGCAGTTCATGGCGTGCCAAAGAATCGGACACAACTGGGTGAATGAACAAGAAGATGAGAAGAGGGCAGGAGCAGGAGGCCTGCGGCCCCCCCCCCCCCCCGCCAACGAAAGGCCTCCGTCCCCACTGAGGAGACTCTCTGGCCAACGTTCTCATTGTGAGGAGACACGAGGCAAATCCCACTGACAGGCGTGCGGCAGAAAAACTCAAAACGTGAAGGTCACGAAGGCAAGACAGACAGAGGAAATGCTCCATTTGAAAAGAGATTAGAGAGACAGAACAATTAATGCACCAGTGACCCTGGACTGGATCCAGGAACGGGGGCACCATAGTGACCAGTAGGGCACCACCGCTGGGACAACTGAAACGAGCATGCTGATGCTGGATTAGACGGCACTGCACTGACTGCAAATATCCTCAGGGGAGGAGCTGCACTGTGTCACTGTGGCTTTTCTTGTGGGATTTACAGCTGGACACCCTGCTCTCAGGTAAGTCCCCAGCGACCACACACATGGAACCGGAGGCACATCCGGTGTCGGGCAGCCCTGCTATGCCTCCAGCCTGGACAGGCATGGGATCCATGCTGCACGGAGGTTCTCAGCTTCCGGGTCACAGGATCTGATAACTGTGCAGAGCCCTGTGAGTAATCTCCTACGAATGAAGATTAAAGTCTTCAAATGGTTTCTTTTAGAAAACACATCAGAAAGGACAAAGGGTTTTCCCTGTAATGCTTGTAATAGCGTCGCCCTCATTCCCTTACATTTCCATTCCATTTCTTGAGTGGGGTGGACTTCACGAAGCACATGACGGCGTGTGTGTACAGGCAGCCAGGGCCAGCTGAAGCTGGGGAGAGCAGGCAGCGTGAACTGACCGCCCACCATGGGTCGCCCCCTGCCCTTGAGGCTCTCTGCTTGTTGTTTTTTTAATATTAATATTAAATATTAATGTGGACCATTTTAAAAATCTTTACTGAATTCATTACAATGTTGCTTCTGTCTTACGTTTTGGTTTTTTGGCTGCAAGGCATGTGGGATCTCAGTTCCCTGACCGGACACCGACCCCACATCCCCTGCACTGGAAGGCGAAGTCTCAACCACTGAACCTCCAGGGGAGCTCTGATGCTCTCTATCTGCTGTCTCACTGAACATCCCAAAATGGCATTTGGGATATTAAAGGTAATTTCAATATATTTTACCTATATTTCCTTTAAGATTGACTGGTTTGATTGACATTATGATCTTAAAATATCATCTTACCATATTACACATTTGGAGTGGGTTGCCTTTTCCTTCTCCAGGGAATCTTCCCAATCCAGGGATCGAACCCAGGTCTCCTGTACTGGCAGGCAGATTCTTTACCGACTGAGCTACAAGGGAAGCCCTCATATTATACAAGTCTCTCTTAAAAACGGGGTCTCCTAGGCCTGGACACAGCGCTCCAGATGGGGTGGGCGGTCACTATATTTTACCCAGTCAGATGTGGCAGTGTTGCCAGATGGCTTGTCTTGCACTGAGTGTCAACTAAATCCTGTAAGACAGCGTGAAGTCTAATCAACTGAATCCTGTAAGACAGCGTGAAGTCCAATCATCTCTCCCACTCTTACTGGACTTCCCCAGGCAGCATCTTCAGGGCTTCCAAACAGGTTGTAGATGAAGGAAGTGTGCATGCTTGGGAGGGAGTTGCCTGAATTCTATGGACCTCACTGAAGGGAAGGGGATGACCACATATCCCACTGTTTAAGCCAATAATCTTTGAAGGAAGGAGTCTGCTGAGCAGCAGTTACGGGAATTGTCTCAGCAGAAATGGCGCACGTCAGGGGAGACAGCATCCATCACGCGGCATCACCAGGCAACGGGTCAGGATGCGCCGCAGCCGCAGCCGCCCAGGGCCAAGGAGCACGTTCTCTGGACCGGCAGAGGGGGCGGTGGGAAGGCGGCGGCACAGGCTTCCCGGGGCAAAGGCCTGAGACAGAGCCAGGAGCTCTGCTGAGCCAAGCCAGCGGCTGCTTCGGGTTCGGCCAATGGGGCTGGGCAAGCGCTGGGCACTGGGGGGCCTCCTGCCACCCCAGACCTGCGGTCACAGGGCTGGCCAAGAGGGCAGGTCCCAGCAAAGGGGACAGGACGCTGACTGGGCACAGCAACCTGAGAAGACTCACGGGGCAGGGGCCAGGCTTCCCAGCAGGTCTGTGTAGCCGTGAGCAGTGGTGAATCCTCCAGCACCGTGCTGAGTGAACTAAAAGACCCTGTTCTCGGGTAAGGATGTTAATTCAGCCATATTATGCATGTGTGTGTGTGTGTGTGTTCAGTTGCTAAGTAGTGTCTGACTCTTTGTGACCCCGTTGCTACAGTCCTTCAGGCTTCCCTGTCCTTCACCAACTCCCGGAGCTTGCTCAAACTCATGTCCACTGAGTTAGTGATGCCATCCAACCATCTCATCCTCTGTTGCCCCTTCTCCTCCTGCCTTCAATCTTTCCCAGCATCAGGGTCTTTTCCGATGAATCGGCTCTTCGAATCAGGTGGCCAAAGTATTGGAGCATTAGCTTCAGCATCAGTCCTTTCAGTGAGTATTCATATGGTTGATTTCCTTTAGGATTGACCGGTTTAGTAATCCCCAGATGTAGTATTGTTGAGTCATAGAAACTATCAGTCTTTTTGGTTAACGATTTATACTTAAACCACCGAGTTCCCAAATTCCCTGACTGCCAACAAGTTATGTTCAGAGAACCAACCCCTGGTGAGAAAAGCAAGAAAGGCAGCAGAAGCCCAGGGAGCCTCGCAAACTAAAGAGCAGCCCTGCTCTGGGCCTGCCTTCAGGCTGGCCAGCAGAGAGACGCTAAAGACAGGTAACCACTCACCGTGAAGGCCACTGGGCGCCGCCTGCGGTCAGAAGTCTCGCTCCTCTGCCCTCCTCCGCCCACATCTCTCCCGTTCACTCCCGAGTTTTACCCTTGCTCTCACGTGTACAACAGTCCTCTTTCACAGGGGAGACAGTAGCCAGATTCACCTCATAAAAGCACGTTTCCAATCTTTCCTGTTTAAGCTCTTCTGCACGTGTGAAAATAACCAAGTCATTTCAGTCGTGTCTGACTCTTTGTGACCCCATGGACCGTAGCCCGCCGGGCTCCTCAGTTCATGGGATTCTCCTGGCAAGAATACTGGAGTGAGTTGCCATTTCCGTCTCCAGGGGATCTTCCTGACCCAGGGATTGAACCCATGTCTCTTATGTCTCCTGTACTGGCAAGCGGGTTCTTTATCACCAGCGCTACCTGAGGAGCCCTAACTTATGTAACTAAACAATATCATTAAATCTCATTAAAAAACATACTCCAGAGAACAGGAAGTACATCACATTAGTATCCTATTCATTCAGCAAAATCTCAAAGCTTGCTTAGGAGGCAGCATAGGATAAAAATAATAGAAATTAAAAGAGGATGTAAAATGTTTACTGTTTAGTTGGCAAGACGTAGTGAAGATTAATCATTATGTAGGAGACGCCATGAAGGTCATTCGGGTCAAGCAGACAAGAGGAGCGCTGGGCTCCGAAGAAGTGAACCTTCTGAAATGTCTGGGGAGGCTCAGGGGGAGGCCTGGGAATGCTTGGGGAAGGGAAGGAATGTTCAAATTTGGATAAAATGAAATATAAAAGAACCTTCCAGATGGAGAAATATTATCAACCCAGTGTGAACTGGGTCAGTGACTCCTAAATACCTGTCCCTGGATAACTGATCCTTAATGATGATGTCTCAATTGCTGGTAAATTTCTTAAAAATGGAGAGATATAATGAGTGTTTTGTAAAGGTAAGGTTTTTTAAAAACCATGGTATTTATTCAGAAAAATATGTTCTCCCTGCATGTTAAAATGTTCTTTCTTTAGGGTTTTCCTGGTGGCTCAGCTGGTTTAGAATCTGCCTGCAGTGCGGAGACCTGGGTTCCATCCTTGGGTCAGGAAGATCCCCTGGAGAAGGGAAAGGCTACCCACTCCAGGATTCTTGTCTGGGAAAACCCTCGGGCAGAGGAGCCTGGCAGGCTACAGTCCACGGGGTCACAAAGAGCAGACATGACTGAGCACGCGCATGTCCTTTCTTTTAAAAACTACTGTGATAACAGAGAGCAGTTTAGTTTCAGGTCAGCTCACTAGGAACAAGCTGGCAACACCAAGTGAGGTCTGCTCCCCCATGGGGTCTGAAGGCAGTCCAGAAGCCCATGGCCGGGGGCGAAGGGCGTTCGTGGAGCTGGATCTTCCGACGAGCAAGCTGGACAGGCAGAGTGGGCGGAAGCCGGGCGCCGCCTCTGAGCAGCTGGAGCGGGACCGCCCTTCACTCCGGGGTTATAGATGCGCTCCTGAAAAGGGGGCCACACGGTGAAAGCAGAGTCCAGGAGGAGCGCGCCGTCTCCCTGGAAGGCGTCACTTTCATAGGAACCTTGGCGGCGACCCGTGCAAGTCAAACCAATAGCCTGTGTTTTGTCTGCTCTGTGTCATCTTTACCATTTTCCTCCCTGAAATGGAAGCCAGCCTTGCTCTCCAGCCTCGTCAAAGGACCAAACACAAGCTCTCTCTCCTTTTGGCAGATCCCCAGATGCTTCCAAGAGCCTTGACCTTTGTTACAAGGTAAAGATTCTACTCCACCATGTGTTTTAGCTACACAGATAAGATGCGGTTCCTCCAGCTTCAAACGGGAGAGAATCAGATGATGCACCTTTTATAAGGCAGAGAAGCACACGATGGACCAACTCTAACGCACCCTGTAAATTACAACATTTCTCTTCCACGGAACTCAGGGTTCCAGGTAAACTGCACAGCACGAGAGGAACGTCTCCCAACCCCTCCCCATCCCCCCAAACCTTTGACTAGAGAATGTCACAGCAATATCCAGGCCAGTCTGCATGGAGGAGGCTAACTGCCCCGGGGAAGGGAAGGCAGAAGGGGGCGGCCGGGCACCTGGATGGTCAGAGGCAGAAAGATGCTTGTGTGGCCGGAGAGAAAAGACTAGGCACATCCCATCTGTCCTTCGCCAAAAACTTCCCAAGCCAAATCCTCGGGATGTTCCAAATCCACCGACGCCTGGATCTTAGAAAATGTGAAGACAAACAGTGCTTAGGATTTTGAGCTGTAGCTTCAAGTACTAGAGATAAAGCAAGAGCGAGGAAGAGGGGGTGATGAAGGCCTGGGTGATTGACGCCAAAGACTAAGAGGCTGGGAACAGTGTCTCCTCCAGACGTCAGGTGTTACAGGCGTCTGTCTCCATTTCCTGGAACCTAAAGAGAGAGGAACAGGAGGGAGCGGTCCTCCAGAGCCAGCCCACCCAAGCGGCTGGGCTGCGTCTCCTGCAAGGAGGGCGTCCTGGGCCCATCGCTCAGAGCAGGTGATGAGTCAGATCAATGCATCAGCGGAGGACATGGGGGAAGCACGGAGCTGGCCGGCCCTTTGCTGCTGAAACGAGCCTGTCATGATACACACACACACACGGCAGAGTCCTAGACAGACAGGGGTTTTCATTCAGTGCTTATCCTCCCCAGGTTTGCAGCTAATCCTCATGAAACAGGGCTTCAGACGGCAGCAGGCCTGGGCCTGAGCAAGTTGGCTTAGCTCAGCCTTTGCTGGTGAGCTGATGTGGGGGCGGGGGAACCTCGAGTAACCTGGGTGGACCAAGGGACATCCTACCCCTCTCGCCACCTGAAGGGGCAGAGCAAGTTACCATTCTATCCTCCAGATGACTGCTACCAAGATCCTGAGCTTCCCACCTCTCCTCTGGAATAACCAGGATTTGAACCTCCGGCTGGATGACCCCGACGCCACCTTCTCTCTATCCCAAGAAACTGGGCTGCAACATGGGCCCAATTGCCCAAACTTCCGGGGATTCGGTTTTCTCCTCTATCAGTTTGGAAGTACCGAGAATATGAAAACTAGCCTTGCAGTAAAACTACAGCGGAGACGAAGCGATAAAAAGAAACTGTTGGACGAGTTCTACAGCCCAAGTCATGCCGTGCTCAGCAGCTCAGCTGTGTCCAGCGTTCTGCGATCCCATGGACTGTAGCCTGCCAGACTCCTTCATCCAGGAGATTCTCCAGGCATGAATACTGGAGCAGGTTGCCATTTCCTCCTCCAGGGGATCTTTCTGACCCAGGCATCGAACCTGCGGCTCTTGCATCTCATGCGTTAGCAGGCGGATTCCTGTCTCATTAGCACTGAACCAACTGGCCAGCCCACAGTCCAAGCAGGCGCTAAGGTTTGTTCACTCATCAGCTAAGCTTTGTTCATTCATGCATTCATTCAGTCGAGTCTGGGGCCAGAGGCTATGGAGCTATTTGGGGATTTGGGTTCCCATCCTGACCAGCACCCTCCCCCGGAGACAATCAATCAGTTGTTATCTGTGCTGCTCCGTCTACACCTGCAGGGGAAGCTCTGTGCTGTGTGGACAGGCTCCAAGGGGCAGACGCTGCTGGAACTCCCTGGACATGGGGGACTGTGTCTAATGTGTTTCATGCAAAGGCCACATCTCAAGCTGATTTCTCATAGGAAGCAAAGGGGAGCCCTATCCAGGAGAGGTGACCCCAGGAAGTCTTTAGGAACCATCTTGAAGGCAAACATCCATTTTGTACCAGATTACTGCCGGATACAAGACACGCAAGCTTATTTGCTCACATCCAGAGCTGTCGCTCTCTACTGCAAACTGGAGCCACAGAAATTTGCATACTTCATTCCCTCCGATAATTAGCAAGCACTGAAAGGTGCTTTCTGAAGGATTGGGGGTGACTTTCAACTTAGGAGCTCTGTTTGCTTCTCTCTAGGTAGGAGGAAGTCAGTATTTGCTCCAGGCACAGCCGATTTTCACTCTTGCTCACCAAATCCGACCACCCATGACGCCAAAGCGCACCTTTCTAGAGGGTTCTCTGGCCAGCCTATGGCTGCCACGTCAACCGTGCCCTCCTCCAGCTTCTGCTGGCACGCATGGTAGGGATGCTGTGAGTGTGGGAGGGGGAGGCAGGCAGAGGTCAGGATGACCCAGCGTGCCCACCTGGTTCATAAATTGAGCTTATGCCGGTTGTTCTGGTATAAGGATTAACCGCACATCCACCCTCAAAGTGCCCCACTCAGGACAAGTCACGCCGCTTTCCTGGGCACCAGACGAAGGCTGTGAGCAAAGGTTCAGACCTTTGCAGACGTGTGTGCGCTATTGCCCTACGTAGGCAAAGAGAGGGACGACGAGCTGGCTGCCAGCCTCCGTGCGTCCTCGCGTGGGGTCACCGGACGACGGTCACGGGTCCTACCGCTCCCAGCCCGAGGCTGGTGCTGGTGGGCCCCCTCCACCGCGCACCTCACGGCCTGGCTTCCACAGGAGGCCACGCGACGCGACGGGAGCCAGGGGCTGGAGGCAGGAGGCTGACAAGGAAGGCAGATGCGCCCGCCCCGGCCCCTCCCTGCAGCGCCCCGGCAGTCTGCGTCCCTTCTCCCTCCCTGGGCCCTGAGGGCAGCCCGCTCCCTGCTCCCGCCCACCTGGGGTGGCAGCGGACCCAGGCCCTGCGCCCTCCTCCCTCTCTGGGCCTTTAATGGCCCTACTGTGGGTGCCATTTCCGCAGCACCCTGACCGACGCACCCCATCACAGCAGTTCCCCGCACCTGGCACTTTCTCCAGATCTTAAGTCAGTGGCACAATTGTCAACTCCCAGGAAGCGAGGTGCCTCGATCGATACTGGCTGCAACTGTGGTCTCAGGAAGGGTGGCGTGCCAGGCACGGGGGGCAGGGCGGCAGCACGGGATGGTTGGGGTCACAGGAGCCAGCTTACAGGGATGGGGTGCTCCTGACAAGCACCCCTCGGAGCTGCGGCCCTGATCCCTGGAGCCGGTTTCCAGACCCTGAGACCTCGCATCTCACCCTCGAGTCTCCGCCCACGTTTTCCTGGTTCCCACGCTCCAGGCCTCCTCCTGCTCCAGCCCACACGGGCCCTGCTCACGCCTCTCACTGGGTGCCACCCTGGCCCCTTCCTGGAACCACCCAGGCTACCTTTTCCACGATCCCATCAATGGAGAATTCACCTCCACCAGCCTCCACCTCCCCTCCTCATTGTGAGCCTTCTTTTCTAAGCCACATCCTTTCTGCCTTGAATAACCCCGACTCTCCACTTGCTGAGTACTTGAATTTTCTCCAAGGTCTCCCAAGGCTGTCGATGTGTAGCCAACTGGACAGTAGCCCCTGGAAAGCAAGGCCACATGACGTGTCTTCTTTAAGAGCAACTGCTGACCAGATAACAAGTGCGTAACGAAAATCTGCTGGTTGGCCTTTAAGGGCAGCTACCAGGTGGTACTAGCAGTAAAGAAACCCCCCTGCCAGAGAAGGAGATGGAAGAGATGTGGGTTTGATCCCTGGGTCAGGAAGGTCCCCTGGAGGAGGACACGGCAACCCTCTGCAGGATTCTTGCCTGGAGAATCCCATGGACAGAGGAGCCCAGCAGGCCACAGGCCACGGGGTCACAGAGGGTCAGACACGACTGAAGCGACTCAGCCCGCACGCACCCTCAGAACAGCCCCGGGGTCAGCCTCGTGGTGTGGCGGGGGCCCGGCTTCCTGGGAGGTGTGCAGGGACGGCAGGGCGCTTTGAGATGGAGACAAACTGCCTTCGTTTCCTTTGGATTTCCAGTTTGTATTCCGAATTTTAAAAGAGAAAGAAAATTCTTTCCCCCACTCCCCCATAATCATGTTGAAAGGAAAAATAAAATAGTGTGTTTTATAAATCATTTTGGGTGAATTTCTTCCTCCAAAATTAAAGAAGAAAACCAGGTGGCTTCCTTTGATTCCAGTCCTTTTCATGTTCTTCCACGTGTCATGTGAAAGCACGGCTGCTATGGCAACCACTCATTATTTTTCAGGAGTTGGCTAGATATTTTAACAACAACACCCCCAAAAAAGCCCCAAATCTTTCAAGCCTCCAGATAGTCTTAATTTACATCCTACACAGGTTTCTAATTTTTACAATTCCTTAACTAAGTACTTTGCTGCAGCTTTAACAAGCCTAACCAACCTACAACTTTGTCACTAAATGAGCTTTGGGGAATAATTCAGCAGCTTGACTTTCCCCCTGTATTGCTCAGAATCTAAGAGAATTTTAAATAGTTCTTACATTCTGGAGTCTTGCTCTGTCTTCAGGGTAGAAGATGTATGTGGGTTTAACGAAGTCTAAAAAGTCTGGAGTGTGCGTGTCTGTGTGTGTGTGTATCTACAAGTACCCTTCAGTTGGAGAGAACTGGAATGTAATTAAGGAAGAAAGAATTTCTTCTTGAATCACCCTATCTACATACTCTTTTTCAGAGCATTTATCATCTCTCAGCACGGTGTTAGAATCTCTTAAGGCTTCAGAGAAGCAGGTGACATCATTCTTATCTTCAGCATAATTAATATCTGGCTGGAAGAGGATATCAAGATATTCCTTCACAATAGAGAGAGGCGAGGTAGACAGGAAGACCCGGAACTATTCATGTGTAAATTACAGAAGCAGCAGCGATGGCTAAGGAAGGAAGGGATTGCTGTCAGGGTCTGGAAAGGGGCTAACAGGAGGGGATCCGTGCTCTATCCAGGGCCTCATGTGGGGCAGTCTAACCCTCAGCAAATGCTTCCTGAGCCCCTGCTCTCTACTGGGCAGGTACTTTCAAAGGAGATACAGCACATGACCTTTGCTCTCACCTGGTTGCTACCCAGATTTAGATGAAATCTAAACGACTCCTGGAGAGAAATTAAATCCTCGGCAAAGGAAAAGGCCTTTTGGAAATGCTCCGCATTTCCAGTGGTCCCAAGGAGGACAAGACTCAGCTCGGCATTAGGAGTGGAGCCCCAGAGGCTGCCGCCCCCTGCACGGCGAGAGCCGTGGGGCTCCCGAGGTCAGCCCACGGAAGGATAAATCAGCGGGACCTCAGTGCATAATGATGCCGAGAGATTCTACAAGAGAATAAGCAAAGGGCCCAGGGACCAAACACGCTGGTTATGGAGACAGAAGCTGGTTTCCTGGCCCCGTGCACCCTGTCTGGTTAGTACATTCCTTAGTGGCAGATCCCATGACAGAACGGGGTGGCTTCAGCTCAGAGACCCAGCTAGCATGCAGTGAAACCATCCTCAGGGATTTTAAATCGCATTGGTTACCTGTGAACATCCTCAGACCCAAACATGACCCTCAACAGAAGCACATGCAATGTAGAGGCCTCAATACATTTTGTGAAGAAGGTTGTTTAAGAATATCTTATCATGTTGCCCCCATGTTTGAAAACTACAGCACAATGATAAATTTACTTTGTAAACATTACATATTGACATTATTTCTTGTAGAGGGCAAGATGGCTCTTGTTTTTCAGTCTTTATCTGTTAGGATCCACTGGGTTGAGCACATGACTTCTCTATTTCTGATTCTTTTTCCAGTCCATCCTGTGTTCCCCAATGAGTAGCAAATGATGCTGTCTCCAAGGCCTTATTAAGCACCACAGACAGAATGTACGCCCTGACAGGTGGTGGAATCCCAAGGAGACAGCGTCCTCACCCATCCATGCCATATCCACAGAAGATGCGGGTCTGACACCGCACTGTCGGGAAAGATGTGATCAGAACTTCCCTGGGGGTTCAGTGGCTCACACTCTTGAGTTCCCAGTGCAGGGGGCCAGGTTCCACGTCTACTCGGGGAACTAGATCCCACACGCTGCAACTAAGAGCCCACGTGCCGCACCTAGAGATCCTGCACCCCGCAACTAAGACCCGGCACAGTCAAATAAACAAATTTAAAAAAAAGAATAAGACATGATCCTGGCTGACATTTTCCCAGGCCCCACTTTCTCTGATGACTTGTAACCCCTTTGGGGTACAACCCTTACTTCAACAGATGAGGTTCTTCTTTCTCATTCCACATACAAACAACACAAGTCTATCACTACTTATCCTGACACTTTTTAAACCCTAGGCTTCATCTGTCCTATCTTCTCTTTCCTTTCCCCGATTTCTGATGATTTCCAATCTTCTTTCTTTTCAACCCAGACTGATTCTTTCTTCAATGTTTACTTTTAATCGATTGGTGATTGCTTTACAATATTGGTTTGATTTCTGCCATATATCAATATGAATTAGCCATAGGGATACATATGTCTCCTCCCTCTTGAATCTCCCTCCTACCTCCCACCCATTCCCACCCCTCTAGGCTGTCACAGAGCCCCAGCTCGAGTTCCCTGAGTCACACAGCACATTCCCGTGGGCTGCCTATTTACCTATGTTAGTGTCCATGTGTCCACGCTACGGTCCCCATTCACCTCGACACGCAGTGTAGACCGTGGCTTCCTCCCCACAGCCATCAATGCAGTTAGCAGGGCACTGCTGGCATTCAGGGCCTGTACACTTATGGGCTGAAGCACGCATTGCTGATACTTCACTATAAATTATTTTATTTCATCTACATTAAATTTTTTTTAATTGTGTATGCACACAAGCTTTATTAGAGATGCACCTCATTTAAGCTAGGAAAAGGGCATTAAAGTATTTGCCATGGCAAGGGGAGTATGGGATGATCCTAACACAAGCATCTCTAGGTTTGCTTTTTTTTTTTTTTTTTTCAAAAACAATAGACCTATTTGCTCAAGGCCCCCCACTACTTATAGAAAGAGGGGGAAGCAGCCCAGGTATCTAGCTCTCAACCTTCCCCTCCCTGCTTGGCTGCTTTCTTTTAAGCATTAGGCCCTCAGGGGAGCCCCTATATGAGGTCCTGATACATACAGCAAGCTTGTCCCCCAATACCAAAAGGGGGAAGTGATGCGCTGGCAGACGGCCAGACTGAGAGGTCTGGCCAGTGTTTCAAGCGCTGAAGCTGGCTCAGGAAGGCCCCTGCTGGTCAAGGGTATCCCCCTCACAAGGCATCCACCCTTGGCACACACACCGCCCTGCTCAAGGGACACTTCCCTCTTCCCACTGAAACCAACAGTATCTAATGTGAACATTACTATATTTCTTTTAAAATTATGAAATGGAAAATTATATTTCCTACGTGTAACGATATGACACACACATGCGTTGGTCTGCTCTCACCTGGTTGTAGTAACAATAATATCTTACTAACAGAAACCTGGATGAAACAGTGGAAGCTCAATGCCAGCGACACAGCGCCCTTCCCTCGTCCCTCCCCAGCAACCTGTAGCCTGGGGCTGCTGCGCGTATTTCCATCCTGTGTTTCTACACTTTACTTTCGCGTGTCCACGACAATAAACAGTAACTGTTTCGCATGAGTCAGGTCTGACCTAGACGGTATCACACCGTGCCTGTAATCTTTATTGTAATGCAAAGGGTTGTCTCAGATTTCTCGAAATACCTCGAGCATCCACTTGATTGCTGTGCTGCATTCCGTTCTGTGAGCACACTTCTGTGACTTACACACTCCATATTTACAAACATCACATGGTTTTGCCTTCTATCACCGCAAATGAATATCTCCACGCATAATTCTTGCTTGTATCTGTCAGTGTTCTCTCGGGACTATACATTCAGGGAGAACTGCCAGATGGAGTGATAAACAACTCCAACACTTATTAGATAGAGGTCTACTTGGGGAGAATGCTAAATTGCTTTCAAGAGTAGCTGCACCCATGTCTTCCGAAACCATCAATATGCGTAAATTTATTTTTCTCCCTATTATCAAAATTTGAGATGCTTTACATTTTTGAAATACCTTCTGTGCCTCATTATTCTTTATTCTCATTTTTTTTCTGACTGCCAGTGAGACTGAAGCTCTTTTGGGAAGTTTAGTGGCCATTCTGCTTTCCAAATCCGGAGTGTGCTCACTGACAGCCTTCCCTTGTCCTATTAGGTTATTTATCTATTATATATTGATTCCTAAGGATTTACATATTATGAATGCAATTCTGTATCAGTTATATGTGCAGCTATGGTTTCATCTGGTCTGGGGTTTGTATTATTAATCTCCTGCCCACAGCAAAATATTCATTTTTCCCCTTTATTATTTGTACATTTGTCTGTTAAGAAATGGGCTTTCCCATTGGCTCAGCGGTAAAGAATCCGCCTGCAGTGCAGGAGACACAGGAGACGTGGGTTCAGTCCCTGGGTTTGGAAGATCCCCTGGAGAAGGACACGGCAGCCCCCTGCAGTATTCTAGCCGAGAGAATCCCATGGACCGAGGAGCGGAGGGGCCACAGACCAAAGGGTCACAAAGAGTCACACACAACTGAAGTGACTGAGCAGGCACGTGTTAAGAAACCCTTTCACGCCCCAGTTCTATAAAGATGGTCCAGATCCCTATGAACTGTTTTCTAGTATAGAATGAGGAAGGGAAGTAACTATATATTTTTCTATATTGATAATTTATATTTATTAAATAACAATTTTTGCTACCAATATACAACTACTCCGGTTGTCAATTACTCGTATGTAAATCAGCCTTTTAACCTTTCTTTGCCTAGTCTTCCTAGAGCATTCCCGGGTGGTTGTAAGAATTAAGTGAATTTATGTTTGAAAGTTGTTTAAAATGGCTCCTGGCACATACATAGTTAAGAGCCAGCTGTGTTGCCGTTTGAGTCCTGTCCGTGGATCTGGGCATCTGTGCCCGTACCACAAGGACTTTGTTCTTGGTGTTTAGTCACGACGTCATGTCCAGCTCTGTGACCCCATGAGCCGCAGCACGCCAGGTCTCCCTGTCCTTCTCTAGCTCTGGGAGTTTGCTCAAACTCATTTCCGCTAACTCACAGTGACCAAGGCCTGAGAGTAAGTCTAGGCACCGAGTTAGACAGAAACGTCCTTCCTGATTGCGTTGGTAAGTCTGGGGTTTTTTTAATCATCCACAGTGTTTGCTTTTATTTCACTCATTTGTTAATACGTGCAAAACTCACAGCTCACATAGTACAGATCATAAAAAATATAGTCTTCATCCTTCTCATCCTGTTTCCCTGAAGTTTACCACTGGTTGCTGTTAGGTCTCTTTGTATGCATTTTTGTCAAAATATAAGCACATATATGCCTTTCCTGTTTACTCATATAATCTGCCCCTCCCCAGCCAAGGACTTGCTACTTTGATTTAGAATCATCTGAAGTTCTGTGAGAAAAAAATAGCAACTGAAATTTTTATTGAGAAAATTTAACTTGGTCAAATTGGCATAGAAGTCGCATAGTTTTTTAAAAAAACATATTTCAATAAATTAAATAATAACACATTTCCCCATCTGTTTCTCCTTAGGATCCTTGTCTAATACACAGAACACAGATCTAACAGATGTTGGGGAATTTGAAGCCAAGAGGTAAAGGTCTCATTCCTCATACTGGGCTTCCCATGTCAGAGCCTCCACTGAAGCCCATTCATTTATTCATCACAAGGCGTATTGGGCACCAGTTCTGTGCAAAAATAAATAGGAAACAGTCTTCATCCTTGAGATTCTAAAGGGCTGGTGGGCATGGCTGGTGTTTAAGAAAATAGTTGTCCACACACCAAAAGGTTATCAAGAAATAACCCAGAGACTGAGAGACAAGAGGCAGAGGCTCTGAAAATATTTTTCGGGGATCTGGATTTGGGGGAGCAGGATGGGGACCAGCCGGAGTTCACAAAGGCAAGGGGGGCAGGAAATGGGGAGACGCGGGAGCACGGCTGTGAGCCTGGGAGCGTCGGGAAGAATATACTGGCCATGCTTAATCCTTCCACATCCGAGTTCTTCCTTGCACAGAACTGGGGGGCTGCGCAGAGAGCAGGAAGGCGAGGGCGGCCATGCCACGGTCTCAGCAGATGCGGGCCGGACATGGTCACGAGGTGCAGACAGGAGGATCATCAGGAGGGAGGCAGACACTGAACGTGTCCTCGTGGTCCTCAGGCCTGTCCCAGCGGGGCTGTGTGAGCGAGAGGGCCTGGGGCTCTTCCTTGAAACCTAGGGTCCACCGAGATTGGTACTGAACACAGCGCAGACTGGAGTCAGGGCTGGTCTGGCTTCAGACAGATGCGCTTATCCGTCTGCACTGATCAGTCACCAGGGGCTCAAAGCCCTGCCCTCGAGCTCATGAGCCTGGCACTGGGGCAAGAAAGTGGTAAGAAAGTGCAGGCGACAGGCCATGCCTCTTTACGGTGGGCTCAGTGCAGCCTCACAGCCCTAGGTGGACACTACACTCGTCAGCAAGAGCCTCTGACAACCAGCGACGCTGGGCGAGGCCAGCACCTGCCTGCTTCCAGCGCTCGCTGTTAGATCTCAAGAACGTTTTGGAACCAAGAACCCACTTCTGCGATGGAAGCCTGGAAGCAGGGCAGACCCACACATCACACACACACAGCCATGGCGCGTTCTCAGGACCTAATCCTGCCTGCTATCCATGACTTTTCTGACAAGTCTGCAACGAAGCCTGGGGGGTTTCTCCAAGTACCTCACTCATCTCAGCAAAGCACCCACCCCAGCCCCTTGATGCTGTGAGCACAGTCAGGGGCCGGGCCTCTGGACAGGGTTTTTTGTTTATCATGAAATAAACAACCCCCAGTGAGAAGCATTTGATTCTCCAAAGAAGAGTGCCTCTCATGAAAACCCTGAAAACGACGTGCAAAAGTTAAGGGGAGCTAACAGAGATGCGACCTGCGCTGAGCCCTGCCACTGGCCAGCTTTCCCTGACGTCATAATGCCTCTCTCTTGGCCTAGCGAACAACTTCTGACACACGGTTGCTTCTCCTTCTCAAGGCTCCTGGCTCTGCTGAAACAGAATCTAATCAGTAAACTCTGCCCTCTGCCGTCCACACTTACAAGTACACACACAACCTTATTCCCTTACAAGTGCACACCCAACCTTATTCACTTACAAGTTCACGCACAACCTTATTCCCTTACAAGTTCACACCCAACCTTATTCCCTTACAAGTTCACACCCAACCTTATTCCCTTACAAGTTCACACCCAATCTTATTTTGTTCCTTTAACACTAGCAGGCATATCATGCAAATGGGAAGCTACCTTGGGGATTATCTATGTTTCCTGCTCATTTTTCTGTTTTCAAGGAATTGAGATTTCTAAGCTAATTTCACTGGCTGGATTTTTCCTTGCAATGTGTTATACTTAGTCATTCAGCTGTGTCCGACTCTTTGTGACCCCATGGACTGCACCCACCAGGCTCCTCTGTCCATGTGATTCTCCAGGCAAGAATACTGGAGCGGGTTGCCATTCCCTTCTCCAGGGGATCTACCAGACCCAGGGATCAAAGCCTAGGGAAGGTGAAGAAAGAGGACTCTATCACCCACCCCTTCTATCACCCACCCACCCCTTTTCTCCATAATCTGTTTTCCATTAACATGAAGACATTCCAGAACATAGTTTATGTCAAGGCTAAGCATAAGCGGGGAGACAAGCAGGATCAGAGTCATCGCTGTTATAAAACTTTTTCAGTGGAAACTACATGATATCTTGGATTTGAATTAAGATATTCATGGTAGTGAAATGGATGAAGTGACCAAGCATTGCTTGAAATGGATGAAGTGACCAAGCATTGCTCGTTAAAAGCTGGATAATGAATGTGATGAGTTTATTATATTGAAGTGAACTGAGGTTGCTCAGTTGTGTCCAACTCTTTGTGACCCCATGGACTGCAGCCTGCCAGACTCCTCAGTCCATGGAATTTTCCAGGCAAGGATACCGGAGTGGGTTGCCATTTCCTTCTCCAGGGGATCTTCCTCACCCAGGGATGGAACCGGGCCTCCTGCATTGCAGGCAGACTCTTAACCATATGAACCGCTATGCTTGCAAACTTCGTGCCCCCATCTTACTTTTAAATCGGTTTTTAAATTGTTTGGCTGCATGTGGAATCTAGTTCCCCAAGAAAGAAAGTGAAAGTGAAGTTGCTCAGTTGTGTCTGACTCTTTGCAACCCCATGGACTGCAGCCTACCAGGCTCCTCCGTTCATGGATTTTCCAGGCAAGAGTTCTGGAGTGGGGTGCCATTTAGTTCCCCAACCAGGGATCAAGCCTGCACTCCTGCAGAGTCTGAACCACTGGACCACCAGGGAAGTTCCACCCCCATCTCACTTTGAAGAAGACTCAGCAGCGGGACTGAAGGATGAAGATGTGACAGCCTGATGTAGGAACCAGGGAGGTGGGAGAAACACGGGTTCTAAAATCAGAAAGTTCTGGGTTCTCATTGTGCTTCTGCCTTTTGCTGACTGAGAGGCCTTGAGCAGGTCACTTAATCAGAGATTCAGTTTCCATATTTGTAAAATGAGAGCAATACACCCTACCACATGGGGTTATCATGAGCACAGAGCAAGAGAATGTACTAAACTACAGTTCACTCACCAATCTCCAGAGACCGGTCCATGGATAAGCCTCTTCATTAGACATGATTTGAGTGAACATTACAAACATACTTTTCCATACCCTCAATTAACCAAACTATTTGAAGAATATACCATGCTACCAATTTTAATAGTCTATTAAACAGAGGGCCATTCTTTTTTAAAATGAATTTCAATGAAGAAAATTGACCTGGTTATTTTCTGTAACAGTTTTGCATGACCTCAATAATTAAATATGTCATTCAGGAAAAATGTTAGAGAGGCAAAGATAAAAGTTGAAGGAAAAATTGAAACCATGTGTATTGGACCTAAGACCTCTACCTGCCAGGATGTCACAGACCTGATCACACGAAACAGTGAAAGGTCTCCTGGTCAGTCGTCCAACCCCATGGACTGTGGCCCACCAGGCTCCTCCCTCCATGGGATTCTCCGGGCAAGAGTACTGGAGTGGGTGCCATTTCCTTCTCCAGGGGATCTTCCTGACCCAGGGATTGAACCCGGGTCTCCTGCATTCCAGGCAGATGCTTTAACCTCTGAGCCACTCACATAGCTGTTAAGACAATCGAAGTTAAAGCAAAAATAAACAAATGGGGCTTAATCAGACTTACAGACTTTTGCACAGAGAGGAAACCGTAGGCAAAATGATAGTCCATTGAGCCGGTGATGCCATCCAGCCATCTCATCCTCTGTCGTCTCCTTCTCCTCCTGCCTTCAATCTTCCCCAGCATCAGGGTCTTTTCCAATGAGTTAGTTCTTTGCATCAGGTGGCCAAAGTACTGGAGTTTCAGCTTCAAAATCAGTCCTTCCAATGAATAGCCAGGACTGATTTCCTTTAGGATTGACTGGTTTGATCTCTTGCAGTCCAAGGGGCTCTCAAGAGTCTTCTCCAACACCACAGTTCAAAAGCATCAATTCAACCTACTGAATGCAAGCCATGCAACTGACAAGGACTTAGTTTCCAATATATTCAAACAGCTCATATAACTCAACAAAAGACAAATAATCCAATCAAAAAATGGGCAGAAGAACCATACAGACCTTTCTCCAAAGAAGACATGCAAATGGCTCACAGGAACGTGAAAAGATGCTCAACATTGCTAATTATTAGAGAAAAGCAAATCAAAACTACAATGAGGGGCCACCTCACACCCATCAGAATGGCTGTCATTGAAAAGACTATAAATAACAAATGCTGGAGAGGGTGTGGAGAAAAGGAAACCCTCCCATACTGTTGGTGGGAATGTAAATTGGTGCAGACATGATGGAGAACAGTATGGAGGATCTTCTTAAGTTTAAGAAAACCTAAAAAAAAATAGACTTTCCATATAATTCAGCAACACCACTCCTGGGCATATACCCAGATTAAAATATAACTGAAAAAGATACATGTACCCACTATGTTCACAGCAGCGCTATTTACAACAGTCCCGACACAGTCACAACCTAAATGTCCACTGACAGAGGAACCGATAAAGATGTGGGACACACATATAGGCTGCAACGTCAGTCAGTCATAAGGATGAAATTATGCCATTTGCAGCAACAAGGATGCAACGAGACATGATCCTACTAAGTGAAGGAAGCCAGAAAGGCAAATATATGATGTCCCTGAAATAGGAAATCTAAGATGCGGGACGCAGGAACTCATCTACAAAACAGAGATGGACTCACAGCGCACACGTGGTTGCCAAGGGGGAGGGAAGGTGGAGGGAAGGATGAGGAGTTTGGGATTAGCAGATGCAAACTATTCTATAAATGGATAAACATCAAGATCCTACTGTACAGCACAGGGAACTGTATTCAATGTCCCACGATAAACCACCATGGAAAAGAATATAAAAAAAATAATGCATGATATGCATCACTGAATCACTGCTGTACAGCAGGAATTAACACAACATTGTACACCAGCTATGCTTCCATAAAAATAGTAATAAAAGTACATTTTGAAAAAGAGAAAGATCATAAATTAATAGATATATGACGACTTTCCTCTGAGGAATGCATATGTTTAACTGTGTTAGGGTTTCCCTGGTGGCTCAGACAGTAAACAATCCCTCTGCTTGTGTGGGAGACCCAGGGTTGATCCCTGGCTCGTGAAGATCCCCTGGAGCGGGAAATGGCAACCACTCCAGTATTCCTGCCTGGGAAATCCCATGGACAGAGGAGCCTGGCAAGGCTACAGATCATGGAGTCCCAAAGAGTCGGACTAATCTCACTTTATAAGGAGAGAAGAGAACTGAGGCGTAAAGCTTTTCTTCCTTACAGTAAATTAGGAGTAGAGCCAGGGTCTGAACCTGGGATTGGCCCTGTCTGACCCGCTCTCTTCCTCCCTCACCTGCTGACCCCTGCAGAGTGACAAGCTTGACAGGCATAGGGCGCTGGGGGCACCTTTTCTTCATTTTTGCTTCCTCACTTAAATTCCTGATATCAGCTTACGTAAGTATTATTGGAACATACAGATGAACTGCATTTGAAAAAAAACAAGTATTTTTTTAAGCCCTCCAAATGATTAGGCATTTTGCGAAGCTACGTTTCTTTTTCTTAAAGGCCTCTTTAAGGAAGAAGGAAGTAAATGCTGACTTGATTAATTCATTTGAATCTACTAAACATAGGACAATTTGCATATTAATAAATAAAATATTATTCAAAGAAAAGAAAATAACCAGGGGTCTGTGAACATTCAGCTGTCAACCAGGTTTAAATGATTTAAAAACAAAACACTACCCTGAGTTCCTAGTAAGTATTTAACATATAAACAATGGGATGATTACTTTCATGAATACCATTTGAGTGTTTCCAAAAACTGTACTTTTCCCCTCAGACTCTGGGGTCTTAATAATTAACCCTTAAAAAGTGTCCTAACAGAGAAAAAACCAAGTGAGTTAGTCATGTCCTTTGAGATCTCTGTTTTTATAGTTTTATTTCTATTTCAAGATATGTCATAAATAAACTACACATGTTTTCAATGGAGAATATTCTAGAAATAATCTAGAATTGGATTTTAGGTAACCATCTTGGAAATACGGCCCCTACCCCTCACTATTTTGCAATCTGATTCTTCACTCTGGCACATGGACCATTGCCCAGAGCCTTGCTCACAAAATTCTTTGTTATTTGACAATTCTCATTGGTTAATTTTCAATAAAAAGACTGTAAAGCGGTGAACTGTGGTGCTGGAGAAGACTCTTGAGAGTCCCTTGGAAAGCAAGGAGATCTAACCAGTCCATCCTAAAGGAGATCAACCCTGAATACTCACTGGAAGGACTGATGCTGAAGCTGAAGCTCCAATACTCTGGGCACCTGATGTGAAGAGCTGACTCATTGGAAAAGACCCTGATGCTGGGAAAGACTGAGGGCAAGAGGAGAAGTGGGTGGCAGAAGATGAGACGGTCAGATAGCATCACTGACTCAATGGACATGAATCTGAGTGAACCCTGGGAGATGGTGAAGGACAGGGAAGCCTGGCATGCTGTAGTTCGCGGGGTCGAAAAGGGTCAGACACAACTTAGTGACTGGACGACAATAAAGGGGTGAATTAAGCCTCCAGTGACCTAATTTGCTAAATTTCCAACTGTCAACAGTCTGGTCTCCGAGCGCATCCCTCAGACCAAGGAGGTCCTCTGTGCCACCCAGGTGGACGCGGCCCCAAGCCCTGCCTTTGTTAGGGGCATCTTCCCGGCTCCTGCAGGCGCTCACCAGGAGCTGCTGTTGGTGCACCAGCATGGCCCTTCGGTTTATGGACAGAAACTCCAGAGCACAAGCCTATCTCTCCAGCTGTGGTTCACCCCACACCTCAGGTTTTTATCAATACCCTCCGTTTTCCGGTTAGTGATGTCCTCTCCTGGACACTTCCCCACCCCCGTGCTCCTAAAGCCAGTCTGGTGGATGACGGATGACGGCCATATGCTGGATCCGCCGGGCATGTCCTGCTTTCATGGGCTTCGCTTGGAAAGGAGCCACCTTCTCCAGGAAGCTCTTCCCCCCTGGGCTCCATGACAACAGCTGCTCCTTCCTTCCTCTCAGCTGGTCCTGCTCAACACCCTTCCACACCTTCTAACATCCCTACCTGGTCATCTGCCATCTTTCGTACCCATTTCCCCTGGGTAGTGCCCTCAAGCCCCACAGCTCCAGACACCCACAGCAGTGCAATGACTTCAAAATGAAACTTCCCAGGGAACTCCAATCAGTTCTCTGTAATAGCTGTATGGGAAGAGAATCTAAAAAAGGATGGATACATGGAGATGCATGACTGAGACACTTTGCTGTACTCCTGAAACACAATGCTGGAAATCAACTACGCTCCAGTAAAGATCCTAGAAAAAGAGTAGCCCCTCCCCTGGGCAATGGTATAAAAGAGTAAGAGGCTTGCCTAGCTATCACAAATAATATTTTGATGCCAAGGACAAGTGAGCCATGGACAAACGGTAGCTCTTACAGAACACTACTTTAACAAGAAACATTTCCAATCAGCTACTGGGCTTCCCCAGTTGCTCAGATGGTAAAACTTACGCCTGAAATGCAGGAGACCCAGGTTCAATCCCTGGGTTGGGAAGAGCCCCTGGAGAAGGAAATGGCAACCCACTCCTGTATCTTTGCCTGGAAAATTCCATGGACAGAGCCCCATAGGCTACAGTCCATGGGGTCGCAAAGAGTCAGACACAACTGAGCAACTAACACACACACTTCCAATCGAGTGTGTTATCCATGACATCCAAACCAACTTTTTTACAGAATATAAGAATATTAAAAATTCTGATACCATTTTTTTAAACGCAAACTTTACCATCTCAGGTCCCAGTGCCATCAGGCTGGTTATACTCCAAGCCCGTTCCTTTTGTCTCCTCCGTGGGCTCTGCCCTGCAGCCTCTCTCCCAGCGCAGATGTCCTGCTCCTGAAGGCATTCTGTGTGTGTCAATCACTCAGTCGTGTCTGACTCTTTGAGATCCCGTGGACTGTAGCCCAACAGGTTCCTCTCTTCATGGGATTCTCCAGGCAAGAACACTGGAGTGGGTAGCCTTTCCCTTCTCCAGAGGATCTTCCCAACCCAGGGATGGAACCCAGGTCCCCTGTTTTGCAGGCAGATTCTTAACCAGCTGAGCCACCAGGGAAGCCCAAGAGTACTGGTGGGCAGCCTTTCCTCTCTCCAGGGGATCTTTCCAACCCAGGGATTGAACCCAGGTCTCCTGCATTGCAAGCAGATTCTCTACCATCTGAGCCACCAGGAAACCGCTATACCTACTCCCTTTTCCTGATTGTATTAGTACACTGTGATGCTAGAACAAACCACCACAGACCGGGCGGCTTAAACAACAGAGATCCATTTCCCACAGTTCTAGAGGCTGGAAGTCCAAGATCAGGGTGCACGGGGTTGGGTTTGTGGCTGGCAGACAGCCCCCTTCATGCTATTTCCTCATGAGACAGGAACACAAGCTCCCTGGTGTCTCCTCTTATGAGGACGCTAATCCCATCCCAAGGGCCTCAGCCTCATGGCCTCATCTGACCCTGCTCTTCTCCCAAGGGCTCATCTCCAAACACCATCACAATGGAGAGGGGCAGGGTTTCCACATATGAATTTGGGAGGAAACACACATTCAGTCCTTAACACTGATCCACCTCACCTCCCCACCTAACCTATCGCCAAATTCTGTCTGTTCTACTCATCCTCTTAGAAATCTCTTGTACTTGCCCCTCTTCTTTCCAGGGTTACTCCTGCTGTTTGGAAAATACTGAAATGGAGACAGGAAAACAGAAACCCACACAGCATCACACGTAAGGTAAGCCACACGTGTAGTACGTGTCACACCTTTCAACTGCTGCGGTTTTGTAGGCAGTGACCATAGCCATCTTAGTGATATCTCCTGGCCAACTCTCCCAAAACTTCCTCTCTCCCTCAGCCAAACAAAAAACCTCAAGAGGACTTTGCCACATATCTACTTCCAATTTCCCCATAGCTTCCCATCAGTAGCTAAGTCACATTCGACTCTCTGCAATGTCATGGACTGGAGCACACACCAGCCTTCCCTGTCCTTCACCATCTCCCAGAGTTTATTCAAACCCATGTCCATTGAGTCAGTGATGCCATCCAACTATCTCATCCTCTGTCCCCCTCTTCTCCCGTCTTCAATCTTTCCCAGCATCAGGGTCTTTTCCAGTGAGTCAGCTCTTCCCATCAGGTGGCCAAAGGATTGGAGCTTCAGCTTCAGCATCAGTCCTTCCAATGAATATTCAGGACTGATCTCCTTTAGAATGGACTGGTTGGATCTCCTCCCAGTCCAAGGGACTCTCAAGAGTCTTCTCCAACACCACAGTTCAAAAGCATCAATTCTTCAGCACTCAGCCTTCTTTATTGTCCAGCTCCCACATCTGTACCTGACTACTGGGAAAACCATAGCTTTGACTAGAGGGACCTTTGTCCCATCACCTTGAGAAAGGTCATCTAAGGTCTGAACTCCATGCAGGAGCCCCGTGACCCCTACCCACCCCCAGGTTCATTTCCCATCACTGTGTCTCATAGTCATTGTCCTTCAGACTCACTGAGGTACCAGAATGCTCTGAGCTCTCTTTCATGTCTTTGGGTCTTTGAAGGGGCTGTCACCTTACCTGGAATATCTGTCTCCTTCCCACATTATCTCCTATTAATCTGTCAAGAATCATCACAAGCACTCATCTCTCCCAGGAAACTCTGCCTGACACCCCGGAGAGGAAGCTAAGTGCCTCTCCTCTGTTCCCACAGGGCCTCTGCCTACTCTATCGGAGCATAATAAGGCGATGTGTTCAACTTGAGGGCAAAGGACTGTTTTATTGATGAAATGCCACGTACTGAACTCCTTGTACTGGTAAAGAGATTAATATAGGGGATTTCAGACAAATGAATAAATCAACACACCTTCTATTACTTGAATACAAATTTCTCACCTTGATCCCTCAGGCCTGTGCTTTCCAAAATGGTAGCCCTTACCATGGGGCTGTTGAAAGGTAAGTAGGTTAAGATTCAATAAAACTTAAGACTCAGTGGCCAAGCCACATCCCCGGTGCTCCACAGCCATGGCTGGCTCTCAGCTGTGGGACTGGGGGGCACAGAGGTTGACTGTTTCCATCATCACGGAGAATTCTATCAGTGGGGGGAAGATGCTGTCAGGACACGGCATTCAAGGAGCTGGTAGGGTATGAGAATCACCTGTCCTGATGGAGCCCCCTATACAGCAGAGTCACGATACAAGCTTGACAATGTGACCAGCCCCCGTGGGTGCTGTGGCACGTGACCCACGTTGACTCCATCACAAACTAGAAAAGAGATTTCACCTGTGGGCTTCAAGAAGGAGGGCTGGCCAGGTGGCTTAGCAGTAAAGACTCTGCCTGCAATGCAGGAGACCCGGGTTCAGTCCCTGGGTCAGGAAGATCCCCTGGAGAAGGGAATGGCAACCCACTTCAGTATTCTTGCCTGGAGAATCCCATGGACTGGGGAGCCTGGCGGGCTACAGTCCACAGGGTCACGAAGAGTCGGACATGACTGAGTGACTAACACTTTATGGGCTTCTCCGGTGGCTGAGTTGGTAAAGAATCTGCCTGCAATGCAGGAGACCCGGGTTCCATCCCCAGGTCGGGAAGGTCCCCTGGAGAAGGAAATGGCAACCCACTCCAGTACTCTTGCCTGGAAAATCCCATGGACAGGGGAACGGGGCAGGCTGCAGTCCATGGGACTGCAAAGAGTCAGACTCAACTGTGCAACTTTCACTTTCACTTTTGGTGGCTCAAATGGTAAAGAATCTGCCCACAATAGAGCAGACCTGGGTTCGATCCCTGGGTCGGGAAGGTCCCCTGGAGAATGGAATGGTAACCCACTCCAGTATTCTTGCCTGGGAACTCCCATGGACAGGGGAGTCTGGTGGGCTCCAGTCCATGGGATCACAAAGAGTCAGACTCGACTGAGCGCATCAGCAGAGAGCAAAGATTTCTCAGCCCCTGGACTGTCTGATGATCTGGACATCAGTTTTCTCTAGATCTCTCCCAGTTTTATTGATGATTTCCTACTTCAGAAAACAGAGGGATGCTGACATTTTAGAAATGATGCTAAGAAAGCTGTATCTTTCACCAGTTCACAGGTGCTGCCAGACACGAATCTGGTACATGCTCTGTGTCAAGTGCTAGGTATTCCAGAATGAAAAGACCGGCGCTTGCCTTTACAGAGCTGGCAACTCGTGGCTACGCTCAGTGCGTGCAGGGATGCTCTCAGTGGGGAGACTCCGTGTTCTGCGTTCTGTATGGAGTGGGGTGCTGGGGCTAGCTGGAGGGGGCCTCTGCCTGTCCCACCTCCACACGCAGCTGAGCAGGTGACCCCATGCCGTCCTGAAGGATGTCAGGGCTTTGTCTAGAGATGGATGGGGGGCAGGCAGCCGTGGACAAGCCCACATACTGAGGCACGGAGCCGACACAGAGCCCCCGTGGGCTGCTGGACGTCAGAGCAGGTCTCAGGTGTCGGGCAGGTGAGAGGCACACCCAGAGCGGGAGGCATCAGGCCAGAGGCTGCAAGGCAGAGGGGCCGAGCTGGGAGTCAGGGCACAGAGACGGACTCCAGTCCCCACCGAGGGCAGGAATGGGTCATCCTGGGAAGCAGGCTTGCGGCAGCGAAACGTCCCTCGAGGTGGACCCTGAGTCACTCGACAGACAGCCCAGATAGGGCAGCAGGGGCCGCTTTTAATAGCTTGTGACATTTGTGCGGCTTTCTTTCCAGCCAAACCCTCCCTTTCATCACACATCCCGGGGAAGGATTTAAGCCACTGCCTGGGGAGGCGCTGGGAACCCCGAGCGAGAGGCAGGAGCCGTTGCTTTTTTCGGAAAGGACACATCTGAAAACATGACCTCCTTTCTTTCTGGTTGGGCACAGCATGTGAGGAGGTGTCCGGGAAGGGGAGAATGAATAATGGAGAAATGTCAGCGGCGGGGGGCCGGGGCCCAGCTGCCGCCAAGCATCCCGCCGCCGCCTCTGCTTCTGCCTCGTCCCCTGCAGCCCCAGGAATCTGTCCCATCTTAGGCTCCTCATTTCCCACCCTGGACGGTTCCGATGAACGTACAGCCTGACAGGCAGCACAGATGACACGAATTCTGAGTCCCTACCACATCGCCAGCCCAGGGCCGGGCCCCGGAGGGGCCTGGGGCGCGGGGGCACGCTCCCTGGCCCCCTAGAAGCTCAGATTCCAGAGGAAAAGAAAGGGGAAAAAAAGAAAAAGGGGCAATTTCCTGTGTGGTGTGACACGTGCCCCCACCGCTGCTGCAGGAAGACCTTCGGGGAGGCTGTCACGGGGACTCGGACGGGGACCAGGAGGGCTTTGGAGGAAGATGGACTGTGAAGCGGGAATCCCTTCGCTACAGAGTCTAGCAGAGCAGAGTGTCAGCTCTAACCCAGTGAGCCAGGGGAGGGGGCAAAGCGTCCTCGATGCCCACGTACCTGCAGCACCAGGAACTCTGTGGACCAGCCGTTGCTACAGAGTCTAGCAGAGCAGAGTGTCAGCTCTAACCCAGTGAGCCAGGGGAGGCGGCAAAGCGTCCTCGATGCCCACGCATCTGCAGCACCCCTGACCCTGACCCTGACCCTGACCCTAAGGACCCTTCCTCTCCACGGTTCCTACTGGAGCTCCCAGCGCTCCAGCCCTGACCCTAAGCCTGACCCTGACCCTGACCCTAAGCTGACCCTATAAAAAGTGTTAGCCGCTCAGTCGTGTCTGACTCTCTGCAGTCCCATGGACTGTAGCTAGCCTACCAGGCTCCTCTGTGCATGGGATTCTCCAGGCAAGAATACTGGAGAGAGTAGCTATCCCCTTCTCGTTGAGATCTTCCCAACTCAGGGATCAAATCTGAGTCTCCTGCATTGGCAGGTGGGTTCTTTCCCATCTGAGACAACATTGAAACTCCAACTCTGACCCTGACTCTAAGCCCACATGGCATCCCCAGCCACTCGTCTGAATGTATGTTGGAACAGGTAGGTTAAGAATGGCTTCCTAGGAACCTCCACTGCTCACGTGACTGCTCGGGACACACCTGTCTCCTGCCCTTTCCTGATCCAGGGAGCTTGTGCCCCAGGAGGGGCAGGGGGAGAAATAATGAGGCCAAAGCTTTGGCCCCCAAGGGTGCCAACCCTGGTTCTAGGCATCAATAAGGCGTCTGTATACCTTCAGAGCACCAGGTTCCAGACATCTTCCTGTTCTGACAGCACAGAACACACCTAGGTTTTCTACCTGCCACCTGGCCACTCTCTTATTTTCTAATTTCTCACTACTCATGTGCATAGTCTATCAGGGAAGGAAGAAAGAAATAAGGAAAATAAATAAAGCCATGTGTCTTCCACCGACAATGATCCTGCCAGAGGCTGGCTTGTCCGTTTTGGGAACAGAACTACAGAAACAGGTGTGTACATCCAGGGGCGGCACTGACACATAATTAGCTGCCCCTCGGTTCCCATGCCAACAGGACATTGCTAGAAGAGAACCAATCAGGAGTCCCTGTGGAGTGACATCTTAGAAGAGGGCCAATCAGAAGACTTTGTGGAATGACATCCTAGAAGAGGACCAACCAGGAGTCTTTGTGGAGTGAGTCGTCTGCAGAAGACAGGATGGTTTCCACACTCCTCAGCGTGGACCTTCCACGGGGTCCAGTGACTCTCACATCCCCGTGACAGTCCCCTTCCTGTTTAAGTTATCCAGCTCAAAGCACAATGCACGACACTGCAGTATCTCATCATTTTGGCCTTCCTAACTGTTCACGTCAGAATCTGTTTCCTCCTTTCCTCTCCGGATTGTTTTCCCCAAAGGAAAAGTCCCCAGGGACAGCAAGCACCAATAAACTGGCAACAGTGATTGAAAGATGGAGCCACTACACAAAGCAGTGAGTCAAACTTAGTGACAATATGTTGTTCCTCACAATTCCAGCAACATAGGCAATGACCCTCCAAATGCTCTAAAATAACCAGAAAGCTGCCTGCTTCCAGAAAATCCTCAGGAAGTCAGTGTTAAGAGTTGAAGTGGGTTCTCCCCAAAATATAGGCTGTCCTAACCCCAGCATCTCACACTGTGACTCTATTTAAAAGCCAGATGTTGCAGATATAATTAGCTAAGACAAGGTCACACGGGGGTTAGGGTAGTTCTACATCCAATATAAATGATGTCCTTAGGAGAAGAAGGGAAGGGACGCAGAGAGAGAGGGTCATGAGACAACCAGATAGAGAGGAAAGTGATGCAGCCACCAACCAAGGAACTCCCGGGCCACCAGCAGCTGGGAGAGACCAGCAAGGACCCACCCCTGTCAGTTTCAGAGGAGGGGGCCCTGCCGACACCTTGATTTTGAACTTCTGGCCTCCAGACTGTGATTCAATATGTCTCTGTTGGTCTGAGCCACCTGATTGGAGGTCTTTTGTCACAGCAGCCCTGGGAAATGAACAGGATCAGAGATAAGCTGTGATACAAAGAAACCAGCAGAGTCTGAAGGAGATTTCCTCCCCCTGCTGAAGAGGGGGGAGATGTGAGACCTGCCCCTCAAATACTGCCATTCCACAAACGGATATAAAGCAGGAGAGATCCTGCCATAAATGCATCTACTTAATATGCTCTTGGAAGGAAAGTTATGACCAACCTAGACAGTATATTAAAAAGCAGAGATATTACTTTGCCAACAAAGGTCTGTCTAGTCAAGGCTATGGTTTTTCCTGTGGTCATGTATGGATGTGAGAGTTGGACTATGAAGAAAGCTGAGCACCAAAGAATTGATGCTTTTGAACTGTGGTGTTAGAGAAGACTTTTGAGAGTCCCTTGGACTGCAAGGAGATCCAACCAGTCCATCCTAAAAGAAATCAGTCCTGGGTGTTCTTTGGAAGGAATGATGCTTAAGCTGAAACTCCAAAACTTTGGCCACCTCCTGCGAAGAGTTGGCTCATTGGAAAAGACCCTGATGCAGGGAGGGATTGGGGGCAGGAGGAGAAGGGGACGATAGAGGATGAGATGGCTGGATGGCATCACTGACTCGATGGACGTGAGTTTGAGTGAACTCCGGGAGTTGGTGATGGACAGGGAGGCCTGGCGTGCTGCGATTCATGGGATTGCAGAGTTGGACACGACTGAGTCACTGAACTGAACTGAACTGAATTGAACTGAAAGAGTCTACAAATAACAAATGCTGGGGAGGAAGTGGAGAAAAGGGAACTTTGTACACTGTTGGTGGGAGCATAATTTGCTGCAGCTACTATGGAAAATAGTATGGAGGGTCCTCACAAAAAACAACAACCGAGCTACCATATGATCCAGGAATCCCAGTCCTGGGAATATATCCAGAGAGAACTCGAATTTGGCAAGACACACACCCCGCTAGTAGTCATGTGAGATGTGAGACTTGGACCATAAGGAAGGCAGAGCACCAAAGAACTGATGCTTTTGAGCTCTGCTACTGGAGAAGGCTCTTGAGAGTCCCCTGGACTGCAAGGAGATCCAACCAGTCCATCCTAAAGGAGATCGACCCTGAATACTCATTGGAAGGACTGATGCTGAAGCTGAAACTCCAATACTTTGGCCAGCTGATGCAGAGAGTTGACTCACTGGAAAAGACCCTGATGCTGGGAAAGACTGAAAGCAGGAGAGAAGGGGATGACAGAGGACGAGATGGTTGGATGGCATCACTGTTTCAATGGACATGAACTTGGGCAAACTCTGGGAGATGCTGAGGGACAGGGAGGACTTGCATGCTGCAGTCCATGGGGGTCACAAGAGTCGAATACAACTTGGCAACTGAACACACACACACAGCCACACATGCACACACACACGTACACACACACGTGCACACACACACGCACACACACACGTGCGCGCGCACACACACACATGCACCCCTATGTTTTCAGCAGCACTAATTTCAGTGGCCAAGAGATGCAAGCAGGCTACACGTCTGCAGCCATATGAGTAACAGAGAAGACGTGGTGTAGATACATGCAGTGGAGTACTACTCAGCCAGAAAAAAATAATGAAATACCGCCATGCAGCAACATGGATGAACCTAGAGGTTACCGTACTGAGTGAGATAAGTCAGACAATTATTCTATGCAATCGCTTATAGGTCGAACAAAAAATACAAAAGAACTTATTTACAAAACAGAAACAGACTCATAGACATAGAGAACAATCTTATGGTTATCACAGAGGGAAGTAGGGTAGGGATAAACTAGGAGTTTGGGATTAATAGATGCACACTCAGTCAGTTCAGTTGCTCAGCTGTGTCCGACTCTTTGCGACCCCATGGGCTGCAGCACGCCAGGCTTCCCTGTCCATCACCAACCCCCAGAGCTTGCTCAAACTCATGTCCATCGAGTCAGTGGTGCCATCCAACCATCTCATCCTCTGTTGTCCCTTCTCCTCCTGCCTTCAATCTTTCCCAGCATCAGGGTCTTTTCCGATGAGTCAGTTCTTCGCATCAGGTGGCCAAAGTATATTGGAGTTTCAGCTTCAGTATCAGTCCTTCCAATGAATATTCAGGAATGATCTCCTTTAGGATGGACTGGTTGGATCTCCTTGTAGTCCAAGAGACTCTCAAGAGTCTTCTCCAACACCACAGTTCAAAAGCATCAGTTCTTCTGTGCTCAGCTTTCTTTGTAGTCCAACTTTCATATCCATACCTGACTCCTGGAAAAACCATAGCTTTGACTAGATGGACCTTAGTCGGCAAATAGATAAACAACAATGACCTACTGTATAGCACGAGGAACCATATTCAGTATCTTATAATCAACCATAATGGTAAAGAGTCTGAAAAGAATCTATAGATAAATATACATAACTGGATCACTTTGCTGCACACCTGAAACTAACATAATGCTATAAATCAACTACACTCCAATAAAAATTTTGAAATAAATTAAAAAAAAGAATTCAATGCTTCCCAAACTTTTTGATGAAAACCTCTTTTCCACACAAGCAGACATTTAAAAAGGGAAGCGTGGATAATGCCTTGCACAGGTTCCCCTCGCTCTGTAACAACAGCCCCATCTTATTTCAAAGGAACGGCAAAGCTGACAGTTTTATACACACTTACTGATGTGAAAAGAGTTAGATTAAATTAGGTTCTTCATAACTGTCTTTTTAAGTGAAATTTTATATTTTACTAGTCAACAGATTTTATTTGAACTCAATGAATGTGAGTGCCGGCCAGTCTTGGAGCCATAAAACCCAGGAAGCGTGCCAAGGGATGTGGCTTATTCAGAACAAGCAAACGTGGTCCCACTTTTCAACACTGAACTAGAATCATGTCATTAAAAAATATGGAATATGCTCTTCCCCAAAGGCATTCAGAGTTATTGGGAACTTTTCCAAAATTGGACACAGATTTTTCCCTTCTCATTCTTTGAAATTTGCATCTTGCTTCTCAGCTGAGCTGGGTTAATTATAGACATTTCCTTCTGTATTTCCCTAGTCGTGTTCCTGCTTTTAAAGTGTTTTGATGTGTGCCTCCTTGGGAAGACCTTTCTTTCGAAACATTAGCACTGGGAAGGCAATGAGCTTTGAGAAACACTGACCCAGACAGCAAGTCAGGTGGCCAGAGATGTTTTTACCAGCTCCTCCTGACTTTCTAGGTTACAGCTATTGCATGCTGACCCCTGTAAGATGTATATGGTCGTGGAACCATTGATGCCTGCAAGCCAACCTCAAGATGTTTTAACTATCAGGTATTTCAGATACAGGATACCTTTCCAAGGCTTTCAATGATTCACTGAGTCTATTTCGTTTTTTCTTTCATCTTGAAGGTTTTTGAGTTTGTAGAAAACGCTCCAAGGTCTCCTTGAACACAACACTGGCTCTGTTTCATTTTAGGAAAACCTTATATCCTCCCCGCCCCTCTCTCCCCACTGTCTACACCGATGTTGCATTTTCTGGCTCATCTCCTGATGAGCTCGCTGAGATCAGCCAGCTCACAGGGACTGCTGCCCACGTGCAAGAGAGACTCAGCGCCTTGACATTCAGTGGGCACTCTGTCTTCACACCATGGGCTGAGTCCTGGGAAATCAGGCAGGGATCATGAGCTCTGGGCCACAGCGAAGACCAACCAGTGTCTGGGTGAATAAACACAGCCTCCCGCACCTCTGAGAAGAACACTTCAGATGAAGGTCTTCATGAGCCCTGGTTGAGAGGGGAACACATCTACTGCTTTGGGCTAGTCACTGCGGTGGACATTCGTGTGTGTGTGTGTGTGTGTGTGTGTGTGTGTGTGTGTGTGTGTGTGTGTGTGTGTGTGTGTAAGAGAGACACAGAAAGAAGCAGAGACAGGAAACCTGAAATTGACTACATAAGCCCCACGTGGTGGAAGAAATGCACTGACTTCCTTGGTTGGTTCCTGAGAAAAAGCGTCATCATAGTGTCCCTGGCTGTCTAAACCCCCTTCCAGCTGCTCGAACCCCCTTCCAGCTGCTCGTGGTGTGACGCTCGCCCTGCTGGGGGTGGTGGAGATGCTTCTCCAACCGCAGAAAGCTGCAGAAACCACTTCAAAGGTGGGCACGCTTTCTCTTCTGACAATCGGATGGTACAGCCAGGTTCCCATCCACCCACTCCTGAAGCTGGAGTGAAGAAACTTCTAGAAGTTTTCAAATGAAAATTTCCCAACTAAGTTGCTAATAGAGAGGCAGCTAAAAGGCAGGGGTTATGTTAAAGTGAAATTTTATGAGGATCAGGAAGAGAAGTGGGTTCAGTATTTTTGTTTACAGTTAGAACACTTTTAAAATTTCAATTGTTATAGTCAAATCCATATCTGGCCAGTTTTCCATTATTTTTCTATAGCGCCACTGAGTCCATACTTTTTTTTTTCACTCTGTTTTATACGGCCACATTTGCCAGCTGGTCCTTTTATAGTAAATCCTCAAGCTGAATCCCCTGTGTGGACGCTCTCCTTCCCCAGCAGGCACTGCTTCCACAGTACTTTCCATGTCTTCTAGTTGGACCTACTCTGACCACTGCCGGGGAAACATTATTTATTGAGCACTGTCCATGCATAATATTTCAAATTCTCAATCACAGGATGGACTCCAACAGAAGCCATGTTTTTCAGCCACTGTTTCCTCATTTAGTTTTGAGGTCTCAGGCTCCAGAGGGTCTCCATGAACATCCTTGGCAGGTTTCTGGTCTTTGTGGAGATGACAGGGTCCTGGGAATTAATCTGGGATCAGCCTGCACTTTCTCATTTGTCTTTCTCTCTGGAGGGGAGCTTGGCCTTGAACCTGTGGCTCCAGCCACCACGTTTCCTTCATGAAAGTTGGGGCAGGCTGTAAAGGGCACAAACCCGCCCCAAGGGGCATCCTGATTAATCCTGATGACCCCTGACATCACCAGCCCTTCCTAAAACCATGGAACCCAGCGGTCCAGCTCTCTCATAACAAACCACTCAACCTGCATAGCGGGATAATGGTTAAGTTATAAATACTAGGGATTGCGATTAAATAATCAGTGCCTCTGTGATCACTGGGGGTTTATCACATTCCCCTCCTTTCCACAGTTCTAGCCCCAAGATACTTTACTCAAGGGAACACCAGAGTCCTCCACCTTTCCTTTCCAAAACAATCAGACTTGGTAACCAGGACTTTATGATTATGTCATGTAGGATTCTAAGTGTTTGACATGCATGGACTCGAACTGGCCTTCCCTGGTGGCTCAGATGGTAAAGAATCCAGCTGCAATGCAGGAGACCTGGGTTCGATCCCTGGGTTGGGAAGATCCCCTGGAGAAGTGAATGGCTACCCACCCCAGTATTCTTACCTGGAGAATTCCACGGACAGAGGAGCCTGGCAGGCCCCAGTCCATGGAGTCAAAAAGAGTCAGACACGACTGAGTGACTTTCACTTTCACAATACACCAAGAAGAAAAATACCATAGATTTCCCCCTTAAATTTACAAATGAGGAAACTGAAGTCCAAAAAGACTGAAGTGACTTTTTAAGGCCACACGGTGACTAGATGGCGAGCAGGTGGCACCCACGGTCAGGCAGTCTGAGTCCAGGGCACACATCACCCACTGCGACGCCCGGCCCAGACCACGAACCAGCAAACAACTGCCCAGCCCGCTGTCTGGCGATCACGCTGTGGGGTGGACACAGGATCGATTATACATGCGGCGCATTCATAAACTGCGGCAGGAAGAGATCATGGCGACATCCTGCCAGTGCCTGTGAGTTTATTGGATAACTGGGCTGTTACTCAAGAGCTCAGTGATACCCACTTTCCCTGTGAAACCTTACGTGCGAGTGAAATATTTCAAAAGCGCAGCTGCTTTAGGGAGGAGGTGAAGCTCTGCTGGCTCTGGCCCTGCCCCTCTTTGGTGGCTGCCATCACAAGCCCAGAACTCGGGGAAGCAGAGACTGAGAAGCCCAACAATCCAAGCTGAAGCCTGGGGTCTGGCTGCTCTGCTCCAGTGAAGGCGGAGGCCCCCTGGCTGACACACTGAAATGATGCTCTTCCATAGAAACCTCTGACCTTCCTGCGTGCACCCCATTCGCCCCAGGCTCCCAGAACCCCGGGTCTGCGGGCAGGGCTGGGTTCTGCTCTCTCCTCTGAGGCTTCCCTCCATAGACCGGTACCCACCTTCCCAGTGGCCTCTTTCCTCCTCCGTGGGCACTGCTGTGTCCCAGACTGGCAGCTGTGACCGTGCCCTGACAGCGAAGGGCTGGTGTGCTGGGTCCAGGACCATCCCCGCCCTTGCCCTCGCCCACCTGATGCCCTGAGAGAGAAAGGGAGGGCGTGGGCCTGCAGGCTGGAGCCGCTGCCTCAGTTGCTCTGGGGGTGGGGGGGTGCCTGCAGGGGGCCAGGGCCCCTGGGTCCTCTCTCAGGTGCAGAGAGACGGGTGGGGTGTGTGTGTGGTGGTTTTTCACATGCACCATGGCGGTACAGAATCCACCTGCAATGTAGGAGCCGCAGACTTGATCCCTGGGTCCGGAAGAGCCCCTGGAGGAGGAAATGGCAACCCACTCCAGTACCCTTGCCTGGAGACTCCCATGGACGGAGGAGCCTGGCGGGCTACAGTCCAAGGGGTCTCAAAGAGTCGGACAGGCCTGAGCGAGCAGCACGCACACACCTCTCTCCCTCTCTCCCTGGACGGGCACCAGGGTGCTGAGCCGGGAAACCATGTCACATTAACGCACATTCTCTTCCCTTATGTAACGATGGCAGGAAACATGTTCCCGTGCGTCTTTGGGCCTTAAGTGTTCGGAGGCACGTCGACCACCTAAGCCCAGTGGTCAGAGAGCCGACGGTCCGGCCACGCACCTCCTTGTCATCTGCTCACTGTGACGGCCCGCACTCCGGCACCATGCGGCAAATCAGGAAGCACACAGGCTTGTTAGCACGCCTTCAGAGGAAGGACCGGGACTACCTGCGGGTCCCTGATCACCCGACCAGAGCGCTGCCGTGCCACAGACCGTGTTCTAAACGGAGGGCCTGGTGTGATTCCTCTGCTGTTAAACAGCTCAGCGCAGGCTGATGTGGGCACAAGAGCCCCCATCATGGAATACATTTGCATTCCAACCCTGTCTGGCCTCAGCAAATGCAACTGCAAATCTTGATTTCACATCATCGAGACTTACGAGGTCTTGAATCAAAGTCCTACTGCAGCCTCAAGACAGCCTCTAGGGTCCGGCGGTGCCAGGCCAAGCTGGAGGTGGGCAGAAAAGTCAGGGTCACACCTGCAGACTTCTCTTCCTGTTCCAGCTCCATCCGAAGCGCCAGGTAGCTCTGACTGTATCATCATAAAAATGGACGCTGCAGGTAGCAAATGTGCCTCCGGCAGTTTTGAATAGATTACAGAATCCACGAAGAATTTTGTGTGTGTGTGTGTGTGTCAGAATCTGTGCATTTTGGTTTGGGAACTCTAGTTTCCCTCTAATGACACAGAGTTCAAAAACACTCTGATTTGACTTTCTACCTGCCAGATGAAATGAGGATCACAGGACCACAGAAAAAGAAGCTGTGATCTTCTTCTCTCATTTAAATTGAGAATTAGGTAATGCAAATTTCTAATCAAGAAGCAACTTATCACGATGCTGTATTTATAGGAATCTCCTCTTCTTAAAGGTTTGCATTTCCCTAATGGGACTCCCTCCTCTGGATAACCACAAAAAGAGAGGAAAAAAGTCAGCAGAAGCAGTTATATATAGAAAATGTATCGCGTGCACTTTTACTGAATGAAAGATTCTTTAAATTCTGCAGTGCTTTACAATTTTCAAGTTTCATACACGTGATTTCACATGATCCCGTAGTAACCCCTTTTTAAAGTCCCCTCCTCTCTTTTCTCTCCCCAGTGGGTAACCACCGTTGTTCTCTATATCTGTGAGTCTGCTTGTATTTTGGTATTCACCGGTTCCCTGTATTTTTTAGATTGCACGTATAAGTGATAATATGCAGTATTTGTTTCTGTCTGACTTATCCTCTGTGGTGTTCTAAGTCGTGTCTGCCTCTTTTCAACCCCATGGACTGCAGCACGCCAGGCTCCTGCGTCCTTCACTAGCTCCCCGGCGTTTGCTCAAATTCACGGCCGCTGAGTCAGTATTGCAATCGAACCATCTCATCCTCTGCTGCCCCTTTCTCCTTCTGCCTTCCATCTTTCCCAGCATCAGGGTCTTTCCTAATGAGTCAACTCTTCCCCTCAGGTGGCCAAAGAATTAGACTTCTTTTTAACTCACACTTATTTTTAAACTCAGACAAAGTAATGCGAACTATCACACATCTTAAGCAGGCCTTAACAAAAGTAGCTCCTACTGGTTCCCTAATAACTGTTTTGTCTTCTCAGCTGTGGTCTTAAGTCGGGCCATCAGGCAGAAACTGCTCAGAATCAAACAACAGATGAAAATCTGAAGAGAAAAGAATCCATTTGTAGCCACTGGTAAGCAGCCACATAGGAGGTTCAGAGTTCTCATTTCAGAACTCCTTTAATTTCGGGGGGGAAAAAAAAGGTCTGCAGAACTGGGTTAAGGGCACTGTGCTTATTCAAATAGAAGAAAGCAGAGATAGGGTCTGGCAGGATGCCAGTCCTTCACGCATTCCTGCAACAAAGACATGTTGAGCACGTTGCCCATGATACCATACCAGGCACCTAGACACGCCAGAGAGTAAGACAGCCAGAGATCCTGACACTGCTGCTGCTGCTGCTGCTGCTAAGTCACGTCAGTCGTGTCCGACTCTGTGCGACCCCATAGACGGCAGCCCACCAGGCTCCCCCGTCCCTGGGATTCTCCAGGCAAGAACGCTGGAGTGGGTTGCCATTTCCTTCTCCAATGCATGAAAGTGAAAAGTGAAAGTGAAGTCACTCAGTTGTGTCTGACTCAGCGACCCCATGGACTGCAGCCTACCAGGCTCCTCCGTCCATGGGATTTTCCACTAGTCAGCTGATATTCTAAGTGTGTGTGTGTAGGGGGGGCGGAGAGACAAAAATAAAACAGGCATGATAAGACAATTATAACAACATACTGGAAGGTGATCAATGCCATGGGAAAAAAAGGGCGAAGCAGGGCAGGGTGGGGAAGAGCAGGAGGGCTGGCGGGGGGGGGGGGGCGCTGCAACTTTAAGTAGGATGCCCAGCGTGGACCCCTGAGAAAGTGATGGGGAAGCAGAGATGTGAAGGGCAGGAAGGAAGGATGTTCAGGCAGAAGGAACAGACAACGCATGCCTTCCGGCCATGACAGACAGAGACCTTGACATTTACGGAGAGAAGCGCGGAGTTATGCGGGCAGCTCTGACCTGGGGCAGGGTCACCCCCAGAGCGATGTTCTGCAGTGAGTTCAGGACACGGGGAAATGGACTGTCCATGCGGTCAGGATGGATCTGAGAGGGGAAAGAGGAAGGGAAGCTTGGAGGATGGTGTGGAAACTTCCGAGAGTCCATCCAAGCAGGAAAATGGCCCTCAAGTGGGTGTAAGAGGGAATGACAGATACCGGAGGGGCCGGAAACGACCCCTCAAGCCCGCCTCTATTTCAGAGACACCGCGGTGAAGCCCAGAAGTCGAGAATAAGACTGTTTTCCCTATGGCTATGCTGAAATAAAAGACGCGCTGGGGCAGGAGAAGCAGGATCAAAGGTCACGGGCAGGCAGGACACTAGGGTTCTGCGCAGCGCGCTCCAGGCACCTGGGGAGACAAAAGCTTCTGGCTGATACGATCTCCTCGGTGCTGCAGGACAGCCGTGAGGAAGGGTATCAGTGATTGTGTGTCCAGTGAGGCCAGCGCCCGACAAGGAAACCAGACATCCCCGCTCATCACAGCCAGCTCCGGTTTCCATAGAAACAGTGCCCCGTCTTTGACAGCATCTCCCCTCTCCCTGTAACAGATAACCAGTCATTTAGGGGCTCACTTTTCTGTCCATTCAGACGAATGAAAAATCTAGGAAAAAGGAAGAGAAACTGGTGACACCTTTCTACACATAAAATAAAGAACCGGCCCAGACAGGCACTGGGGGGAAAGAGCATCTGCTGCATCTGGGCGTGTCTGATGACATCGCCTATTGTCTAGATGAAGACATATCCTCTTTCCTGGTGGCTCAGGGAGTCAAGGCTCCGCCTGCAATGCAGGAGACGCAGGTTCAGTCCCTGGGTTGGGAAGAGCCCCTGGAGAAGGACATGGCACCCCACTCCAGTATTCTTGCCTGGGACATGCCATGGACAGAGGAGCCTGGTGGGCTGCAGTCCCTGGGGTCGCAAAGAGCTGGACACGGCTGAGCAACTTACACTACACACACACATGTCTTCTTTAATCCTACACTGTAAATATAGATTCCGTGTAAAACAGGCTCCAAAATCCACGTGACAAGAAGAGCACAACCCGCAGACTCGAAGCGTCCAGGCTTCCCTATGAGAACCTCAGACTCTCTTCATTTCCGACTTGAAAGGTCAGAAGCCCAGAAGGCTCATTTCTAAGGCTGAGCCTTTGCAACATCCGGAAGGCTGTCTGCTGCCATCATTACTATCTAGGAACCTGTATGTCTCCTCCTGTTTCCCAGTCTCTCCCTTGCTCCTCCCATGAACGCCCACACTTGTCTCTTCTCACCCTTTCCCCGTCACCCAACAAACATGCTCCCAAAAGACAGGAAATGGGGCAACTGGTTAAAACTCATCACCCCAACATCGGATGCCCTCCCAGGGAAATTTCCATTTCCATCTCTTTGGGAACTGGAAAGTCTTAAGCACGATGCAGGAATGTAGAATGAAGCTTCCCATGGAGGTTGAGAAAGTGCCGGATTTGCCCACAGACGAGGAAGCAATCAAGGTCCAGAAAGAGTGCACAGTGGCTGATTCACAGGAACAGGTATCCCGCTGTGTCCATCAGCTCAGGCCAGGTGACACTATCCGGATGTAATCTAGGTGGTTTACAAACCTACCTTTCTATGTTTCCCGCTGAACGGCCTCTACCTGAACTACTGCCGGCGTCCATATCAGAAGGACGGAGAGCAGGGCGAACCACGGGCCGGCTCACAAAGCGTCCACTTAGGAGAGCCATTCTCACTTCCGGTCCCTTCCACCTGCCAAGGTCAACCACATGACCACACACGACGCTAAGAGGGAGGGCACAAGCCCACGGGTGCCCGCGAGGCCCACAGTAACGTGCAGAGCGGCGGCGACCCTGCGCCAAACCATGGCAACACTCAGCGTGAGGTCCAGTTTGGAAACAGCCCAACTTGACTTCCGGCTCCGTTTCTCCGCGTGCCACGCCCACGCATCCCTCTAGCGAACTAACCACGGCCCCATGTAAGTTTCAGCGGAGCCTCTGTCCCCTCACAGCGCTGTTCTCGGCAGCAATGCACTCGGGTGGACTCACCAACAGATGGGTTCACTCTGGACTCAAAGAGTTTCACCTGCAGCTCACTGCCTGCAAACCTGGCATGCAGGACACACATTTGCAAGTCGGAAAAGATGGAATGGACATAACGGCAAGGAAGACCTAGAAGCTCGCCTGGGAAAGGAGCTAGGCATTCTATTAATGTAAGGCAGCCAAGTGTTCCCGAAAACGGCCACCGTCCCCTCTGTGAATACTCCCAAGACGATGTGGCAAGGTAGACAGGGATGAAAGTCTAATCTCAGGGCAGCCGGAGGACTAAGAGGGCAGCGCGTGGGCCCACTTGTCTCCATTGGCTTCAGATGCCGGAAGGCAGTGGTCCATCCGCAGGGTGGTGGAGATGCTGAGGAGGGATGCGCAGAAGCCACAAAGAGCCCAGAACCAGCCGCGCATGTGCAGGGCTTGGAGCCATTCACTCAAGGCTGGTGGGGTTTCACTACCTCGTGGGGTTGCAACCAGCTTGCAATTCTAAGAGCTTTCACAAACTGATGAGATAATGTCATCTCTCAGGACTTTCAAAGAGATTTCTTATTTTTACTTTTGATTTTTAAATTGCTGCATGGCATACTGCATGAAGCATAGGAATACAGTTTAGGAAATTAAATATTTGGGGGAAAATGGTTAGGGAGCCTGGAGGCCTGTGATCTTCTCATGCATTTCTCCACCTCTAGTTTCTGCTTTATCCACCCCCTCTTCACTTGTATTGCATAAAACCTCTTTTATTCCTGTTCCTATTCAATGCTCTCTTCTTCCAGTCCTGGTCCACTTCTGGCTGATGCCATCTTAAAACATACTAGGTGCACAATATATAAAATAGAAGGGATATAAACAATCATATAAATGTATTACAGACGATATAACAAAGAGACCGTTGCTGTATGAAACAGCTGTATTAATTCCAGCAGTTCTGTCTTTAAACTAAATCTTCCCAAACAGTAAACAATAAGAGACAGAAGGATTCATTGGTCTTCTCAATTCCAAACTGGGGAACATGCCAGGAAAACCTGCTCCACATTTTTTTTTAAACAGAGGCATATTAAAAGTGACCCCAAATCATCGAAGGTAAAAGCTGATAACAAATAAAATCTGAACATTAGAGAAAGTTAAGATTTTATTTTGACAATGACTGTGATACTCTGGAAAATCTTGAAGTTTCTTTTTAATTAAAAACTAGGGGAGGCATGTTTTGTTTTGGTTTGTTTTTAATGTCCATTGGGCATGGTACTAGTACGATTTTACTGCATTCTAAAGGCCTTCAAGCTGTTTATCTACATTCCACAGGGGTGAGTTAAATTAGGTTTGTGTATTTTAAAGGGAACGACTGTTCCAGCACCTGAGAACCATTCCTGTAGCAACAGGAGTCCCCCTCTTTCCTGCACCCAGGCAAGGCTGCAGTCCCTGCCAGGTGCCGGGCGACGGTGCCCACTGCTGTCAACCGAGATGTTCCGACTCTGGGAAGCAAGATGCTCACCGCCTGGAAGTCTACCATCTGGACCTTGTGGGCCCTCCTGGCTTCAGACTCCCTGTAAAGGTACCCATATATGCTCCCAGATTATGGGACAAAACTGAACACTTCCTGTGCTTCCAGGGGATCTGGATGCTGTTAGGAAACACAGAAAGCATTGTATGGAGGAAAAAAGAGTGAAACCATTGGGGAAACCCATTCAGGGCCAAAGTTTCATACTACTGTGGTGAAATTGTCATTTCCTTTGGCAATTAGCATACCCATTTAGAATCAAAATAATTTAGACTGTTAAGATTTCATTAACATTCATATGTTTAAAATCCAGTGATATAATTGTTAATTTTTCCACTCAATTACAGTACCATAGAGGATACTGAGAAGAACACAGGAGAGAAGGGAAGACTGAGTTTCTCTGAGGTCCAGAGAACACAAGTGATTTACAGAATATTATTCACATAACTATCTACAGTCTTCTCATTTGTAAGATGAGATGTTATCCAATTTTTAAATATTTTATTTCAGATAATTTCAAGATGCAGATCCTTCTAAAGGTAAATGTTCCAAAGGTCGTTAACCAGAAAGGCTGAGTGCGTTTCTTTTTGTACTTGTAAATAAAATCAAATGGATGTGTTTAAAATGAAGCAAAGCATAGCATGGCACATGGGTACTGACTGCCCTTAACACTATATTCATTAGGCAGAATTTAATTTTGAAAGGATTACTGTACGTATTAGTTTATAGGCAACACTCCATGAAAGGGATCACCACTGTATATTGCAGAGAAGCATTCCATATGTGCTTGATGAATGCATTGTTACCATCAGAGTAATTAAAAGGAACAGGGTTATATACAATCAGCTTGTACATCTTACTCAGCAACTCCTGCCAGTTGCTTCCAAAAATTAAACTCATTAATCATTCTGATTCCAAAGGAGGAAAAGCTTGGAGTATGAAATACAAAGCTCTATTTTTATGAAGAAAAAATGTCCAAAGTCAACATCTAGAGCAATTCCTGTCTACCAAGTGATACTAGAATATTAATCTCAAGTGGGAAAACGAGCTGATTCCATTGTCAAAAATATAAATTGATACTATGTTATCTAATACTCCAGACCTCCTCATATCTATAGGTAACATATACAAGTAAATTACTTAAAAGTGTGCACTAGCAGGAATAAAAGGAAGCACGCCATATGAAGTAAGCTGCCGTGCCCACTTCAAAAGATCTTACTGCTACACAGAACTCAATTCCACCAAGAAGGCAGAATGCTCATTTTTCACAAACAGATCCGGCCTTAAGCAAAGACATACTTTTTTGGCCGACTCCACAGAGCAAAGGCTTGTTAACACGTTGAAATCTATTTGTGATAATTCACAGTGGACAACTGACTCATCCACATGAAAAAAAAATCAAGCTTACCCTGACTAATTTTTCAAGCCAACAGATTCGCTCTTTGTTAGGGTTCTCCCCAGGCCAAGGTAACAAGGAAGGTGGAATGAGATATACCCAGTGGTGCTTTAAAAAACACAACGTGCAGTGCAGAGGCAAGACAGTTGTGATGCTCTATTTGGCTTCACCCATCAGTCAGCTAGCACTGAATCTTTGTTTATATCACCACTCGTACTTCCTTGTAACAGACAATTTCCCAATGATGACTCTGCTCTGCATTGAGACAATAGGCAAAATTTTGTATAATTTTGTGATAGCTACTTTACCAAAACATTCACAGAGAGACTGCTTTAGATAGTAAACACATGAAATTAAAAGATGCTTGCTCCTTGGAAGAAAAGTTGTGACCAAATTAGGCAGCATATTAAAAAGCAGAAACATTACTTTGCCAACAAAGGTCCATCTGGTCAAAGCTATGGTTTTTCCAGGAGTCATGTATGGATGTGAGAGTTGGACTCTAAAGAAAGCTGAGTGCTGAAGAATTGATGCTTTTGAACTGTGGTGTTGGAGAAGACTCTTGAGAGTCCCTTGGACTGCAAGGACATCCAATCAGGCCATCCTGAAGGAAATCAGTCCTGAATATTCGTTGGAAGGACTGATGTTGAAGCTGAAGCTCCAATACTTTGGCCACCTGATGTGAAGAACTGACTCATCAGAAAATACCCTGAGGGTGGGAAAGATTGAAGGCGGTAGAAGAAGGGGACGACAGAGGATGAGATGGCTGGATGGCATCACCGACTCAATGGACCTGAGTTTGAGTAACCTCCGGGAATTGGTGATAAGACAAGGAGGCCTGGCGTGCTGCAGTCCATGGGGTCACAAAGAGGCAGACACGACTGAGACCGAACTGAACTGACTGACTTGTGTGTTTAACATTCTTCTGAAATGCAGAAAATAGACTTTGCAGGAGGACAACTGTTGTAGGGCACTATGATACAGTGTTCAGTTCAGTTCAGTCGGTCAGTCGTGTCCGACTCTTTGCGACCCCGTGAATCACAGCACGCCAGGCCTCCTTGTCCATCACCAACACTGTTACACAGCATTAACCCATAAGGGCACCTCAAAGTTTATCTAGTGAAGTACTGGATATTACAAGAAAGAAATCAAGACACTGAGAGAAATGTAACTGTACAAGCTTATGTATATTGTATGCTATGCATACAATAAAGAAAGAAATTATTGGAAGAAATAGTAGCACTGGAAGTAGAAATAAAGAGGTTAGGCAGAGTCATTTAGAATAATGAGATGTAAAGAGAGGGAAGCGGTGGCTCAGCGGTAAAGAGTCCGCCTGCCAGTGCAGGAGACACGGAAACGTGAGTTCCATCCCTGGGTTGGGAAGATTCTCTGGAGAAGGAAATGGTGATCCACTCCAGTAATCTTGCCCATAAAATCTCATGGATGGACTGGAGGAGCCTGATGGGCTATAGCCCATGGGGTCGCAAAAGAGTTGGACATGACTGAGCTACTAAACAGCCACACGAAAAAGAGAGGGAAGTGACAAAGTCGGATACAGTGTACGTGGATGTCTTGTCATCACTACCAAAACTGATCTGTGGAACAAAAGGTGGGGGAAGAGATCAACGTGGTGACCTCCAAGGTCCTTCCAATCCTACAGTTCTCCAATTCTGCAAAATAGAAAAGCAAATACTCTTCAGAAGAGATGCTAGGAGGTGTATACCAGAGGAATTAAGCTACTTTGGCCATCTGCTATTACAGAAGCTGTGAAATATACTCAGCTCCCTTTATCTTCATTTTAATTTTCCCAATATTTAGTTTATCTTAAGAAGAAAGCATGGCAGAGAAAGAATAGAATAGTGGAGACCAAAACCTTGGCGTATAGGTTCTCCCAACCCCCTACATGAGGGAGAGGAGGGGGAAAAAAAGGACTTACTGAAGAATACAAAGGTCAGAGAGAGAGAGGACATGCATTCGTGTGGCATCATGAAAGACACATGAGACAGAAGTCTGAAGTGTAGGGTGGCGGTGATCAGGAGCACAAGACGTGACAACAAGGACTAAGGCCACCACATCACGTAGTTAAGAGGACCCTGAAGACATTTTCTGTGCAGTTCGCTGCAGTGAGGGCAGTAAGAATGCACGTGTGCCACCAACCTCAGTCAGGAAAAAGGGATTCTTGTAATGAATTAGTGAATCCACTTTAGATCATCTATTAGAGAATTTGAAAGCTCCAAGCAACCCTGTGACATCCCATCACTCTTCTATAGATGAGTTAAACTAAGCATTATCGAATTCTACATGAAAATAATGAGATCAAGCTGGTGGCTGAAACGTTTAACCTTTTCCTCAATATGTTAGGAAGATATATGAGGTTTTAAATACATTTGAAATTGCAGAAGAAAGTCAGAAGGTATACAGATATTTCTGTGGGTCAAGCTGCTTGAAAAGTTAAAGTTGATAAACGCCAAGGAGAAATGAACAGGATGTGGACAGCATATCAGTGAAAAGTCAAGGTGGAGAGGAAGAAGGGCTGGAAGCTGCAGAACAAACAGGAGGATGAACTACATCAGAAGCATGACATCAGAAGCCAGACAGCAGTGACATCATAAGATAGACTGAGTAAGCAATGATTTTTGCTCAATCTCTGTTTTGGCCAAATTACTGTTTTAAAATCCTGTCATCATACTTGTACTGTTAGGAAATCATGTGTCATCAAAAATGAAGAATACAGGAACATGCTGATCGGGCCCCAACAAGCCTACTGCCCTGACAGTCACTCATGGCCCTCAAAGTCCTTTAAGAAATCAAAAGGAAACGCTCAAGCCAGGGCACGACAAGGTTCAGTATTTTTAAATTAACTGAAGCTAATTCCTATCAGAAGTCACTAAACTCCATTAAAAGTCACTTCCAGCAGCAGTCCCTTTAAGAGTCAACTAATTTTTAGCCTATGAAATGAATTTTAAATCAAAATAGGTATTGATTCCTCAGAGGGGTCTCCCAAGTCATTGACTTTAAATAAATATAAGATTGATGAGGAAACTCTGGTAGAAAAGCACTCGGGCTTTCTTTCTTCTTCAAAGTTAAACTTCACACTTTAAAACTACCCCACCCCAGACAGACTTTTACACAGCGGAGAGGTCCCTACCCGTACGTAGATGGTGCAGACAGGAAATGCACTCCTAGTCACTAACCATGCAACTGCAGCATTTGACTTCTCTCTTCCAGACCTGGTAACTACCTTCAACTTTATTTTGTAAAGAACTGTTTGTTCTCAGTCCTATTCAGACACGTGTGCATACACACAGACACAGATCAAGAGCTACATTCCATTTCCTCATTTCTAGATGGCAGGACAATGAGACACAGAGCTCGTTGGATTTTAAAGACAACGCTGTTTGCCATCATGTGAGTGACCGAGGTGGGAAGGCTGTTTCTGTTCCACGGAACAGACAAGCCATGGAAGAGCAGTGACGCCAGCAGCCTTAGTGCCGGGACTCCAGGCGAAGGTGCTGAAGATGTCCAGGGGCTAATAGAGGGTGCTTCAGAACCTTGGACAGCAACCAGCATGCCCTGGGGATGCCGAGACACACAGAGTAATATGCAATGTCTTCTTAATCAGTTGTGAATCTTAAGGGTTAAATGTAGGTAGCAGGGTGATTACTCAAGATTCTGTAATCTTAACAAGGGCTAATATCAGAAAAGTAGTTTTTGCACCTACTTTAGTACTAACTCATAGCAAATGGCATTCCCCGTGACTGGAGGGGAACCAATCTGTTTAATGTGTACACCGACGCAGTCTATTTTTAGACATAGTTTTTCCAATCCTGAATACTTTTTCTGAGAAAAGCACATAAAAGTTTTCAAGAAATTGATGCTACATTTACTCATGTGTCATTTTTTAATAATACACTTTAAACACGATATATATATATATGTATATTTCACAAGGATACTGCATACACTATATTTATACCTACTTTTACACACACAGACATACCCACACCCTTTGTTTTTCATTTTCCATGAAATAAAAAACATTAATATCAGGAGTTAATGGATTTAAAGGAGATATACTCTTCAGAGTCATCTCAGCAGAAACCATTTGCAAATGGTAAATTAATAATTTGCTCCTCAGTTCAACCCTTTCGCTTATCTGAGGAACAGTTCTAGACATATGTCACCGTGAAAGGAGGAATACATGCTCAAAGCTAAGATGAGGGGGAAATGGGCGGAGACCATCTACAACAAAAGTCAGAAACTCTCCCCTCTCCACTCCCCTAGCGACACCTAGAGCCTGTTGGAGGAAACTGCTCATGGTTCTCACTTCAAGCATAACAAATCCCAACAGTTTTAAGTCAAAAGATTTAAGGCAAAAAGCGCATCATTTTTGTCTGCATTGCAGCTCGGTGGTCTTCCCCAAGATCTCTGGAGTTTAATCCTCCATGATTTTTCAACTGCCCCAATGAAACCCCTCCTCAAAGATTCTGGTCCCTTGAATCTGAGAATTCATGCATTTCCCTTAGGACCTGACCCACTGGAGTGAGGGCCATCTCTCTGATAGGTCTCTGTGTAACCAGGGGGGCTCTGGAAATAAACCAAAATAAAATCTCATGCAAGCTGTAATACAGGGTGTGCGTGTGTGTGTGTGTGTGTGTGTGTGTGTGTGTAGCCACATCTCCCACAAACTTATGCCACCTCTCCAGATCCTCCATTCACAAAACAAAACCACCAGTGACCCAAGGCAGGACACGCTGAATGACCACAGCCGCCTGCTCAGGGCAGAGACAGGAACTGCCCTGGGTCTGTCAGGGGAGGCCATCTGCCTGGGACCCAACACACCCAGCGGGGCTGGACCAGTCGAGCCGGCCCTGTCTGCCTGTCTGCGAGTTTGTCTGGGATTTTTTTCTCTGTTTTTTTTTTTTTTCTGGGAACACAAGGGATCTGAAGCATCACTTGGCCCTCCCTGGCTCTCTGAATAGCTGAGAGAGATCAACAGAGGTGGTGAACTCATCCAGCTCGGGCAGCCTGTGGGTGTCCTGCCTGAGTCATCGGTTACTAAGGTGATATGCAAATCCAACCTTTGAAACCCCCAGCTACCAGCCCGGAGAAGAGTAGAAAACGTGCTCCTGGAGAAGTTTTCCCACTAACACAGTCCAAGGTTGTAGCTAGTCCAAGGCCAAGTGTGGGGACAGGCAGGGCCTGACTCGCACCAGCAAAAACTGTGCTGGGCCTGGGTCAGAGGGCTGGGCCTCGGAGGCAAGCGCTTTTATTTTGTGGTTCGGGAAAGAGGATCACCACCAGCCCCACCACGAGTGGGGGGAATTAGGGGAGGGGTTGGAGAGTGGAGAAGTGAGAGAAGCGACAGCCTGGGGGTAAGGACTCCAGTGACAGGTGGGAGGGGGAGGAAAGGAGCCTGGGACAGCCTCTTCCTGGAGTCTTAAAGCAGACAAAAGAAAACGGAAAGAAAGAACAGAGAAACCAACTCGTAAGCACACACAGATCGAATTCTCTCCTTAGGATCCATAGCAGCGTGCGGGTAACAGCAAGCGTCCCCAGGGCCGCCGTGAACCCTCAGCCAATTCCACCCCCCAGCAGCGCAGCTCCGCCAACGCTGCCCTCAAAGCCACCAACTCTTGGCCCGCCGCCGCTGCAGACCGGGACCCGCTCCAGGACGGCGGTGACCGAGATCCGCGCGAGGAGTGGTTTCGCGGGCGCGCTTCCGGGAGGAGTGGGGGAGGGGGGGGCGCGCCCAGCCCCTCGCAGGCGCCTCGCGGGCGCGTCTCCCCCGGACTCGCCTGGAGCCCCGCGTTTCCCCGCCCCCCCACCCCACCCCCAAGATGCTCTTACGTCCTCGTCGTCACAGTCGCTCCGCGCCTGGTACTGGAGCCGGGGCCGGCCACCCGCGCCACCGCCGCCGCCGCGCTCCCGGGGCGCCGCCGCGGGCGCCTGGGCTCCGAGGGGCTTGGGCCCCGCGCCGTCCTCCTCCGGCCCCTGGCCGCCCAGCAGGCGGCTCGCCTCCGGGGGCGCCGGGAAGGACCGCGAGGTGTTGATCTTGCCGGTGAACCTCTGGTACAGCGAAGCCATCGGTCTCCGCGCGCTCTCGCTCGCTGTCTTGGGGCGTTTGTGTATCGGCTCTCGCCCTCTGGGGCTCCCGCTCCCCACGCCCTCCGGGGGGAAAAGGGGAGGAAGAAGCAGGGGAGGCGGCGGCGGAGGCAAGGACGGCGGCAGCGCGCCGCTCCTCCCGCGCGCCCCTCTCCAGTCGCCGCCGAGCGACCGCCTGGCTCAGCCTCCTCCGCCCCCTCCCCGGCGGCTGGGCCGAGCCGGGCTCTGGCCGTGTGTTCTCGTTCCCTTTGCTTCTCTGTGTTCAACTCCTCGGCACCGCCGCGTACGGCCTAATCAAAGCCATTGAAGGGAAGAAAAACAACAGAAAACCGTAAGGGAGGGAAAATGCCTAGGCCCTGGAATTTGGCACCACCTAGAGCCCGGCAGCATCCGGAGCGCATCTCCTCGCTCCCCCGCCCCGGGTCCCCGCGCAGCTCCTCCTCCCCGCCTTCTCCCCACGCGGCCCTTCACCCCCGGGAACGGCGCCCGGGGGTCCCGGGGCTGGCAGCGAGGAGGCCGCGGGGCCACGCAGCTCGTGGGTGCAGGGGCGCGCTGGGGGGCTCCTGGCCACCGGGGGAGCGCACCCCGCCGTCTTCCGGCAGAGCGCAGCGAGAGAAGAGGCCCGCGACGGGGAGGGGGCGTCGGGGGCACGGAGGCAGGCGGTGGCACCCCCAGAGGCAGGTCCTCGGTTCCGCGCGGGGCTGCGCTCCGCGTCCACGCGCTCGCATCGCTGGCGGCTGCAACCCCGGCGCCCTGCGGGGCTCTCTCCCTCGTGTTTCCCTCGCAGCTTTTCCTGCCTAACGTGAAACGACAACAGCCGAGACCCCTGAAGGTCGGGGGTGCGCACGGGGGGTGAGGGAGAGCAAACCGCGGCGCTGCAAGGGGAGGGGGCTCGGGGTCGCGGCCTCCGATGGGCCCCCTTCCTTCCCAAACCAAGCTCTGCTCCAAAAACAGGTCTCAAGAAGAAGAGAAGAGAAAGGTCAGGGAAGGCAGGCAAGGGCCGACCGGGGTGCGGTGGGGTGCGGTGGGGTGCGGCGGCGGGGAGGGGTGCTTTCCGAGCAACTCAGTTCAGCGCTCCTCCCGGCACACCCCCACTCATTTGTGTGTATCGCGAACTTCATTTTCGTTTTCGATAAACGCATAAATGCCAACGGAGGCTAAAGCATTTGGTGATGCTTGCAACTTTCCGCGCCCGCCCCCAGCCCCTGCACCGAGAGGAAGTGGGGAGCCCCGGGTGTGTGGGGGGGCGACACCTACTGGGGCGCTGGGGTCTGGGTGCACATTCGCTCTTCCTCTGCAGTAAAACGTGCTCCAGCGCCCCTGTGTGGAAAGACACCCGCTGCGCCTGGGCTCCGGCTCAGACCGCAGGCTGGCGTCTGGTTTGTCCCCTGCCTTTCGGGGTGGATTCCTCCCTCCTGTCCTGCTGGAGTCCGCGCCATCGTCCTGCTTGAGGATCTAGGCCTCTCCCTGCTGGTCTCGTCCCCCCACTCAACCCCCGATCTTCCACGCGCAGTCCTTTCCTCCTTGCTCCAGCCCTTGGGCTGGGCTGGATCGTCCTGTCCTCTCCAGACCAGCTCGCACCTGTCCCGGCGCTTCCCGGGTCCTTCCACTCCACGTGGATGTGGGCATCTTCACCTTCACCTTCCAGCGGGACTCCCGCTCCGCCATGGTTTCCGTGACCACTTGAGAAAATGGCCAGGCCTGGGCCCCGGCGGCCCCCACTGCAGGCTGCCAGCGCTTGTTGGGTCTGAGTCCAAGGCCACCTCCTGGGACCACTGTCCAAACGCAGAAATCCCAGAGGGAAAGAGACCTTGCCGTCCCTTGTCCTAAAAAATGCTGCCTCCTCTGGTGACCCAAGGACGAAAGAGCAGATAAAACCAAGGAGGGTCTTGGAATCAGGAATGGAAAAAGCAGACCCTTATCGTCCCTCCCTCCCCTGTGCTGTAACTATTAATGGAACAGTATAAGGTGTCTCCCCTCCTACCCCAGAGGGAGGAGGTATTTGCCCTACTCTTCCCGCCCACAACCCAGTATGCATGCCTCATCCAATCAGCAAATGACTCGCAAGACCCCGTTCCCCTTGTACCCTGGGTATCAAAGTGGACCAAGGACCCCTGTTTATCGTCAGTTCTCCCTTGAGCTGGCCCGCTGTTCTAACAGTGTCTCCCTCTCTCATAAACTTTATTTCCCTCTTGTTCTGTCTCATGTCTGGAAATTCTTTTCCAACCCAAGCCTGGACGAGGACACCTCCTTCAGTGTCCTTAACTTGGGTGGAGACACTGGAAGTCCGCTGGGAGACAACCCCTTCTGATCCCTCCCAAGCTCTCAACCTAGCAAGTCATCTTGTTTTAATTAATATGTATACAACAGCTATCCTCTGTTTAACCCTCTGTGGTTTCCTTCCACTAAGAAACAGAAGTGCATCGTAACATAGTCCAAAAACATGCTTCCTTTCCAGAAACCATAAAGACAAGTAGAATCGGAATCTGGACAGCCGGGGGCCCCCCACACTGCCAAAAGGCGGGTGTGCCTCCCGCGGATCTGGGGGTGCCAGAGCATCCTGCCCCAGTTGCCTTTGAAGACAGAGGCCACAATTACAAGAACCACCCAGCTAAGCCTTAAGAGCCGTCACATTCAGATAAATAGGAAATCTTGCTTTCATCCCCCCTCCCCCACCCAGCGGTGCTTCAGATCCATGAAGCTGCTTTCCTAAACCGACCTGAAAGACCCCCCACCACTGCTGCTCACAGAAGCATCTAGATCTGACACTTCACTAAACATAGAGGCTGTGAGGGTCCCACTGATGTAGTACATATGTATATATATAGTTATGAAATCTCCATGTATATATTTACACGAATTGCAAGAAGAAGCACGATGAATATTTCTTGTAGCAATATAGTTCTTACAAGATATTTATATGGAAATAGTTTAGCTATCACACACTTTATAGATGTATGTGTATCAAGGAGAATAGACTGAAAGGGAGATGAGAAAGACATGCAGCGTCTCTCACACTTGAAATTATATTTTCTAGCGAGCATGTAGGTCTTCAAATTACAATTTGGCCAAAGCGACAGAGGATGGGATGGTTGAATGGCATCACCAACTCAAGGGACATGAGTCTGAACAAACTCCAGGACACCGGAAGGACAGGGCAGCCTGGCGTCCTGCAGTCCGTGGGGTCTCAGAGTCAGACACAACCTAGTGACTGAACAGCAGGCAACAACAAAAATCTCAGCTGAAGGCTTCAGATGAAATGATAGGGCCGTTCTAATTTACAGTTATTTGTAGAGTGAAAAAAGCTATAAAGCCCATAAACAACTGGGGGAAGAGTTGAGTACAGATGGGTGTCAAAAGAAGTATATCTGAAAATTAAACAGGACGAATGGAGGGCAAGGAGCGGTCGCGACGGGCAGAGGCCGGGGTGGTGGGATCAGACAGAACACCAATGCGGAACCGTCACAAGCTGCAAAGCTTCCGGGGCGCCATCTAGATCCGGGCCCATCAACCAACTTCAAAAGCACCGGGCTGCCCTCCTCCACCCACACACTGAATACCACTCATTCTAAAGGGTGCCCTAGACTTTGAATGTGAGTCTGTGCACGCATGTTGGCAAGCGTGTATGCACGCACACATCCAAGTCTGCCTGAAACGCTGATACATACATTGCAGGGTCTCTTTGGATAGACTGTCAGAACACGGAAGTCCCAAATGCAAAGAGGAAACTGGCTAATATTTTAGGATGAATTTAGTCACGCAATTGCAGAGAATTGCAGCTGGCGGCACTTCACGATGCATAATTCGTTCACTTACTGCCTTCAGTAACCTTTCCAGAACCCCAACCCTTAAATAAGGAAAAAGATTCTGAAGAGTAGCAAAACTTCCCAGTGAGCATGTAAATAGAGGGGCAGTGCTGCCGAAGGAAACTTGTCTATGACGGCCTCCACTCAACACTGAACATCTTGGCTACACAGTCTATAAAAGCAGATTTCCATTTCTGCTCATTGGCTAAGTATGGGAATCTATTTTCAAAAATGTTCTGTGGATTATCTCCCATCAAAATGTAAATTCCTCACTATGGCTTAAAACTCTGATCTCCGGCCCATTTTTTCCATCTAGTTTCACATGATTATTTCTTCCCTGTTTATTACAAGGTGGGAGTGTGTGTTTATTTTCCCTGGAACCAATTTACAAAAGAAATATGGCAAATCATTGGAATTAGGCAGATGCTGCAAAATAGGATGGACAGTTTTTGTTTTTTTTTTTTTTAAGTGACAATACAGGGAACTTTCTGGTCTGTATGCAAGCTAAGCATTGTAAAAATACCAAAAGTGTATTGAGTCCAGCAGCCGAGGCAGGCTTTTTATTACCTAAGAGGTTTTCTTATTTCTAGGAGAGAATTATGTCCTACAGTTTACCTCCCCCTTCTGTTGGAGGAGAACGAGGAGGACAGACCCTTGCTTAAGATTTTTATTCTTTTCCAAACACTGATATTTCAGCAAATGAAATGGCCAACTTAGCACACTCTGACAGAAAGGCTTCCCTCAAACACTGGGCATCAGTGTTTTTTAAATATTATCACATTGTATTCATACAAATGGAAAGAAATAAAACAAGTATTTTGGTAGCTTGAGAAAATACAGTACCGACTACACAAATACAGAGCACCCATTCTCTCGTGTACTCTCTCTTTAAAATAATTATTTCTTTGCAAGGTGACTACCGAGAGGGATCCAGATGGTAAGAGGGTAAGATGTCCTTTTCAAACTTTACAAATAGGAAACGTCCAGCACAAGAAAAGAGAAGGCCACTGCTAGCTTTGGGCTTCCCTGTTGGCTCCGTGGTAAAGAACCTGCCTGCCAGTGCAGGAGACTTGAAAGCTATGACCAACCTAGATGGCATATTCAAAAGCAGAGACATTACTTTGCCAACAAAGGTCCGTCTAGTCAAGGCTATGGTTTTTCCCGTGGTCATGTATGGATGTGAGAGTTGGACTGTGAAGAAGGCTGTGCACCGAAGAATTGATGCATTTGAACTGTGGTGTTGGAGAAGACTCTTGAGAGTCCCTTGGACTGCAAGGAGATCCAACCAGTCCATTCTGAAGGAGATCAGCCCTGGGATTTCTTTGGAAGGAATGATGCTGAAGCTGNAGGCTGTGCGCCGAAGAATTGATGCTTTTGAACTGTGGTGTTGGAGAAGACTCTTGAGAGTCCCTTGGACTGCAAGGAGATCCAACCAGTCCATTCTGAAGGAGATCAGCCCTGGGATTTCTTTGGAAGGAATGATGCTGAAGCTGAAACTCCAGTACTTTGGCCACCTCATGCGAAGAGTTGACCCATTGGAAAAGACTCTGATGCTGGGAGGGACTGGGGGCAGGAGGAGAAGGGGACGACAGAGGATGAAATGGTTGGATGGCATCACCGACTCGATGGACGTGAGTCTGAGTGAACTCCGGGAGTTGGTGATGGACAGGGAGGCCTGGCGTGCTGCGAATCATGGCGTTGCAAAGAGTCGGACACGACTGAGCAACTGAACTTCACTGAACTGGGTTGGATCCCTGGGTCAGGAAGATCCCCTGGAGACAGAAATGGCAACCCACCCAGTATTCTTGCCTGGGAAATCCCAGGGACAGAAGAGCCTGGTGGGCTACAGTCCATGGGGTCACAGGGATTCAGACACAACCGAGCAACTAAACAACAGCAAAAACAACGCCTGGCTTTAACACAAAGTCAACGTGCGAACCGAATCACCCTCGAGCTTTTTGAACGGATACTTCAAGATTAATACGTTTTAAAGGAAAACATTTATTTTAAGCCTGGCGGGCTACAGTCCATGGGGTCTCAAAGAGTCGGACACGATTGAGTGACTAGCACTTTCATTTCACTTTCAACCGAAAGGCTTATGCTAAAATTAATACAGTTAAATGTTAATTTCCAGCAGCACGTGTCCCTGCATTTTAGTACTCACTCTGCCTTTGCTTGGTCTTCTCATACAGTCTGAAATATACATACAGCTCTCTGCCCCAGGGCCGCACCTGCTCACGTGGACTTGGTTACTAATACACGTGGTAAAGCTGATCACCACGTAAGTAAAACAATCACTGACTCAGCTAAGCCCCTATTTTCCTCTGAGCCTGGTGGGGCTGTGGGAGCCCACCCTCCCTTCCTTTAGGGGTCTTTAGGGGTCCACTCTCTTCTGTCACCTATACCCAGGGACACTGGACCATGGCCTACTTCCTCTTTCCTCCCATCTTTCACCCTCCTATCCTCCCATCCTCTTTCTGCTCCTCCATGGTCCCTGCTCTGGATCAATATCAGTAAACTGCATTTTTTTTCTTTAAAAATTCTTTGCTGCGCTCTGAATACTTATAAGAATTTGCCTTTCACTAGCAATGCTGTCTCAGAAAGTATCTGAATAATCACGTTAGCCCCTAGAGGAGGCACCAACCTCTGTCTGCTCCCATTTTCTGATGTCTCAGTGAGAGCTCCACCATGCTTCCCAAGGCTCCAAAGATTTTTAGAGCATGGGATCCAGAAGAGAGTCCGTTGTTTCTGTCTGTCCCTGGCGATCGCTGGAGAGCAGCCGTGTCGTCATCTAAAATGTCTTCTTTCATACACCTGGCACCATTAGATTAAAAAGGAAGGCGACTTCTGCTCTGAAATGCCCCCAAAGCTCCTTGCCTTTCAAACCATGCACTTCCCGGGTCCAATGAATTAAGCTGAATCGGCTTCCCTTCAATGTTAAAGTGACATTAACAAGCCTCTGCAATTCAGTGCTTCCCTTTTTAAGCCAACAGAGGTGATGGTTGAGTTCTGGAAGGAGAAAAAGCTTTTATCTGCTCTCTCTTGTGACCAATGGCTGGCATTTCAAAGGACCAAGTCTGGTTTGGCTCTAATGGGAAATGTGAAACCGACTTGAAAGGACAGGGCTCAGACCCTCACTGAGGTTTATTCTTCATCATGTCACCCAAAGGGATTCTTAGGTTTTCACTGGAAAGGAGCAATGGAATAGAAAAGAAGAGATAGAAACAGGGTCATTCAAAAGCTGAGTCTTCTTCAGATAGCAGAAAACAGAGCTAGTATTGGTTAATTCATCCTGCTGTGTAAATTCCACTCAACTGCGGGCCAGTGGAACTGCAGGACATGGAGAACCATCTCCTGGGGGCTTCTCATATCTGAAGTTCTCGGCTAAGTGCTTTGCACACGTGAAATCGTTTAATTCTCACAATTACCATTTTTTACTTGGACTTCCCAGGTGGCACTACTGGTAAAGAAGCCGCCTGCCAATGAAGGAGACATAAGAGACGCGAGTTCCATCCCTGGGTCAGGAAGATCCCCTGGAGGAGGGCATGGCAATCGTATGCTTGCCTGGAGAATCCCATGGACGGAGGAGCCTGCTGGGTTACAGTCCACGGAGTCACAAAGAATCAGACCCGACTGAGCGACTAAGCACGCATACAGAAGGAATGGGAGGAAATATGATGTAGTCCTTAAATGTGCTGCAGAGCTAAATTATAGGGAAACCTAGGTGTGAGGCTGATGTAGTATAGCAGCCGGAAATAGCACAAGAAGGTGAGTTAAGCCCAGGGAACTGGCGCCCAGGTGCAGGCGATGCGTGTTTCATGCATCCTGGTGTCTGCTTTCCAGACACTGAGGGGGAGAAGAGGGGGCTTCCTCTGATCGGAGAACAGTGACAATGAGGGGCCTTAGAGTCAGGGCCAGAAGCCATCCCTGAGGCTGACCAGGGATGCGGCGGGGCCACCTGCCTCCCGGACATCCATTTGGTTGAATGTGAACCTGCAGAAGTTGCTTCAAAGTCCCTATCCCGTCCATCTTACCCTTCCTCAGAGGCTGCCAGAATTAAGACCGTACCCTTGAGTTTAAGCATCGTCTGGAATAGCATCAAGAAAAAATCACTGAACATAACTGAGGCCTTGCGGTACAGCACAGGGGACCCTGCCCAGTGCTCTGTGACAGCCTGGACGCGAGGGGGTCGGGGGAGAACGGATTCGTCTATGTGTGTGCTCAGTCTGAAACCAGTCAGGTTAATCGGCCATACTCTGACACAAAATTAAAAAGTTCAGAAAAAAGGAACTGGTAATAAAAGCTAGCTAGCATTTAGAAAAATGAATGAATCACACAAGTGTCACCCATTAAAAAAAAAAAAGAATGCGGTCTGAGTGAAAAGAAAAACACGCATCGGAAGACACACCAGCCTTTCCAGTGTGTGACGGGGCTCTCCCGGCAACATCGGCTCCTTCCCAGGGCAGAACGCAGCTGGATGCATGACAGCGCTTCCAAGCCATGAGTTTCTGGGTCCTGATGATTCATCTTCAGGGTAAGCCATTGCTTCCCTATTCACAACTGTGATGGACTGGAATGTTGTTCGGAAAACACCCACCGACCCCGGACGCCTTTGTAGCTCTACTTCCAGCAGGACCCTACGGCTTGTTCTGGCCAATGGACTGTGAATGGACCCCGTGCAGGCAGAGACCTTCGAGGCATTTCCATAACCTGGCCGACCTCTTGCAACCAGCTGGCCGACCCTCTAAGAATACAGCCTGGCTAGTTGTAGCCACTTCAGCTTGGCCTCCACAACTAACACACTTGGGAGAGACTTGACTCTAACCCCTGGTTTGGAGTTAAGCTCAGGGATCAGGGAATACAACGCAGAGCCTCCCAGCTGAGCCCAGGGCAGACAGCCGCATCACGACTGACCAGCGGAAATGGGAACCTTGATCTTATTTAAGCCATGCCATTTGGGATGACTTCTATACTCGCGTCATGCTATATGTCACGTTCTAGCTCACTAAAACTAAAATCAAATCCATGCACGAAAAATGGAACAGCTAATGTCGGTTCTTACTGTAAGCATTTAACTTCTTTATCCAGTAGCTAGCTAAATGTCCAGCATGTCCCAGTCATCATTCTATTTTATGCTCTAGGGAAGAGGTGAATAACTAAAATGAACATAGTTTTTGCCTTCAGGCAGATGATAGTCGGACCTCCTCTCAGTGGAGGCGGACTGGTGCCCTAAGCTACAGGGTGGATTGATAAGGCCATCCTTTCAGGAAAAGATGTAACTGTCTCTATTTATTCTTCCTTTTGGTACATTTGCAGCCCTGGCAGTTTTATTAGAAAAGGACTGTTAGAAACGTAGACCACAAATGTGTTCCTAATAATGGTCTAGTTATTGACTGTAGAAGCAGGAAAAGCATCAGTTCAGTTCAGTTCAGCCGCTCGGTCGCGTCCGACTCTTTGCGATCCCATGAATCGCAGCACGCACGCCGGGCCTCCCTGGCCATCAGGAAGAGCATGTTCAGCCCCGAATCACAGAGGCTCTCAAAGAATCACACCTGGACCAGGCACGAAAGGGACATCTAGAAATCTGTGAGGATGTGAATTCTGGGTCCCATTCCAAACCTACTGAATCAGAAATTCAGGCTGGGCCCGGTCATCTGTAATTTTACTAAGCCCGCCAGGTAGTTCTGATGGGCGCTAGAGTTTGAAAAACACTAGAATAATCCCTGCACTAGAATAATCCCTAGAGCAGGTTTCTAAACGGCACCCAGGTGAGCCGAGCAAGTCTCAGAATGTTTGTTGATTTTCAGGAAATGGCTTACCCATTTAAAACACAGAACAGGCATTCTCCAGAGGGTAAGCATTTTTCCAGAATGAACAAAGGCCAGTCTTTCTCCCTTAAAGGGGGGTTATCTTGACAGTTCCTTCAAAGCCAAAATATGCAGTTAGCCAACAAGTGTCTCTGTGGCCCAAAGCAGACACCAACCATACGGTCAAAGCTAAGATCCATTCCTGCTGGGGCTCATCTCAGAGAGACTTTGATTCTGTACCTGAGCCGACAGTCTCACCCATCTTGCCAGAATGTATGCAGTTTGGCAGACAAGCTCTGCAGAATTTCAAGAAACAAAACGCCTTACTTTCAAAAATTGATTTCATTAAAAATCCTCAGTGCCTCTGGTTTAGACTCATTGCTTTTTTAATGCAATAAAAAAAAAACTTGAATTAAAAATCAATGAAGTTAATAAACATGTTCAGGTTGAAAACCAACTTTTGATGAACTTAATTTTCCTGAATCTACTCCTTTAGGACACATTAAGGTGTTCAATATAAAACCCATTTTTTTCCACCATCACTTAAATTTCCTCCAAATTTCCATGCAACATACTTAAAAGTTTAAAATAGGCTGATGCAACTTTAGGTGGTTCATTTTTGTTAAATTGTAATACATTCTCTGACTCACATTCACATGGTTAATATTTATGGCTAATCATTAATGTACACACATGATAGACCCTATGAAGTATGGGAACTAACCCAGAGGGATAAAATAAACTTCAAGCCTGGTGCTCTGTATCTTCACAGGGCCTTGAGCAAATAAATACAAGAGATATCATTGCAAAACCCTGGTTCCTGCATATATGATATGTCAGATATGAGTGCAGAGGACTCTCATTAATGAAAACAGATTATATTAGGGCAATAAAACTAAAATAAAGCCACTCATTTGCTTCACATGGGTAATTCAATTCACTGTGTACTGTAACTCTATCAACTCTGCTATACCCATCTCTGACCAATTTCCTTCTCATAAAAGGGAGAAATAGGCTTGTCTATACTACTAATTGCATTTCAGATCATTTTAATTTGGAACTCAAAAACAGTAATTCTCCTAACAATCGCTTATATTTATATTCTGCTTGACAGGTAAACAGAAATTGCCTGTTGGCTACATAAATTCATGAGTCACAAAAGCCTGCAATTTGAACAGATTTTTCCTCACTCACAGCAAAACCAATGTTGACTCTCTGCTCTAAATAGCATGAGGTGCGTCCTATTGATTCCTAGATTGAGCTTGGAGTCTCTGACGGGTCTCCTTACCTCATCGTCCATGTTGCACCCATAATCCCCACCATGACTTTCTTTGTAAGTCTGCACTATCCAGATTGCATCATTGGCACAGGACATGTTCAGTCTTCATGAGAAAGGATGAATAAACGGAGGCTTTCGAGGGACTCTGATCCTGAGCTGTCTTATGGTAAGGAACCTACCTGCAGAGCAGGATAAGGCTATATGGATATCTGTGCTCCGGCATTCCTTTATTCCTCTCTCTCTAAGACCTCTAACATACACAACCTCAGCTCAACTCGAAGTGAAGTGAAGTCGCTCAGTCGTGTCCGACTCTTTGCAACCCCATGGACTGTAGCCCACCAGGCTCCTCTGTCCATGGGATTCTCCAGGCAAGAATACTGGAGTGGGTTGCCATTTCCTTCTCCAAATGAGATGTAAATGGTTGGTTGCGATCTAAATGAATTCTGAGTTCCCAAATTGAGCTATTCAAATTCATAAGAGAAATATCTTCCTTGAGAACTTAATAGACTCAAAGGAAAATATTTTATGATTATTCAATCCAAATATACGGTGGTGGAATAGAATACAAAATCCGTGACTGTGCTAAGACAGAGAGCAAGACTTTAAATAAGTTAACAACTTAGATCCTCAAGGTGGGATCCCTGTGGCATGATGGGCACCCTCATGGAAAAACTTGGACCAAGAACTGGTCTAACCTTATACCCACTGATTACATCTGCATTTTATTGTTTTCCAATCAAATAACATGAACAACTGCTCTGACAGCCACTGATTCCCTGGCAAAGCAGGCGGTCTTGTCTGTTTGGATTTCTCCACATGACAAAAAGCAGTCCCTTGACGTGATGGCGCTTCAGAGCACAGAGCAACAGTGGATAAGCCACTAGCCCTGGGTCTCCGTACATGCATGTGTGCATGCTCAGTCGCTCAGTCGTGTCTCTTTGTGACCCCATGGGCTGTAGTCCACCAGGCTTCTCTGTCCATGGGACTTCCCAGGTAAAGATACTGGAATGGGTTGCATTTCCTCCTCCAGGGGATCTTCCTGACCCAAGGATCCAACCTGCACCTCCTGCATTGCAGGTGAATTCTTTACCACTGAGCCACCAGGGAAGCCCCCCCTGCCTTTGGTCTCCACTTCTGATTAAAGTGGAAAGATGGCGATTTCCTAGGCAACTGGCAACAGCTCCAGGAAGAGAATGGAAGCAAGTGATCCACAGATTCTGCCATCTCCCTTTGATGCCATTGATCTTTGCAGGAAAAAAATCATCATCACTAAGACAAATGCAATTCTGGTTTTATAGTTCCTGGACCATATCCTATTGTTTCCCTGTATGATACTGGCCACATTAGAGTTCTCTGAAGATATATCTCGTTGTTTATTTACTTAAAAGAACCCTTAGATTTATATTACACTTTTTACTGGGAAAAGGCTGGATATTATTCAATATATTAGTGCTTCGGAGAAACAAAGAGCTTTGTTTATTTTCCAGAGGAAATTACGGAAAAGTTACACTCCCATTCTTTCCCACTTTCTGACCATCTCCTCTTAATTTGAGGAATTTCTGTCCTAAAATTAAGGGTGCCTACTTGGCTAAAGATTTATAAAAAACTTTCAGAGTGGCATTGGAAAGAGTGTTCTCCCTCCTGGATAGAGGATAGTGGCGTGAGGAAGGACCGCTTCCTTCTCCCCACAGCATCGTCCCTCTAGTTCACTGTCTCTGGACACAGTTGTATGAGGCCTGAAAGGCAAGGAGCTACTGCAGCCTCTTTGTGGCCATGAGGAAAGAGTCAACTGCTTGCACTGATGTAAACAAAGAACCCCAGCAGAATGGAGCTAGTAAACTAACCCAGAGCAGCCCCCCAGGTAGAAACCCCTGCTTCACCCTCTTTCAGTAGGAATAGCTACTCAGCCCAAAGTGCTGCTAACAGACGCAGTCAGGCCCCTGACTCGTCCTCCGTGGCTCCTCGAATGAGGAGAATTCACTAAGTATCGGTTTTCTCGTCTACAGCATGAAGATGGTAAGAGAGGCTACTCCCATCAGCTTTATCTACAACACAGGGCTCCTGAGCGGTTCCAATCCATTGCTTTTATAAGAGAAAACAAAAGCTTCTTATCTATACCTAATCTGTGGGAGAACAGGGGCTGCCTGTAGTTCATACTCTACGAGACACCTCGCTGAGCTTCCTCATCTGACTCTTTCTTGTTGTTGTCCATGAGTCTGCATTTGGACTTTTTGTTGACTTTGACAGCTTCTTCCACCTGGAGTACTTGATGGAAAATATTTTTCAATTATCAAAAGCCTGAGTGAGCTTCCTGGGTTAGCAACTCTGTGTATTATCACATATATGCTTGACGCTTCCTCATTCCACAAGGAGAGGACAACAGAGGATTTGTGATTGGATTCCTCCTAGAGTTTGCTCTATGAGCCTCTCTCTGTGAAAGAAAGTGAAAAGTGTAAATCGCTCAGTCATGCTTCTCCAGGCCAGAATACTGGGGTGGGTGGCCATTCCCTTCTCCGGGGGATCTTCCTGACCCAGGGATCGAACCCAGGTCTCCTGCCTTGCAGACAGATTCTTTACCCTCCGAGCCACCAGGGAAGCCCAACAAGAGAAGGAGCTGTTGTGTTCTTTGTTTTTCCTTTTCTTTTAGCTGCACTGCACAGCATGTGGGATCTTAGTTCCCCAACTAGGAATCAAACCCGCCACCACTGCAACGGAAGCTGAGTCTTAATCACTGGACTGACAGGGAAATGCAGTGAAGAAAGGCTATGACTGACCTAGGACAGCGTATTAAAAGCAGAGACATTACTTTGCTAACAAAGGTCCATCTAGTCAAAGTGATGGTTTTTGCAGGACTTATGTATGGATGTGAAAGTTGGACTATAAATAAAGCTGAGCACCGAAGAACTGATGCTTTTGAACTATGGTGTGGAGAAGACTCTTGAGAGTCCTTTGGACAGCAAGGAGATCCAACCAGTCCAGGCAACAGTACTGGAGTGGGTTGCCATTTCCTTCTCCAGGGGATCTTCCCAACCCAGGGATCAAACCCGGGTCTCCCACACTGCAGGCAGACGCTTTACTGTCTGAGCCACCAGGGAAGCCTTAAAGGAAATCAGTCCTGAATATTCATTGGAAGGACTGATGCTGAAGCTAAAACTCCAATACTTTGGCCACCTGATGCAAAGAACTGACTTATTGGAAAAGACCCTGATGCTGGGAAAGATTGAAGGTGGGAGGAGAAGGGGACGACAGAGGATGAGATGGTTGGATGGCAACACTGACTCAATGGACATGAATTTGAGCAAGCTCCGGGAGATGGTGAAGGACAGAGAGGCCTGGCGTGCTGCAGTCCATGGGGTTGCAGAGGTGGACACGCCTGAGCAACTGAACTGATTGAAAGCCTTTCATTCACACGGCATGAAGAAACATGTTCTGTGAGATATTCTCTGTCTAGGGTTGATAAAGCCAGAGAGAAGTAGTATGGATCCAAAACAGGGAGGGGAGAAAGGAAGAAAGAGGCATTGCTTTACCAAGTGCAATCATAATATTATAATTTTTGTGTAGATCAGCATGCTATACTCAAAATATGCTCCAATAGGCAGTTTCTTTGCCTCAAAGAGGCTCCTAAGAGGCAAACTTTGACTTGGCACCAGAAGAACCCATTTAGAACCCAGGCAACCAGGGCTGCTGTAAGCTGAAAAATGGTGGGCTTGGAATCCTCTAGCCCACAGGAAGAGGAGGGCAGGCTGTGCCCCATGCAGGCAGGGCATGTGTTCTGGGCACTAGGAACCAGTGAAAGTTAAAGTGCAAGTCTCTCAGTCATGTCCGACTCTTTGCAACCCCATGGACTATACAGTCCATGGAATTCTCCAGGCCAGAATACCGGAGTGGGTAGCCTTTCCCCCCTCCAGGGGACTAGGAACCAAAGTAATGGTCAAAAATACAAGGAAAGATATTCCAGCTCCAATGGACATATAGAACTTTACATTCAGAATATCTGGGAAGAAACTTATTTTAGTATGCATGCATGTTTCTAATACTTTACGAAATTAAGCTCTGGAGTTGCCTTTTGGAATTCCACGTGGGAGAGGAATGCCTTTGCATCTTAATCAAGCCTACAGAGGCAGTGTTCAAGGGAGTGGATGATACATCTCGCTCCAGGTTGATCAGCCTCCTGTTTATCAAAGGCAAGGACCAGTAATATTGCAGATAATTTTTTTTTTTTTTTTTACAGAACTTGGAGTTGAGGGAAGAAAGCCAGAAAAACAGGTTCATAAAGTGCATTCCGTCCCTTTATCTTGCAGCCTGTTTTGATTGTTTGGATCTTGTGCATTGTTTGTTCTGTGTTTTGATCCAGGGGACGGAAAGAACACAAGGAAAATAAATACATTTCTCACAGTCTCATGGGCCTCTCTTTTATTTTCATTTCTTCTCACAGCTTCTCCTCCCAGTCCTTCCACACCAAAAGCACCCTCGTGACAGCATCCTTACCATTTCAAAACAACTCGGCACATCCTGTTCACCTACAGCTATTTATTTTGATAACCCTTTGATGAATTCAATCAACCCCCAAAATGAAAGCAACACAACAAACAACAGAAAAGAAAGCAGAACAGGACAGGCTTGTGATCGAGCTGATTTTGAGCACACAGAGAGCAGCTCCGAGCCTGGCGCTGCCGCTTGAGGGTGCTGTGGGAGTTCAGAAAGGCAAGCTGTGCTCAGCCCTGGATGGCCAGGGCAGCCCTCCATTCCGATCACACCATTTCTGCATTCAACTGATCACACAGGAAACGAGGCAGCCTCTTAGAAGACTTTTGTTTCCTAGGAAAAGGAAGACTGCTGTTCTGTTTTCATGCTTTAAATGTTTTAAAAGCTTTCAGAAAATTAAAATTGGGTCAAAAAGAACCACGACTCTGTCTTCATTTTTTGAAGATTCAGATATTCTGGGGAGGGGGCAGTGGGCACAATAATGAACTGAATTCCCATTTATCATAGAGAACAGAAAGACTGATGAGTTTGTGTGCCAAAAATTTCATGGCACAGGAGGGGTCCTGGATCCCCTGTGGTCTTTTTTATCCACTAGACCCTCAGTATATGGGATACTGAATTGGCGTTGAGTGACGTCAGAGCAGCATTGGAGCGATTGAGAGGCAGTGATGGACTGGATTATAAACAAGCATTATTTGGCCTAGATTGGCTTATTCCACCTATCACTTTCTCCTTCTCCCCTCCTCTTCCCTCCAGATAAAAAGAAACCCAGAGAGCAGAAGCTATGCTCTGATAGCTGACATCCTTTCCAAAATATATGTGAAATAAATTCAGGACCTCGGAGAGCAGCCTGGCAACCGTTAGGTCTGCACAAGTCTTTGTGGAAATATGAATGTTATGATCTTTGAAAAATCATTCATTAATTTAGAAAATACTGCTTTACAATTTACTTTCAGTCAGGTTTTAAAACATGCATGTCTTCACACACACAAGGGATCTCAGAAGCTAGGACATTGGTAGGTCCATTGATACCTGCAAATGAACTCGATTTATTTGTAAACTTTCTATCCTTGAAGAGTTTTGTTTATGAATGATAATAGAGTCAATTGAGGGCAAGCTTTATAACCATACATGCATCATAGTGTTTAATAATTTTTTAAGTCCTGTGATGGGGCTATTACCAAGATGGGATTCCAACTGAGGGGGACACTCTACGGGAACACCCCCACAACATCTCTGTCCACTCTGCCATTTTGCTGAGTTGCGCACTAAAGCACACCTCAGGAAGATGTCAAATTGAATTTCCAGGTGGCATAATCATAGCCTTACTTCAAAGTCCAGCTCAGCAGTCCATCCAGTGATTTTTCCGAAGTTACTAATTGTCCTGCTGGATCGTCATGACATCTCCAAGGACTTGCCTTAAAAGTACATCATGCTCTATCTTGTGCTATTCATTCATTTATTCACCCAAACATTACAGAGCCTTAATATGGCTGACCATGTCTTATCTCCCCCATCAGAGGTTCCTTAAGGTATGCATCTAATTGAGGTTCAAGTGAGGAGCTCTGTTGTATACAGAGAAGGTGCTCAAATTAGAGGAAAGATCATTTAAGCCCCAATTATCAACATAGTCCTCACAGAGGTGGTCTTCTGGAAGATACTGTGTTGGAGTCGGTTGGGAAATGCTCTAACTGGTGACTGCTGACACCCCAGTGATATAAAGACACGATAAAAAGGTTCACAATACCACCTTTCAAATGACGGACCATAATCCATAGGTAGGCCACGCTAGTTATGAAATGAGTGTATGATTTTAAAGAAGAATGTGAAAACCTACCGTTCTGTGTGTTCTCTTCCTGCAGGCACCCAGTGTTGGGTACCTGCCTTGAGTCTCCTGCCCCAGAGTACAAGCTCCTTGAGAGGAGAAGCTGCTTCCATTTCCTTTGCTGTTCATACCAGTGTCTACTGCAGCCTTGCAACACTGGACATGAGCAGTGAGCACTGGTCAAAGGAATGAAAAGGTCCAAAACAGCTACAATAAAGGCGTGGCAGACAAGTCTTGGTTGCCTATCGTATCAAAGATCCACTGAAGCAAGTTTAGATAGTGTTTCCCTGAATTTATCAATATGTACTGGGGGATGGCTTCTAGCACCCTAGTTTTCCAAGACAAATAGAGAAAGACAAATAATTTGATATCCACCAAGCAAATTGCCAATATCCACTGGATCACTGAAAAAGCAAGAGAATACAGAAAAATATCTATTTTTGCTTTATTATTTGTGCCAAAGCCTTTGACTGCATAGATCACAACAAACTGTGGGAAATACTTAAAGAGGTGGGAATACCAGACCACCTGACCTACCTCCTGAGAAATTTGTGTGCAGGTCAAGAAGCAACAGTTAGAACTGGACCTGGAACAATGACTGGTTCCAAATTGGGAAAGGAGTACGTCAAGGCTGTATATTGTCACCCTGCTTATTTAACTTATATGTAGAGTACATTATGTGAAATGCTGGGCTATTTGAAGCACAAGCTGGAATCAAGATTGCTGGGAGAAATATCAATAAACTCAGATATGCAGATGACACCACCCTTACAGCAGAAAGTGAAAAAGAACTAAAGAGCCTCTTGATGAAAGTGAAAAAGGAGAATGAAAAAGCTGGCTTAAAACTCAACATTCAAAAACTGAGATCATGGCATCCAGTCCCATAAATTCATGGCAAATAGATGGGGAAACAATGGAAACAGTGAGAAACTTTGTTTTGGGGGGCTCCAAAATTACTGCAGATGGTGACTGCAGTCATGAAATTAAAAGACGCTTACTCCTTGGAAGACAAGCTATGACAAACAGCTGCTGCTGCTGCTAAGTTGCTTCAGTCACGTCTGACTTTGGGCAATCCCAGAGACACCAGCCCACCAGGCTCCTCTGTCCCTGGAATTCTCCAGGCAAGAATACTGGAGTGGGTTGCCATTTCCTTCTCCAATGCATGCACACATGACAAACGTAGGCAGCATATTAAAAGGCAGAGACATTACTTTGCTGACAAAAGTCTGTTTTTTCCAATAGTCATGTATAGATGTGAGAGCTGGACTGTAAAGAAAGCTGAGCACCAAAGAATTAATGTTTTTGAACTGTGGTGTTGGAGAAGACTGTTGAGAGTCCCTTGGACTGCAAGGAGATCCAACCAGTCAATCCTAAAAGAAATCAGTCCTGAATACTCACTAGAAGGGCTGATGCTGAAACTCCAATACTTTGGCCACCTGATGCAAAGAACTGACTCATTGGAGAAGACCCTGATGCTGGGAAAGATTGAAGGCAGGAGGAGAAGGGGACAACAGAGGATGAGATGGTTGGATGGCATCACTGACTCGATGGACAGGAGTTTGAGCAAGCTCCGGGAGTTGGTGATGGACAGGGAAGCCTGGCATGCTGCAGTCCATGGGATCACAGAGTCGGACAAGACTGAGTGACTGAACTGAACTGAAGCAAAACATCTGGGTATGCCTGTTATCAAGACAGGTCTTCTCATAATTCAAGGAAATGCATTCATTGCACCAGGGCTGGGTAGCCACTTTACCGGCTAGTTGTGTGGTCACTCAGTTGTGTCCAGCTCTTTGTAACCCCATGGACTGTGGCCCATCAGGCTTCCCTGTCCATGGGATTTTCTGGGAAAGATTGAAGGCAGGAGGAGAAGGGGACAACAGAGGATGAGATGGTTGGATGGCATCACTGACTCGATGGACAGGAGTTTGAGCAAGCTCCGGGAGTTGGTGATGGACAGGGAAGCCTGGCATGCTGCAGTCCATGGGATCACAGAGTCGGACAAGACTGAGTGACTGAACTGAACTGAAGCAAAACATCTGGGTATGCCTGTTATCAAGACAGGTCTTCTCATAATTCAAGGAAATGCATTCATTGCACCAGGGCTGGGTAGCCACTTTACCGGCTAGTTGTGTGGTCACTCAGTTGTGTCCAGCTCTTTGTAACCCCATGGACTGTGGCCCATCAGGCTTCCCTGTCCATGGGATTTCCCAGGCAAGAATACTGGAGTGGGTTACCTCTGAATAGCCTTCATAGCCTTCAGGAATGAACACATCTTTCATATAGAGGAGGTTTAATAGCGTGAAGAGGGAAAAGCCTTTCCTTTCATATTTTTGTTTGTTTTAGTGGCAAATAATTTATCTTTAATGGGTAATGAAAATGTATCCTAGAGAAACTAATATTGCACAATGCCACTTAAAGCAGGCATTATATTATATAAATCTCTCCAGTGTGGTTTATCTATCCAAAATGGAATTAATACCATTGATAAGAAGCCAATGTACTATTTCCATATTATGAAATGAACTGATTTCTTATATATACTAGCGGTGTCAAATGTTTAGTTATTCACTTACATATTCATCTATTGTTGTTTACTCCCTAAGTCATGTCTGACTCTTGGTGACCCCATGGACTGCAGCACACCAGGCTGCCCTATCTTTCACCACGTCCTGAAGTTTGCTCAAACTCATGTCCGTTGTATCAGTGATGCTGTCCAACCATCCTCTGTCATCCTCTTCTTCTCCTGCCCTCAATTTTTCCCAGCATCAAGGTCTTTTCAAGTGAGTCAGTTCTTTGCCTCAGGTGGCCAAAGTATTGGGGCTTCAGCGTCAGCATCACTCATTAAGTCATTTTAACACTGCTGGGCATACACACTGAGAAAACCAGAATTGAAAGAGACACATGTACCCCAATGTTCATCACAGCACTGTTTATAATAGCCAGGACATGGAAGCAACCTAGATGTCCATCAGCAGACGAATGGATAAGGAAGCTGTGGTACATATACACAATGGAGTATTACTCAGCCATTAAAAAGAATTCATTTGAATCAGTTCTAATGAGGTGGATGAAACTGGAGCCTATTATACAGAGTGAAGTAAGCCAGAAAGAAAAACACCAATACAGTATAAGTAAGTAAGTAAGTAAGTAAAGTCACTCAGTCGTGTCCAACTCTTTGTGACCCCATGGACTGCAACCCACCAGGCTCCTCAGTCCATGGGATTCTCCAGGCAAGAATACTGGAGTGGGTTGCCATTTCCTTCTCCACCAATACAGTATAGTAGCACATATATATGGAATTTAGAATGATGGTAATAATAACCCTGTATGCAAGACAGCAAAAGAGACACAGATGTATAGAACAGACTTTTGGACTCTGTGGAAGAGGGAGAAGGTGGGGTGATTTGGGAGAATGGCATTGAAACATGTATACTATCATGTGAGAAACGAATTGCCAGTCTAGGTTAGATACAGGATACAAGATGCTTGGGGCTGGTGCACTGGGATGACCCAGAGATGATATGGGGAGGGAGGTGGAAGGGGGGTTCAGGATTGGGAACTCATGTACACCAGTGGTGGATTCATGTCAATGTATGGCAAAACCAATACAGTATTGTAAAGTAAAATTTAAAGAAATTAAAAATAAATAAATAATAAATAAAATAAAAATACTGCTAAAAAATGCTTTTAAAAAAAGATTAAATGTTGATAATTATAGCAACAGTGATGCGTTTTTGAAAGCTCGATAAAGATTTGCTGGAAGGGCTCCCTGTGAGCTTCGGAGAAATACACATGGCTCCAGGCCAGAGCCTCTGGATTAGCCTGCTCTGTGGCCCTGGAAGACTCTGACTATTGGTCTCAAACAACGATTCTGTCTCAGTGAAGAGTTGAGCACACTCGCAGGGAAAATGAATTTGTAGAATGTAAACCGACTGAAATCTTTCCTCCAAGGAATCTGTCAGGGTCAATATCGGTCACAGTCAGCTACCTCTCTCCTCTCTGGTGCCTGTCATCCCACCAACTTCAAAGCGGCTCCAACATGGTTCACTCCTGATACTATCATTAACATGATGTTTCACTGAGCCTCAGTTCAGTTCAGTTCAGTCGCTCAGTCGTGTCCAACTCTTCGCGACCCCCTGAATCGCAGCACGCCAGTCCTCCCTGTCCATCATCAGCCCCCAGAGTTCACTGAGCCTAGAGGGCTCCAAATGTTTGCATTAAGATGCACAGAGCTAAATCAACCTTGAACTGGACAGACGAAGAAAGATGCAACAAGTAACACTATAGTTTTGAAAAGTTAGTCTCTCAGTTGTGTCTGACTCTTTGGGACGCCGTGGACTGTAGCCCGCCAGGCTCCTCTGCCCATGGGATTCTCCAGGCAAGAATACTGGAGTGGGTTGCCATTTCCCTCTCCAGGGTATCTTCCCCACCCAGGTATTGAACCTGGGTCTCCTGCATTGCAGGCAGATTCTTTGCCATTTGAGACACCAGGGAAGCTGAATAGTTTTGAATGTTATTCTCAAATCGATTGCTTCTTGTCTTCCATTTGCATTGGGATATCATTTCTACTGAGATTTCTGATGACCAGATATGTTCACCAAAGACATGCCTGTTGGGTTTCTAGACCCTGAGGAATGTCACCTCCTCACAGGAACACACATCGTGGGCGAGTGGTGCAGACAGCGGTGTGGAGTCGGTCGCGTCTCGCCACGCCATCCCACGGCACATAATGCGTCTCCCGTTGGCACGGGAGCATAGCCAGTGACAAACAGAAATTTTAAAATCTGGAAGAATACCTCCTTGCTTGAATAAGTAGAATGCTTGCCATATAGGGAAGTCGGGTGTATCTGTAGCCCTGCTTCCTGAGGAGGCATAAAAACGAGGGTACAATGGGGCTCTTTCCACACCTCATCAGCCCATGAATAATGGGAGCCCCACCAGATAGCTCCACAAATGTCAGAAAAAGACACCCTAACTCAGGGTCTCCAATGTGCTGTAGACAAGACATTTGAAACTCAGTTCCTCCAGGTTTTTCACTGGAGAAAGGAGAGATTAACAGGTTTTTCAGGGGTTATTAAACTGTTAAGCAAACTTCTTATATGATGTTTAACACACACACACACGTGTGTGCGCACACACACACACACACACACAGAGGTTTTCATTCATCTCCCTGGTGCTATACCATGACTATTCTTTCACTGGGTGGTTCAGCCAATGGGCTCACATTTATAAGACAGTCTATTCATTTTTTAAAAGACTTTATGTTTGCCAAGGTCTCCAACATCAAGGAGAGCTGCTCTCCTATTTTCATCAATATAGCTAATAAATATATTGTACCAAGGATGTAAAAAAGGGCAAATGGTGCCAAGACGATCTATGGGAATCATCTTTGTGGATACCTGTGGATGAGACAAGATTAAAAACCATCCAGTCTGTGCCTCTGCTATAATCTTGAGCTTCTTGATGCTTTTACGTCTTCCATATAGCTTTCCTAGGTGTGTTTAAGTTGATAAATGTCTCTCTAGATAAAAGCATCATGCTAGAACATCAGTGCCTACAGATGGAATTTGTACATCAGAAGCTGGGTGCCTCAATCCTCTGGCTTACTACCACCATTGCAAGTAATTCCTGCAAGGAAAATAAAATATTTCCTGTACTTGGATGAGGGGCAGAAAGGAAATAAAATACATTAGTAGTGTACTGGAGACATCACTTCAGGCTTGCGTTACTGGTTCATTATCCATAATAAATGAAATGATTCACATAATTTAACTTGGAAAGCCTAAGTGATTACTATTATTGTATCACTGCTATATCCGAAAGGCGATGAACTCTAGAGTGTACCTTATTCACTTTGCTTACTTAAGTCTTAAAGTAAATCCATTACTTGACCACACATGGTTCTTTTCTAATGGAGCCTCTTCACTCTGTCACTCAAAGATGCCTTAGAAGAGGACAGTGTCCACTGAAGCGAAGCAATGAGCGGGTCAGCAGTTGCTCCACAAAGGAAGGGCATAGACTGTACCCCCAAATGTGAACCTCAGGAAATATCCTTGAGGCTGAAAATCTTAGAGCACAAAGGGTTTTCTGGTACAGGAGTCTCAGGATTAGGTGGGAAGGGTACTCTTGAAAGAAACCAAGACACAGAAATAAGCCAGTGGACTTAGAAGCTGTGGATTCTGACCATTTTGTCTATGTTTTAGCTTCAGAAAAGTCTCAGTTTGAATTGGGTGGGTGTGGGACTTTGAATTCAATCGGTGAATAGAACTGACCAAATAAATGGCTTAATCTTCTCAATTTTCTGTTGGTTGAGTTTTTATGAGACAAACATAGCCTTCAAATAAGTCAGTGAGAAAAGAGAAAGGGGAATAAAGACAGAAGTGAAATTGAAGTGAACCGCAAACCAAGATGAGTGAAGGGAGACACAAACAATGCCCAGACATTTGCAAGCATGGCTTATTTGTCCTTGGCTGGTTTCACTCCTTCAGACCATTGGAAGATAGCAGTACGCGTACTGATGGCTGCCGTAAGAATGGACTCATAGTTCTATTAATAAAAGGGAAGCCAGGTATTGGATAGTCGAGTGATGCATATCAAGCACACACACACACAAAATGTGTCTTAAGTCAAAAGCAGAGTGGAACAAGAAGCATTCACCTCAACACACGCAGAATGAAGGGAGGAGGGAGGGAAAAGGGAAGGAAGGAAGACCCATAAATGCGGGGGCCTTGGCCATGGAGAGGGGCCCCGTGGCAGCAGCCGCGGTGTGCACCAGTGGCATAAAGGCACGGGGGGGTCTGGAGCAGTAAGTGTGGTAGACGCTCCATGTCCCCATCAGCATGACCTCAGACAGGTCACATGTCTTTCCCAGAATCTCCACTGCCTCAACTACAAGTGCACAAGGTCAGCACAAGGGCCTTCTTGAAGCTCTCTCACGCTGCAAGCTTTATCTAATATGCTATTAGCAGCAGAAACACCTTTCTTGCTTTGAAAGGATCTGAGCAGGTAGCTTCTGTTTTTAGATAAAAGAATAGATGGTATAGTTTCTGGGAAGAAATAAGACTTATACAGGAAAAAGTGGTGCATTTCGTTGGGCCCACACTTACTAGTCGTATTCTGATATAGCTGTTAACACTAACACAACTGCTATAGAACTCACATCATTCATAGTAACGAGGTCATCTCAGCAACCCCTCTACCAATATCACGGCAGAAACCGGCCACTGAGGCGGTCTATAAACACGAGCTCATATTGGACAGAGAAAGACAAATATCATAAGATATCCCTTATAGGTGGAATCTAAAAAAATGATACAAATGAACATACTTATCAATACTAAACAGACTCACAGACACAGAAAATAAGCTGATGGCTACCAAAGAGAATAAACCAATGGCTACCAAAGAGAATAACCCTAAGTGTATTTTCTGTGTCTGTGAGTCTGTCTGTTTTGTATTGATAGGTGGGGAACATATGAGACCTGTGGCTGATGCATGTCAATGTATGGCAAAAACCACCACAATATTGTAAAGGAATTATCCTCCAATTAAAATAAATTAATTTTAAGAAAGAATAGCAGGAGCTGGGGAGAGATAAATCAGGAGTTTGGGGCTAACAGATACACACTGCTGTATATAAAATAGGTAAACAAGGACCTCCTGTGTAGCACAAGGATTTACATTCAATGACTTGTGGTGGCCTGCAGTAGGAAAGGATTTGAAAAAAGAATGTACATGACATGCATATATACGTGTAACTGAATCATTCTGTGGTACACTTGAAACTAACACAACACTGTAAATTAACTAGACTTCAATAAAAATAGAAAAGCAATACACTTGTGTGTATAAATGAACTCCAATTAATCAGTTACATTCAAATTGCAAAGGGGTCTAGAAAAAATAGCTTACTAGAATAAATTGAAAAAGCAGCCATTTGTAATAAATATTGCTTGCTCTTGTTTTCACAGAAAAGGGCTCCAAGTAAAAAGCGGGACTGTGAGCCTATGTGTAGAATATATGTTAAAATCCTGTTGGTTTCCAAAAAAGAACCATGATCATGAATGGGCTTTTCATTTTTTTCCCTAGAAAATTAATCAACCATGAACCATGGCAACTGCTGGTTTAGCTTATGGAGTCACTCACGGTGACAAATACAACCGCAGCAAAGGCATATGGAGATGAAGGAGCGGTAGGTACAAGGTCACCCCTTTGAGGGAAAGATTTAGAGCCTTGCAGGAAATCCCCTGGCCCTGTGGTCAGTATAAAGAGCCATCAGCCCTTAGCCAGCCGTGCGCCCACTGCAGTCAGGAGCCCTTTCTCACACTGAAGTTAAATAGGCGTGACGGTTCGGGAAGGGACTTCGGAGATGACTCAGGTTGACCTTCTTTGTTTGGACACAGGGAAATGGCCTCAAAATGAAAGAGACTTTTCTGCAGAGTCAAACGTCATTGCAGAGGGACAAAAAAGAAAAGAAAGAAAGAATGAGGACTCCCCTGGAGGTCCACTGGTTAAGAATCCGCCTGCCCATGCAGGGGACATGGGTTCAGTCCCTGGTCGGGGAAGATCCCACCTGCCCTGGAGCAGCTGAGCCCGTGAGCCGCAGCTGCTGGAGCCCGCACGCCCTAGAGCAGAAGCTCTGCAAGGAGAGAGGCCGCGGCCTCAGGAGCCCACGCGGCCCTGAAGGCCAGCCGCTGCCCGTGCAGCGAGAGAAAGCCCATGCGTGGCAGCAAGACCCAGGGCAGCCACAACTGAAGCCTTAAATGAGACTCACTGAAGCCTAAAGCAACACAGTTTTTTAAAAATAAAAGAAACGGAGAAAGAGAAAAGAGAAGACAATTTCTCTCTTTCTTCACTAAAGATGTGCATTTATTCTAAGGACAAAGCGGGAGGCAGACAACTCTGCTCTGTGTATTTACTCTGAAAGATATTCGAATGAGTCCATAGCATACAACACAGTAGTTAAAAACCAAACTCCCCAGACTCCTAGCCCAGAATCCCTAGATCCAGATACTGTCTCCCTCACTCACAGAGTCTCGGGAGAGCGACTTCATGACTTGGGGAGCTAACCCAGAGGAGGCACTTCCCCACAGGAACCCTCGCCAGGCAGCTGTGATCAGCACTATTACTGGTTAGCCTGCCGCACCTCCAGAGATACAGAAGTTGCATATGGCAAAAAAAGAGGTGATTGTTCCACCCAGGAAAGTAACCATTTGGCAAGATGGTGGTGATAAATTTTGAGGACAAAAGGGATTGAGGCCCTACATACACCTTGAGGAAATCACAACTGAAAAAGACACATGTACCCCAAAGTTCATTTACATTAGCTAGGACATGGAAGCCCCCTAGATGTCCAACAGATGAATGCATAAAGAAGCCGTGGTATTAATACATACACACAATGGAATATTGCTCAGCCATAAAAAGGAATGCATTTGGGTCAGTTCTAATGAGGTGGATGAACCTAGAGCCTATTACAGAGTGAAGTAAGTGAGAAAGAAAAAGATAAATACAGTATATTAACACATATATATGGCTTTCCTGGTAGCTCAGCTGGTAAAGAATCCGCCTGCAATGCAGGAGACCTGGGTTCGATCCCTGGGTTGGGAAGATCCTCTGGAGGAGGGCATGGCAAACCATCCCAGTATTCTTGCCTGGAGAATCCCCTTGGACGGAGGAGCCTGGCGGGCTGCAGTGCATGGCATCGCAAAGAGTCGGACACGACTGAGTGACTAAGCACTGATTTAATGGAATCTAGAAAGACGGTCCTGATGAGCCTATTAGCCATGGAGACGCAGACATGGAGAACAGACTATGGATACAGAGGGGGAAGGAGAAAGTGGGACTAACGGACGGAGAGAGTAGCGTATGTAGAATCCAGAGCCACTGGGAATCTGCCGCATGACGCAGGGGGCTCAGACGGGCACTCTGAGACCACTTAGAGGGGTGGGATGGGGTGGGAGGTGAGAGGGCGGTTCAGAAGGGAGGGGACGTATGTATACCTGTGGCCGATTCATGTTGATATATGGCAGGAACCAACACAATGTTGTAAAGCAATAATCCTCCAATTAAAATAAATAAATTTTTTAAAAAGGGATTGAGGCCCTCAAATTTGGTAAAGAGAAAAGATAAGCAAAGTGTCTCTCTAGCACAAAGATTCTAGAACTTTTGTCTCTTTAGACGTAAATGAGACCAAAAAGTGACCCCTAGGATAATGTGGTAAGGCTTATGTTTCCTTTCTCAGCATCTAATATTTTTAAATACATAAAATAAACTATATCAAGTCACAGAGAAAATACATTATTTGGAGACACAGTTTTAAAAATAAAAAATAAAACGTACTTATTCCGGTTTATTAATGAGTCACGACATAATACAGACAGCTAAAGGAAACATTTATGTTTAATGATACACTAGTACAATGACTGCTTTGGTTAGGTAAATTAATGCCATTTGCCTGTGGCGTGTCTTTGACAAGGAAGCATCCCCATCAGGACTGGATGTACATATCTGACTTTCTTATTTTGATGATTATAGCGATCGGACCCCTGTTTTGCAAGTGACATAGTTACGAGTAGGATGAAAGTTTTTAGAACTTGCTTCAAAAGGAAAAGCTATACTGGACTCCAGAAGCACTAGGTTCTCCAGAGAATTTTTTGGGTTAAAAGCCAACCGTGAGGGCAGCTGTTGGAAGTTTCCTGGCTGCATGGTTGCTGGGCTGAGAGGTCCTAAGCCTGGCCAGTGATGCTGCCTGGAGGTTCACCGCAGTCCCAGAGACCAGGGAGCAGAGGCAAGACAGGAGACAGACAGGCCCCCGGCTGGGCAGCTGTGACCAGTCTCCCACTGACACTTCGAGAGGACTGGCCGGAGACAACCCAGAAAACTGACCCCATGTAAGCAACCTACGCTGCCCACTACGCAGCTGATTCTGAGTTCACGCGTGAGCTCTTCTGCATGTACTCTGCTACTGATAAACCCTGCCACTCTTGCACAAGCTTGCCCTCTCTGCTGAATTCTTTCTTCAAAAAGGACAAGGACCGAGGTTCCTTCTCCCAGCTGTTCTGTCACCAAAATCAGGGGCAGGGCTGAAGCAGCCATGATTTTCAATAAAGGGCGCCAGCATGCATTCTGGCCCGACTCCAGACGCCATCGTGACGTGAAAATACCCATGCTTTCTCTTCACGATAATGACAAAACTACCATGGCTTTCTGTCAACAGACTCATGGGAGGGAATCTCGGCTACAGTCAAACATTACAAAATTAATCATAACCTTCTCTTTGGTCCGAGTTCATGGACCCCTGAGACTCAATACTGAGAAATCTTGTTTTAGTCTTGAGATGAGAAGGAAAGGTCCAGGCCTACGATTTAGGAGGATTCCCGGGGATGAGGAAGAAAACTCGGGCACCAAGAAGCCTGGTACACAAGTGAGGATTTTCTCATCAAAAATCTCTCTCGAAAATTTCAGTGGCGAGACCCAGCACACATGTTACTCATGAGTTGGTGGTGCCTTGGGGGGTGAAGGGGAAGCACGTGTACTCACTCTGGGGCAGGAGCGAGAGGTGACAGACAGCAAGCGCTCTGCTGAGCTGGGAGGTGAGGGCGCCCAGTGGTCAGCCGCAGACTCTGTGCGGGCCTGGAGGGGCGTGGATGACGTTGCTTCTGTATAAACAGCTCAGGGACACTGAGATGCTCTGACATGTCTCAGGGCTGGAAAAGGGTTAACAGACCAGGCTGTGGCTGGCAGGTCACCGGCCAGGGACCTCTCTGCAGGGAGTTTTCAGAAAGAAATGCAGAGGGGGAAATCCTGCTGCTAAAGCAGAGAATTCCCCCAGGCGTTCGGACGGAGCAGCGTTTGGAAAGAGAGAACCAGACCCAGAGGGGACTCTGAGAACGGAGCCGGACTCTGCGAAGAACTAAGGTCTACAGGGTGGTGCAGGGGGGCCAAGATTCTCCACCCAGCCCGCGAGCTTCCAGAGGCGTCAATTATACAGCCTCTGAGCCATGGAAACATCTTTTAAAATACTGGCTCCGCCCAAGGCCTTGCTGGGGTGACTCCCCAAAATGCATGAGCCTGCATCTTCCTGAGAGGGACCCTCAGCATCGGCTCCAGGACCTCCACAGCCAGGGCCAGGCTGCGGTCCCCACAGAGGGACCCAGGCACGTGGTCTGTCGAGGCTCTGAGTGTGCGAAGGGAACAAAGGGAGCGATGCTGAGGCGGGGTGATTCTGTTGGGAAGACGTCACCGGGCTGAGGGGCAGAGAAAGAGCTGGGCGCCCTTTTTTACGATGCGGACAATGGCTAATCCATTGTGCCAAGAAGAAATGGAGATGGAGTCAACAAACATGGCCATGCCTCTCTCTGAAATCTGACTTGGAAAATGTGGCAGAAAATCGACATTTGGAGCATTTTAGAGATAAACTCCTGGGTTAGTGTGGGTGCAACGGTGCACCCCGTGAAGTCTCCCCAGAGTCAGACACTCCCCCCGACATGCCAGGCTTCCGGGCTGGGTGGGACTGCGGGATAGACCTGGGGTGTGTGTGTCGAGGGGATGTGCTTGTGTGTGACCAGTGTGTGTGCACGTGTATGCCTGTATGTGGCGGTGTGCAGGTATGTGTGCATATGTGTGAACATATGTGTGTGTGTATATTTATGTGATGTGTGTGCATGTATGGGGGGTTGGCAGGGGCTGAGTTCAGAGGCTGAGAAGGAAAAGCACCCCCACAAGGCCAGTGTAGGGGTGTCTGGTGGAGACGCTGGATCCGGCCTGTGTTCTCCTCGGTCGTTGGGGATGGATGAGAGAGTCAGAGAAAAGACAGAAGAGGCTGCAGGGTGGAGGGACAGAGAGAGAGAGGGGCTCGGGGCAGAGACTCAGAAAAGCTGCACCTGCTCCACTCACCCCCGGGCTCAGGAAAGAGCCCGAGAGCAGGCAGGAGAGCCGCTGCGACCCCTGGGAGGAGGGTGGCTTGGTCCTGAGGGGCCTCTGCAGACAAGATGCATTCGGGGTACAGACCCTGCTGCTGAACTCTGCTGGGGTCAGCAAAGGGGGAAAACATATATGGACATGCACGTGTGCACATACGCGTGCAGGGGAAGGACGTGCATGTGTGCATATACGTGTGCAGGGGTCAGACATGCACGTGTGTATATATGTGTGTAGGGGTGATATGTAACCCAGGCAATGGGGGGTTTGTTGAGCCCCTCACAGAGAAGAGTCCCTGGAATTACCCTTAGAAAGATCGTCACTTGCAGAAGAGCCAGGAGCTCCGGGCAGGGAGGAGAGAAGCTCGATCCACTAGGAGGAAGGCAGCTCCTGGGATGGAGGATGGCCTTGCTGAGACACCAGCGTGAGCGCAGGAAGAGTTTCCGTGAATTCACATGAACTTATCCAAGAAACAGACCCGCAGACAGAGAGCACGGACTTGTGGTTGCCCAGGTGGAAGGGTGAGGGGGGAACGCCCCGGGAGTTTGGGGTTAGCCGATGCAAACTCTTATCCCAAGGGTGGATAAACAGTCAGGTCCTACTGCAGAGCACGGGGAAAGCAACTCAATAGCCTGTGACAAATCATAATGGACGGAATATGAAAAAGAATATGTATGTATGTATATATACACATATCTATGTATCTGAAATACCTTGCTGCACACAGAAATTAACACAGCATTGCAAATCAACTATACTTCAATAAAGCAAGAGTTTCAGTGGTGAAGTTAATTTCTAGGGGGCGATGGAGAGAAAGAGGGGCCCAGGAGGGCAGAGACTCAGAGGAGCTGGGCCTGCTCCCCTCGTCCCCAGCCTCGGGGAGAGACCAAGAGCAGGCTGAGAGTCACCACAGCTCCCGCGAGGAGGGGCCTCTGAGACAGAGGATGAGATGATCCTGACAGCTGGGAGCCTCCTGCTCAACAGATTACAAGCAAACACGTGTCACGACTGAGCCAGGGGCCATGTGGACCTGTGAGGCGGGGCCCTAGACGTCAGGGCACTTGGGCACAGCCCAGGAACCCTGGGTGTTGGGAAGGAGGACGGATGCTGTCTGATGGACCACACGGCCCTGCCCCAGTGGGTAAAATCAAAGGTTCCACGCAGCCCAGAGCGGCCAGGCCAGGCAGTAGGCTGCCCCTCGCCCCAGGGTCCAGAGAAGAAAGAGTTCAGCTGCATTTTCAGTTCAAGAGATGCGGACACATTTCCTGGAGATTGGAGGAGAAGGAGGCTGAGAGTGGAGCTTCTGGTGGAGGAGGAGGATAAGCAGGGATTCAGCATCCTGTTAAAAGAAGGGAAAAGCCATCTTCCAGGGTCAGGGGGACCAGCGGGAAGAGAAAGTAGGAGAGAGCGCCGAGTGCAGAGTTTGAGGGAGGCCAGGGCAGGGGGAATCTCGATCTGGGAAATTACACAGACGAGCTAGGGGAAAGGGCCAGACAGACAGGGACTGGAAAGGTGGGAGCACTGTGAGGGTTCAATCATGCTGTGGGCAAGTGGAGCACAGCTGGATCGGAAGCACGGGTTTAGGTGGCACGGAGCACAGGCCGCTGCGAAGGTGGTCTATGGACGCCGGCAGAGGAGAGGAGAGAGGAAGTGCTGAGTGCAAGGTCAGGAGCCTGGGAGGCTTGACCCTGGCAAGAGGCGAATACTGTCAGCAGGGATGCGCTTTGTGTTCAATAAATGAAATGCAGGAGCTACATGTCCTCAAATGTGAAAGGCACGTGGTTTGGAGGATGTCAGATCACAGGTGTTAAACCCTTTGTGCTCTGGATAGACGATGAAGAGACGAGCTCATTGAGAAGACACAGCTTCCACAAAAAGACTCACTAACACGGAAAATGAAGCGATGGTCACCAGCGGGGAAAGTGGGAGGGAGGCGCAAATCAGGAGCTGGGGATTAACAGACACACACCTGGACATATAAAATAGTTACACAAGGGGAACTCCCTGATGGTCCAGTGGTGAAGGCTCTTTGCTTCCACTGCAAGGCCTCGGTCCGATTCTTGGTGGGGGGAATTAAGATGCCCACGTGCTGCGAGACGTGGCTGAAAAATAGACAGAGCTTTAGAAAAATAGATATAAACAAAGACCCCCTGTATAGCACAGGGAAATATATTCAGTATCGTGTAATAGCCAATGACGGGAAAGAATCTGAAAAGGAAGACACATATTCACAACCGAATCCATCTGCTGGACACTTGAAACGTTGTAAATCAGCTATACTTCAATTTTAAAAAGTATATAGCTTTCCAGGAGGAAGGGTGTGCTCGGAAAGAAACTTAATGAAGGGTGAAGAATGGACGAAAACGGACTCATGGGACCCAATCCTGAGATTCAGACCCATCAGAATTCAGGATGGAGAGACACGCGTTTAGACTCAAGAGGAAACTGGGTGGAATGTGCGTTTAGAGAAGGGAAGCGGGTGGCTGGCAGGAGCTACGGCCAAGAAAGAGCAGAGCGGGTGGGCTCTGGGAGGGAGGGGCGGGCCTTCCTCATGGCGCTGCAGCGAGGCCAAAAGACGGGTCAGAGCCTAAGGCAGTGGCATGGCGCGGAGCAGGAGAAATGCCCACTGGCCTGGAAAACGGTGAGAAGTCCAGTGAGAAGGAGGAAAAGCCGAGCCCGCTGAGAGCAGTAGAGACGCTCAGTGAGATCTGAGGTCTGGTGATGCCCATCTCGCTCTCCCCGCCCCCACGGCCTCCCACATTCTTATTATAGGGCCTTCTGGCTAACGTGGTTGGTGGATTGTGGGGCTGTGGGAGGACCAGGTCTTGACCATCTGCCGTCTCCTCATCTTCCTCCCCTCGGACCTTCTCAGCCCAGACCTTCCGCCAAATCCCAGGGCTCTCAGGATGCAAAAAATGGGGTCGAACAGTAGTTCTCCAATGAGGTACTATTTGAAAACGATTGCAAAGACTAGTAAAACCTGGGTGAATCACATAAGTTAACGATGCAAGAAAATATTTAGATAAAGTAAAAGTGTCATAAAAATTCAGGCATGATTATTCGCTAATAAGAGCTCTCAAATATCCTCTTCCACCTCCTGATGGGAACTGAGCTTGCTGAACAGGGAAGATTATTTGCTAAGATGTTCTCTTTAATTTGTATTTTTTAAAAGTAATCATGCTATGTTTAATTTCCTTTGGAACTCCCTCATCATAATTAGATCTCAAAGCTTTTACTACTAATCTCTTTGGTTCTTTTCCCTGACACAACAGGGAAACATAAGAATAAGCACAGCCAACAATCAGAGAACGAAGCTGCCACTGCTAACCTTTGTGTGCCTCGGGTTCAAATGTTACACTGATTTTAATTCATGTGGAGTCTGAAGAGACAGCTCCGTGGTTTGCAATATTGCATAGTCAAAAAAATAATTTTGAAAACTATCACTGAGGTCACAGTGGATAGAATAGGCCCATATGGAAGATCTCGGAAGAGCCAGGATTACCTTTGGAGATAAAGTTCATGATAACCCCTGGTGTTTATTTGCACCAGGCTCACGCCCTCCATGGAGACTGAAATGGAGTAAAATATTTATTCCCACCCAGAGACACTTGAACAAGTGGCGTCTGGGAGCCACTGTGGTCACAAATGGAGAGAAGCTGAAGCCTTTCCGCCCGCTCACCATGAAAGCAGGCGTCTACTGCGGCCCCTCCATTCAGGTCAGCCGTGGTCCAAGCTCAGACTTGGTTCAGTCCTCCAACAAAAGGACAGAGATTAAAAACAGGAAGAGGAAAAGGCACCTGAGGCTGAACCCAGGAGGAACCTGGGTTAAGCTGCCCACTGTTCTTTGCTAGTGGAATCTCGGGGACACACTTGATTCTCCAGAAACTGCGTTACTAACCAAGGAAGCTCCCTGGAGACTTGGTGCCCAGAGCTGGTACTGGGGGCTGGTCACTGGGCACCCCCACAGCAGACTTCAGCCACGCAGCCCACCTCAAAGCAAAACCAGGCTTCACTCTACATCACGTTTTGCTGTCCTTGTTCAGTCGCTAAGTCCTGTCTGACTCTTTGTGACCCCGTGGCCTGCAGCACGCCAGGCTTCCCTGTCCTTCACTATCTCCTGGAGCTTGCTCAAACTCATGTCCATTGAGTCCATGATGTTATCCAACCATTTCATCCTCTGCCATCCTCTTCTCCTCCAGTCCTCAATCTTTTCCAGGATCGGGGTCTTTTCCAATGAGTTGGCTTTTCATATCAAGTGGCCAAAGTATTGGAGCTTTAGCATCAGTTCTTTCAAAGAATATTTGGGGTTGATTTCCTTTAGGATGGACTAGTTTGATCTCCTTGCTGCCCAAGGGATTCTTAAGAGTCTTCTCCAGCACCACAGTTTGAAAGCATCGATTTTTTGAGGCTCAGCCTTCTTTATGGTCCAGCTCTCACATCCATACATGGCTACTGGAGAAACCATAGCTTTGACTATACGGATCTTTGCAGCAAAGTGATGGTTCTGCTTTTTAATACATTGTCTAGCTTTGTCACAGCTTTCCTTCCAAGGAGCAAATGCCTTTTAATTTCATGGCTGCAGTTGCCATCTACAGCAATTTTGGAGTCCAAGAAAATAAAGTTTGTCATGGCTTACAGTTTTCCCCATCCCATTTTAGGACAGACTATAAGGTCAAACCCATACTAGGTGGCCCATGGCCTCAGACCAATGACTACACTCTCATGGGGTGGGGACAGAATATTCCACGGGATGGGAGCTAACTTACCAGGAGCAGCCAAGGGCCAGCCCTGAAGACAGGCCTTTCCTAGGGATGGTCAGTGTCTGAACAACCCAGGCCTACACAGTCAGTCCCTTCCGAGACTTCTCTGGTGGTCCAGTGCTTTCAATGCAGGGACACGGGTTTGATCCCTGGATGGAGAATGAAGATCCCACATGACACAGAGCAACTGAACCTGTGAGCTGCAACTGAGACGTGACCCAGACAAGTAAATAATAAGCTTTTTTTTTTTTTAAGTCAACCCTTTCCTGCTCATAATCCCTCTTCTTTTTCATGGTCCAAAAAGGGAGTTCTGAGCTTTTCAAACTTTTGTCACTACCATCTATTATGAAAGTTATTTTATATAGCCACTCAGTAAACACTTATAAATCCATATATAACATACAAAATTCTGCAAAATAATAGGTCATTCTACTATCTAGAATGCACAGGGTATTGCTTTTTTAATTGCATTTTATTTATTTTAAGCTGATCAGGATCCATGAAATTCATTTCATGACCTTCAAATGTGTCACAACTTACATCTGAAAAAAATGAATGGGCAGGAGAATTGAAACCGTTTAAATCATAAGGAGCCAGAAGCCTTTATGTGAAGAAGAGGCAGCCTCGTTCATAAGCGTGTAAGGCTTGACATCATTCATCGTGACAGTTGGCGGGGAAGATGGTTGCATGGATAAAATGTCACAAAGGATGCGAGCGTGGAGAGACGGGGTGACTGCGGTCCACGCCATGCCAGCTTCGGCGAGCGCCATCACTCTTCCCCGGAACCTTCCAAACTCTGCTGCTCTACTTCTCTGTTGTGGCTGTTTCGTCGCCCAGTCCTGGCTGACTCTGTGACCTCATGGACTGTAGCCTGCCAGGCTCCATGGGATTCTCCAGGCCAGAATACTGGAGCGGGTTGCCATCTCCTTCTCCAGCGGACCCTTCTGACTCAGGAATCAAACCCGCGTCTCCCGCATCGGCAGGAGGATTCTTCCCCACGCGCCACCGGGGAAGACCCCTCTGCTTCCTACCTCCTTACCATCTTTTGCCTTCTCCACTCTCCTCCCAGCTCTCCAACAGATTTACTCTTCACCTTAAGACTTCCATTCTCACATCCCTTCTCAGGGAGAAAGTAATCAGGTGATCTGATTAGTACAAAGTGTTAAACACTCGAGGTGTATAAACAGTTATAGGAGGCTCCCTGGGGGTACCAGTGTTTTAATGTTTGTCCCCTCCGTCACCCCAAATCATGACCTTTGGAATCTGGCAGCCTGTGGGTGACAGTTTTAGAGAATATGGGTCACGCAAGCTTCCCCAAAACCTGCCACCCTGCTCAGTCCACAAAGAGCCCTCAGGTGGTGGTCTGACCCGGGAGAACTCCAGTTCATGTCTACGGAACAACATGTTTGAGAACCTCAGTATATTTTCTCTAGTTCCCCTTGTTTGGAATGAAGTGTTTTGATGAGCACTGGCATATAAGAAAAAAAAATTAAGCGTATCATCTAATAAATCTGTTCTGTCTTCAACAAGCCCAGCCTTTAAGTACACACAGCCATTTATTCAATTACCATCAATCTTTCTGGTTGTGATTTGTGGATGACAAGAAAAATAATACACATGGAAGTGGTTCTGAGGCTTACGCTGCACACATATAAATATATCAACTAATCAAATTCTCCAAACTGGGCACCTAACAACAGACACGACGTGTGGATTGATAACTGGACGATTGGCCAGGTTCCATCTTTTAATTCAAATGATAAATACCATATTTCCTCCCATAATTTCTTTTCTTCCACACTTTTTTAAAGGAAATATTGTTTACTGCTGAGAAGGAAATTATGCAGCCTGGTAGTATAACTTCCTCTCTTGGCAGATTGAGTGAATCTAAGTGCCAGAAATCCCAGAAAAAAATATCAGAACATCAAAGGTCACAGGTAAGCATTTAAAAGTAGTAAAAGCTCAACCTGAAATTGCTGTAGGTGAGATATTTCGACAGCCCCCACTTCTAAGGACCGTTTGGATGTATATTTAATAGGAACTGACCGATCTTTTAGAATCCTCTTCTCCATTCTGCAGTCATTTAACAAAATCATCTGAAGTCTTTTTGGACAAGTATAGTCTTTGTAACACCACAATCTGTTCTTTAAGAAATACAAAGACAGCGCTTCAAATGTCCCAATTCTATTAAACCAAATGGCAAAGTCCTCCAAGCTTCTGTGATGTAGACAGCTGTGAAAACACAGGTCCTTTATGATTTGGGGAATGCAGACTTCAGAAATGCATGTGTGAGCGTGTGTGCACGCGTATAGGCGTATGCATCTAGGTGTGTGTGTCTGTGTGTGCAGAATTCCCAGACCCAGCTCTAGGACCTGTTACATCACACAATTCCCTGAGAATTCTGTGGATAAAGCTTCTAACGACACCCAGGGTAGCTGTGTGCCTTGGCCATCTCAGGGGCAGGATTGGTAAGACCCTACCAGGGACCCTGGAATCTCTGGGCAACCCAGAGATTAGCACGTGGTGCGCTGGGACCAGAGAGGATCCCAGCTGATGCTCAGGACAGCCACTGGGGTCTCTGCCTTAGGATGGCCCCTGCGATAGCAGGGGAATCGGCCATGTGCTGACTCTTGGGCTAGGAGTTAAGGAGACAGCCCAAACCACCAGCCACGTGGAAGCCAGACAGCAGCTGGGGGCTCCCTGCCCTCCAAGTTCTAAGACAAGCTCCAGCCTCCTCTGTTTCCTGAAAGGAAGCCCAGCGTCTTCACCAAGAGCTCTCTGAACACCCAGGTAGGGTATACACAGCGCCACGGCAACGCCGTCGGGTCAGGGGAGAGACCTCTTTCCAGCTTCTCTCACATCTTTCATCTGTAGTTCCTCGTCTCTCTTCCTCTCAAAGGCAAAGGCCGGGGGCTCTCACTCTCCACTCGGCACAGCCAGCTCTGTGTGGCTTAGGGTCCCAGTGTCCTGCCTTCCACGTTGAAGCGACTCTTCAATTATTTTTTCTACAGAAAGGTCAGGCTCTCACTAAGAAAAGGTCAGGTGGCAACTGCAATTATAATTCATTATTTTTGTTTCCATACAAAAGCCGTAAGTGGAATTAGCAGCATCGTGCAGTCTCTTCCGCAGCTACGCTCCAAGCCCGTCCTCACCCCGCTCACCGGGGAAGCAGGCCAGCGGGGAACGCCAGTCGCGCCGCACCGCCTCCCGCTGACGAGTGCAGTCCGACGGCCCTTCCCTGAAGCCTGGGCCGGACTCCACGCCATCCCGGGACTCCCAAGGATGGACCGGGAGGAGCCGGCAGCGTCTGCCTGAGACTCCAGGGAGACGGCGTCAGGGAGCCGAGCCACCGGCGGGAGGGCCTGAGCCTGCTGGGGGCGGAAGCCACACGAGCCCAGCTTGCAGCCACCAGATCTCTGAGTGAGAACACTAGGATCCTGTAGACCAGCACTGCCAAGGGGCGGGAAGGACACGGAGCCCGAGCATCGCCCAGCCAAGCCCTGCCTGAGATACGAGCCCCAAAATTACATGTTACAAAAAGTTATTTGAAACCACTATGCATGAGACATAGAAAACAAACCTATGGCTACCAAAGTGGAAAGGGACTCAGTTCAGTTCAGTCGCTCAGTCGTGTCTGACCCTTTGTGACCCCATGGACTGCAGCACGCCAGGCCTCCCTGTCCATCACCAACTCCCAGAGCCTGCTCAAACCCATGTCCATTAAGTTGATGATGCCATCCAACCATCTCATCCTCTGTCAACTCCTTCTTTTCCCACCTTCAATCTTTCCCGAAGACTTTTCTGATGAGTCAGCTCTTTGCACCAGGTGGCCAAAGTATTGGAGTTTCAGCTTTAGCATCAGTCCTTCCAATGAATATTCAGGACTGATTTCCTTTAGGATGGACTGGTTTGATCTCCTTGCAGTCCAAGGGACTCTCAAGAGTCTTCTCCAACACCACAGTTCAAAAGCATCAATTCTTTGACACTCAGCCTTCTTAATGGTCCAACTCTCACGTCTATACATGACTACTGGAAAAAGCATAGCTTTGACTAGATGAACCTTTGTCAGCAAAGTAATGTCCCTGCTTTTTAATATGCTGTCTAGGTTTGTCATAGCTTTTCTTCCAAGGAGTAAGTGTCTTTTAATTTCATGGCTGCAGTCACCATCTGCAGTGATTTTAGAGCCCAAGAAAATGAAGTTTCTCACTGTTCCCCATCTATTTGCCATGAAGTGATGGGACTGGATGCCATGATCTTAGTTTTTTGAATTTTGAGTCTTAAGCCAGCTTTTCCATGCTCCTTTCACCTTCAAGAGACTCTTTAGTTCCTCTTTGCTTTCTGCCATAAAGGTGGTATCATTTGAGTATCTGAGGTTATTGATATTTCTCCCAGAAATCTTGATTCCAGCTTGTGCTTCATCCAGTTCCAATGTTTCACATGATGTACTCTGCATATAAGTTAAATAAGCAGCATGCCATATACAGCCTTGCTGTACTCCTTTCCCAATTTGGAACCAGTCTGTTGTTCTATGTCCAGTTCTAACTGTTGCTTCTTGACCTGCATACAGATTTCTCAGGAGGCAGGTAAGGTGGTCTGGTATTCCAATCTCTTGGAGAATTTTCCAGTTTCTGTGATCCACACAGTCAAAGGTTTTAAAGCAGTCAGTGAAAGAAAAGGGTGGGGAGGGATAAATTAGGAACCTGGGTTAACATGTAGACACTACTATATATGGAAAAGGGAATGGCTGCCCACTCCAGTGTTCTGGCCTAGAGAATTCCATGGACTCTAGAGTCCATGGGATCACAAAGAGTTGGACACGACTGAGCAATTTTCACTTTCACTACTGTATATAAAATAGATAAGCAATAAGAACCTGTCGTATAGCACAGGGAACTATACTCAATATCTTCTAATAATCTATAATGAAATGGAATGTAAAAAAAAAAAAAAAGAATATATATAGGCTCCTCAGCTGGCCTAGTGGTCAAGAGCCCACCTCACGATGCAGGAGACATAAGAGACGTGGGCTCGATCCCTGGGTTGGGAAGGTGCCTGGAGGAAAGCAGGCAGCCCGCTGCAGCGCTCTTGCCTGGAGAGTCCCAGGGGCCCAGGAACCTGGCGGGTGTAGTCCATGCAAAGAGTCAGACACGACCGGGTGACGCTCACTTTTGGTTTCAGATATGGTGTATGAGTGTGTACAGTGTGGGTGAGTGTGCATGTAAAATGTCATGGGGCTTCATCTGGAACCTGACTGTGTCAGCTCAGCTGCCTGCCCAGAGTGTGGTGAGCAAGAGACAGGAAGATGCATTCTATGGACAGACAGACACGGGCTTTCCACGATTGCCCCAACTCCCAGCTGAAAGGGGTTCCCATGGGAACCAAAGTGAATGAAAGTCTCTGCACTCCTCTGTGAGCTCCCTGAATCCAGACGGCAGGAGTAAGGGGAGAAAACCACAAGCTCAGAAGAACTAATTTTCGGTTATTATTTGTAAGCTATTACTAAATCAATACGAACGCCATCCTCAGAATGCAGAGACAGCCACATTATACAAGTGTTTCTCCCTGATACAATTCGTTAATGACTCTGTTCCCTGAAGAGAGAATCTGAAAAACAATGCAACTGCTTTGCATGCTCCTTGTCTTGTAATAAAACATCTCTGGAGGAAGAACGATTGGCTACTGAAGCTAGTTACACCGTGTGTGTTAAAAATGCAGCCTAGTGTTGAAAATTAAGTTAAAAAAAAAAAAACAGAAAATGTCAGTGGCAGATAAATATTTGATAGAGGTGGGAGGGAATGAAGAAAGTCAGCTTTAGACAGGATATTGGTTTTCCTCTGATAAACATCACCTTGTTCACAAAATTAAATTTAAAAAAAAGTAAGAAACTCTTAATAAGATGGTGCGTTCTTACGTTTGTATCCAGAACAAATGGTGAGTTGTGAACAAACAGTGACAGCCATTTTTCTTTGCAAATTATTAATACTGAGTGTTTGCCCCTCCATAAACATGATGGAGGTTTGCACTATTCATCTGCGTTAGAACCTTCTGAAATTTGTTTCCCTGTTGATGGCATTTGTTTTGCATTCAGCCATATTCCCCCCAGCCCTTCGCTTTTGCTTTAAAGGTGGATGAGAAGCTCTAAAGATATGGAGGAAAGTGATTTCTGAGCAGCTGCAAGATGGTGGTGGAAATGCCACTGTGAACCCTTTCTTATCCTCAAAGCTCCGCCTTAATGAGGAACCACAGGCAACGGGGAGGGTGTTCTCTCTGCCTGTCATGCAGGATAGAAGCCACCAGTGACATATATCCTGTTCATGCAAATGTGCTCAGCCTGATTCGAGTATTAGCTTCAGCTTGACTTCCTTTGCGTATAAAGAGCAATAAATACCTCTTTTAATACCACAGTCACCCTGTGCCCTTCACCTGGGAACTGCCTGGAAGGTTCTCCTGGAGCTCAGGTTATATAATGTCTTGGTATCCACTCTACTGAAAAGCCCAAACAAGCCTGCCTGTGAGCTCAGACAGCCCGTGAAACTGTTCTTTGTTCCCTAGGCAGAGGAGGCTTGACTGCATCTGGATCCCATGAGGAGTCGGCTGCTGCTTATTCAGGAGGAAAATCAAGCTGCAACTTGGAGAGCCATCATAGATTGAAGGAGAGATGCTGCCCAATGGCAGAGATGGCCTTGGACGCCCCATCATGCTGCCCAGGGGCAGAGACGGCCTTGGACGCCCCATCTCTTTCAACACCCTTTCTCACCTCAGCAACCATCCACCCTCCCTTATGGAACTTGACTTCAATTGAACTCTAGTTGATGTACAACGTTGTATTAATTTCTGCTGTAATATGCATATACACATTCTTTTTCATACTCTTTTCCACTATGGTTTATCACAGGATATTGAACAGAGTTCCCTGTGCTGCACAGGAGGTCCTTGTTGCTCATCCATTCTCTTTATAACAGCTCCTTGTTTATCCATTCTCTATATAATAGTTCGCATCCACTAACCCCGAACTCCCAGTCCATCCGTCTCCCTCCCCTTTCCCCTTGGCAGCCACAGTCTGTTCTCTATGTCTGTGAGTCTGCTTCTGTTTCATAGACAGGCCCACGCGTGTCGTATGTTAGAGTCCCATAAACAGGATATCATACGGTATCTGTCTTTGTCTTTCTGATTTACTTCCCCTAGCATGCTAATCTCTAGGTCCATCCATGCAGCTGCAAATGGCATTATTTCATTCTTTTTGTGCCCGAGTAATATTCCATTGTATATATGTACCCCATCTTCCATATCCATTCATCTGTTGGTGGACACTGACTTTTAATAACTGAGCATTTAGCCTGAGCCAGGCACTATGCCAGGCTCTGTGGGGCCGCAGTGGATGGCTGACCCAGGTGTTCATGATCAATGCCAAAGGGGCACGATCTCGAGTGAGGCGGGGACAGCCAGGAAAGGAAGACCTCGGTGAAGGGTACAGGAGAGGCACCTGCTGTGGTCACTACCCCCCAACACTGGCTGCCCGGTGGTCCTGGGGTGTTTGACTGCCAGGGACTTGATCAGATGTGTCTATGCATGTGAATTCTACCTCGTTCTACATACAAAGAAAACTTCTGAGGTGGTTATCTAAATGTAACAGAAACAAAAATCTAGCAACATGTAGTGTTGTACGATTCTCTTCATATCTGCCAAGGCCTTCTATTATCTGCTCTCCTCACTAACCCTGTAATGAGACCAGGAGGTACCAGAGAGTCTAGCAGAGAAGCAAATGGAAGCTCAGAGTCCCCCCAGGGAACGTCAGTGCTGGCTAGTCTTCAAGACTCCCAGTTCTGAATTCAGACGTCTTGTTACTGTGCACACCAGTTACATGGCATTGCTGAGAAAACCAAACACTCTTAAAACTGACTGTTGACCATTTCTACAACTTATATTGACTTCACAAATATTTATTGAGCTCATTATAAATAGAACAAAAACAGACAAGGCCCTTCTCTACTTTTATAAGCAAGCTTATAATCTAAAATTATTTCCCTGTTTAATGTCTAATAGTGATACCTGTTTAGGGGAAAACGAAATAGAATTTGGCGATGGTGTGACCGAAGGGTGGGCGAAGACTGTTGGCAGCGTGGCTGGGGAAAGCCTCTCTGAGGAGGTGATGTCCAGGTTGACTTGAACGGCGGAAGGACACAGTCACACGGCTATCTGTGACAGAGACGGGGCTCTAACGCAGAGAGAGCTTGGGACATCTGAGGAATGGAAAGTGGACCGATATGTCCAGAGTGTGGAGAGCGCACAGGAGGGGCATCTTAAGGGGCCATAGAAACAGGATGTGCGCACCTTCACATCTTGTAAAGAGCTTCTGTTCTGATGTGCAGGAGAGCGGCCTGATTTGATTACCATCTTTACAGGATAACTCTGGCTTCCTTATGGAGAATGGCTTGCAGGAGGGCAGGACGGGAGCAGAGGGATCTTTTGGGGATGATTTACGTGATCCAGGCGAGAGATGATGGTGGTCGCGAGGATGAATGAATAGGATGAGGGTGGAGCATAATTAATCAATTGGGGATGTATGTGGAACTAAGATGGACAAGAGAAGCTGGGTGCGTTAAAACGGCCATGAGGAAAATTAACAAATCATAGCTTTAAGGTTTTTGATTTGAGCAACAGGGTGGTTGTTGGTGCCGCTCACTGAGATGGAAACTACGCCAAAGAAACAATTTTGAGACGCTACAGGGATGAGGAGCCCTGTTTTGATTGAGTGAGGATTTTACGTGGAGCGGTCAGATGGGCATTCTGAAAACTGAGTTTGGAGTTCAAATGTGAGGACAAGACAGAGACAGAAAATTGGAAATCATCGCCGTATACACAGGACCTGAGGCTGCGGACTTGGATGAGCTCATCCAGAAACTAGACGCACCAGGAAAGAGGAGACAGCCCAGGTCTGGCTCTAAGTATTTCAACATGAAGAGGTCAAGCCAGAGGTGGAGCCAATCGAGGAAATCGCAGAGGAGTGGCTGGCGCTGCAAAAGGGAGACTCCCCGGAGGGTGCTCAAGAGGGGAGGCCAGCCACGTCAGACGTTGCTGAGAGGGAAAGTAAAAGGAGGACAGGAGAGACGCTGAGGGCAGAGGAGACTGTGGGTCTCCAGAAACCCTGCAACCTGTTGGGCTTGAGAAAAATAGCCAGCACGTGGGTGCTTCTTATTTCTCACTCCACTGAGGCAAGCAGTCAACAGGGAAACAGTTTCCAGCTTCTCAAAGATTTCGTTTAGTAAAGTTCAAATGTCTGAATGAAAAATTGGACCATTCCAAAAGCATAACCTCAGCCCCATAAGGGATGGTTTAATAAATATCCATCGTTATCAGGCAGGCGTCCTGAGACGATGTCCTGGGTAGTTTGACCTTTGATGGGATCGTTAGTGAGGACTTCATCCTGGTACTTTCAGGACCAGAATCAATCCCGGCTTCACTATGCTTCGGGGACACATGAGAAATCTGAAGGGAGGTTTCATTTTCAGTTTATTGAGGGATGTACAGTAAGAGGATGTGAGGAATTAGAAAACGGGAGCGGAGTCACCAGTTTTATGACAAGAATGGTGAGGAAGTAAAACAAGGACTAAGCCAGCTTCCTTCATTAACAGCTTGCTGGAATTAAAGTATGAGTTTCCAGAACCTGAGGGTGGGATGGACAGGACAAGAGTGGGGAAAATGATGGTGCGAGATCAGGAAACTGAAGGCAACTCGAAGGCAAAGATGAGCTCAGAGAAAGACCGTGAGCGGATGACCCTCAGTCTCTCTTCCCTCACAGCCTGACAATCAGATAATAATCTGACGACAATCACCTTACGACTGCCATTGTTTAAAGCCAGAGAGCGGAGCTATTTGAAAGCAACCTGGGAAAGGACTCATATCCTGTCCTTTTTATAGCCCTAGTGAATTTTCTCAATGAACGGAAGTGTGAGGAAGAAGAGCAAATGACATGCCAATGAAGACATGAAACTGAAATAAAATCATAGCGTGTATTCCAGAAATGAAGACAAACGGACATGCTCCAAATTATTTCCCAACGTGATCCTATTACACACAGGGGCTGACTTCTAAACTTTTGCACCTGTAAAATGAGAATTGTACAGTACTTTTCTGAACATTACCATCTGATTTAGTAGAACGGTGTGAAGTCAACTTAAAATACCTATCCCTAGTTTAATCATATTTTGTTTTACCTAATGTTTAACTTCTAAAACAAAACACACACCTAAAATGGTTTAAATAAACCTGAGATTTCTCTAAGGAATACACAGTGCACAAAAATGTTGTTAATCTTATTATCTCTCTTGAACTTCTCCCCAAGAGAGAATTTAAACATTGCAAACCACTTGGTGGTGGCTTAGTCACCAGTTCATGTCTGTCTCTTGAGACCCCGGGGGCTGTAGCCATCCAGGCTCCTCTGTCCATGGGACTTTCCAGGCAAGAATGCTGGAGTGGGTTGCCATTCCCTTCACCAGGGGATCTTCCCAACCCAGGGATCAAACCCAGGTCTCCTGCACTGCAGGCAGATTCTTTACTGACTGAGCTACCAGGGGACAACTTAAATATTAATATATCTAAAACAGAATGATTTAAAATAAGTCAGGAGAGCCTATGGCTCAGGTCATGGGGGTTATGAGTTACCAGATTTACCATCCCGCTATAAGCAATTAATAACTCTGGACAAAACACATAAAGCAAGTTCAGGTACTGGAGAACAGACACTGCAGGGCTGTGACCCTTGAGAGCAGGGCGAGCCCAAGGCAAGTTCCTTGTCCACACCAGCTGTCTGCCTGGGGTTACGTTCAACCCACATCACAAAGAGGTGGAGAGCGCAGAGGAGCAGTGGCCTCACTGGAAGAGGACAGGAGTCAGAGCTTGGATCTGCTGAAGCAGCTAGCACACGGGGGTGATCACCAGCCTCTGATGCAGACTCCCTGCGACCAGCCAGGAAACCAAATGCCTCCTCGAGCAAAACTCAAACTCCCTACAGACATTTAAAAAATTCGGATTCTCAACAACATAGAACGCACAGTGTGCTACATTCAGTGGAAAGCTATTAGACATCCAGAGGTCCAGGAAACCAACTCGTAACCCAGGAGAAATAATTCCATAGGAATAGACTGAGGACACTGGACGGAACAACAGCACAAGGGCTTTGGGACAGCTGCTACAAACTGTTCAAAGATGATACTTTAAAAAAGATGTACATAATTTCCTGTGTAGTCACTAAGTCACGTCCAACTCTTTCCAACCCCATGGACTGCAGCACGCCAGGCTTCCCTGTCCTTCACTATCTCCTAGAGTTTGCTTAATTCATATCCCCTGAGTTGGTGATGCTCTCTAACCATCCATCCCCTGCCACCCTCTTCTCCTTTGCTTTCAGTCTCTCCCAGCATCAGGGTCTTTTCCAACACCTGCTCCTTTTTAATTGGGCTATTTTTATAATTTTATATGTGCTAGGAGAAGTCCCTTGTCGGAGACAGGATGTGGGAAAATGTTCTCCCATTCTGTAAACTGTCTTTTCACTTCCTTGATGGTGTTCACTGATAAACAAAAATTTTCAATTTTGAATAACTCCAATGTATTTATTTTTGTCTGTTGTTTGGCTTCTGGTGCCACATCTTAGAAAGCATTGCTTAATCCAAGGTGACATTTAATAATTCTTTTCTTTCAGAGGTTATATTTTTCAGTTCTAGAATTTCTATTTTGTTCTATTTTCAGAGGAGATCATGCCTATGCTTTTTTCCTAGGAGTTAAAAAGTTTTAGCTCTTATACGCACTTGCTTCTTGGAAGAAAAGTTATGACCAACCTAGACAGCATATTAAAAAGCAGAGACATTACTTTGCCAACAAAGGTCCCTCTAGTCAAAGCTATGGTTTTTCCAGTAGTCATGTATGGATGTGAGAGTTGGTCAATAAAGAAAGCTGAGCACCAAAGAATTGATGCTTTTGAACTGTGGTGTTGGAGAAGACTCTTGAGAGTCCCTTGGACTGCAAGGAGATCAAACCATCCATCCTAAAGGAAATCAGTCCTGAATATTCACTGGAAGTGTTGAACCGCAAGGTTCCGCCCTGGAGTCCGTCACCCAAGACCACCAAGACACAGGATCGATGCAAATAGCAAGAGGATTGATTGAGCCGGCGCCCGGGGTTCCGTCCTCCTTAAGCAAGGAGCAAACCCCGATGACAGTTACAGGATAGTTTTTTAAGCACAAAAACCACACTGGGCGGGAGGTATAGATACATCATGATTGGTCACAATACCGCTGGCCTTTACAAGGATAGGCTCGTGAGGGTCTGGCGATATAATTCTGCGGATAACACACAGTTTACACAACTTGTTTTTCTGACTCTCTGGAAAGTCAAACCTTCCAGGTCAGGGTCTGTAAGTTACAAACCCTCCAGGTCAGGGTCTGTGAGTCACAAACCCTCCAGGTCAGGGTCTGTGAGTCACAAACCCTCCAGGTCAGGGTCTGTGAGTCACAAATAACAGAGATAACCTTTCAGTTGGTCTGGAAAATCCCTAAATCTTACAGGTTACTTCCTCACATTCCCCTCTTCTTCTTGTTCCTAATTTCAATCTTGAAATTAATGGTCGGGATCCCCCCGGGGAAGGGTGGTGTACTGTTGCCTCAGCATTAGTACCTGTACTGAGCTCACTCGGTCCCGGATGAATTCTAGCAACTTGTTTAGAACGCAGGGCCCTAAGGTTAAGAGAAGCAGTAAAATGAGCAAGGACCCTATCAGGGTGGATATCAAAGTGGCAAACCATGGGTTTTTTTTTTTTTTTTTTTTAATTTTATTTTACTTTATTTTACTTTACAATACCGTATTGGTTTTGCCATACATTGACATGAATCCACCATGGGTGTATATTAGCTCCCAATCCCGAATCCCCCTCCCACCTCCCACCCAACATCATCTCTCTGACTCGTCCCTGTGCACCAGCTCCAAGCATCCTTTGATTGAACCTGGACTCGAACCACCCTTGGGCATAATGTGAGGAAGTAACCTGTAAGATTTAGGGATTTTCCAGACCAACTGAAAGGTTATCTCTGTTATTTGTGACTCACAGACCCTGACCTGGAGGGTTTGTAACTCACAGACCCTGACCTGGAAGGTTTGACTTTCCAGAGAGTCAGAAAAACAAGTTGTGTAAACTGTGTGTTATCCGCAGAATTATATCGCCAGACCCTCACGAGCCTATCCTTGTAAAGGTCAGCAGTATTGTGACCAATCATGATATATCTATACCTCCCCGCCCAATGTGGTTTTTTGTGCTTAAAAACTGTCCTGTAACTGTCATCGGGGTTCGCTCCTTGCTTAAGGAGGACAGAACCCCGGGCGCCGGCTCAATCAATCCTCTTGCTATTTGCATCGATCCTGTGTCTTGGTGGTCTTGGGCGACGGACTCCAGGGCGGAACCTTGCGGTTCAACAGAAGGACTGATGCTAAAGCTGAAACTCCAGTACTGTGGCCACCTGGTGCGAAGAACTGACTCATTTGAAAAGATGCTAATGCTGGGAAAGATTGAAGGCGGGAGGAGAAGGGGACAACAAAGAATGAGATGGTTGGATGGCATCACAGACTCAACAGACATGAGTTTGAGCACGCTCCGGGAGTTGGTGATGGACAGGGAGGCCTGGCGTGCTGTAGTCCATGGGGTCACAAAGAGTCGGACACGACTGAGCGACTGAACTGAACTGAAGGTTCTTTAATCATTAATTTCTTTGGAAGGAAATTTTCTGTCCAAAAAAAAAAAAAAGATACCCCAAAGGCACTCTCATACAATGGGAAGACAACAAACTTTCTGATTAGACCAGCCCAGGTGCTAAATCCTGCTCTGACGCTCTTCTCTCTGTGACCCCAGGAAGGTTATTTAATGTCTCCGAGCCTGAGTTTTACCATCTACAAAATGGAAATAATAACAACACATTGTCTGCAGATATTTTTACCACTATAATCCTTTTCATCATGCCGTAGTTTCATCACGAGAGTAAGTGTTCATGGGTTTTAAGCCCAGATTTCGCATGGACTAGTTCTGTGGCATAGGAGGGTCTGCCTCTCTGAACCTCAGTTTCCTCAACTGTGAAACAGGGTAAGTAAGAAGACCCATCACTCGGGTCCTTTCCAACATTAAACCTTCTGTTACTAATCTCAAGTATGTACTGGTCAACTTAAGACACACCCTCAGGAAACTACGTTCTGTTTAGAAACCTGCTTTTCGGTTTGATGGATCAACACCTACCTCTGCTTCCAAACAAATATGTCCCTTTTCTTCAAGTGAAATCATAACAGTGACATTTATTTATTTATTTGGCTGTGGCTGTGCACCAAGTGGGATCTCAGTGCCCTGACCAGGGATCAAACCCACGCCCCCTTGCACTGGAAGCGCAGAGTCTTAACCACTGGGCCACCAGGGAAGTCCCCAGATACTTGTCTTAAGGGAAACAATATGTTGGGTAGAAATAACAATATATAAAAGCAGCATCTCTTGCCTTGGATGCTATTTTCATAGAGAGAAGATAAATACAAATTTGATCATTCCTGAGTCTTTTAAGTTCATGAACGGAGGTTCTTTGTAGGTCTCCAGCCCACTGCAAAACAATTCATTTTCTGCCTCCCTATTGAGATCAGCCTAGATTTCAGCTGCCTACTGGGCCAAAGACAGAGCCCAGATTATGAGTCCAAAACACCACAGAGCAACCAGTGGGGTTTCCCAGTGGAAACTCCAGGGACAGAGCGTTCCCATCAGCACTGGGAGGCGAGGCGCCAGGTGATCAAGCTTCGTTGCTGGAAGGCAGGGCAGTCTGGAACCACTGTGACCCCGCCCCTCCACGTGGAAATTCTGCGATGCAGTTTCCAAGTCCTGGGGAGCTGCGCTGGAGGAGGAGAGGGGTCTGCCAAGTCCTTCTTCCCTGCTGGCTGGAGGGCTGTCTGTGGCCCGAGGGAAGATGATCAGGCGGCCAGCGAGGAGACAGGAGGGCACCCAGGGGTGCTGCAGGAAGGGTCCCCTGTGCCCAGCAGCCTCCCCCACACAGCGAGGGAACCGTCCACGTGCTGCTCTGTCCACACAACTCCACTCCGCTGCCACAGACATGCCCCTTCCAGCTCTGCCTCTTTCTGACCAGGACAGGAGCCAGAGGCACCAGCATCTGAAATGCCAAGTGTACAAACTCAAATACCATCCTTCAGAGGTCTAGTGCCAGGAACCACACGGACTTGAGCACAAGTCTGGCGTGGAGGCTTGTTCTGAGCACCGTTTCAATCGAGTCCCGCAGTCAGCTTTTATAAAACTCCCAAACTCGGGACCACTTCGATGCCTTCAAGTTCCATCTCCGGAAGTCGCGTTCGTTTCATTCATCACTGATGAAAATAAAAACCCTTTTAAAAAATGAACTGAAGAGAGAACCCATTCCAAGTTTCAATCTGTAGTTGCCACCTGGATCGACAGCATAGAAAAATAGACGTCGAGAACAAAACCTAATCCTGCCTTTCATTTTCTGGTTTGAAATGAAACAAGATATTGATATGCAAGTGGAGAGGCTCATTGATTCATGAGAAAGCATTGGAGGCAGCAGGCAGGAGACGTCATGATAAATACACGGCTCTGGCTGAATTGATGACTGGGGCTCTGACTGTTATTACTCCAGGATCTCTGAGTCGTGGTATCGACACTTGCCTCTTTGATGTGAGTTTTCTGGACTCTGGGGTGGCACCATGCCAGGCCTTCTGAGCTTTGACAGTTAAGAGTCTATAAACTGCCTTCCTGAGCGCGCAGGTGAAAGCTACACGCGCAGGTTTTCTGAGAAGGATTTGCTGCCTTCCTTCCGTGTCTACTGCCGTTGCTGTCCAGCCGCTCAGGTGTGTCCGTCTCTGTGGCCCCGTGGACTGCAGCACACCAGGCCTCCCTGTCCATCACCGACTCCCGAGCTTGCTCAGACTCACGCCCATCGAGTCAGTGATGCCATCCAGCCCTCTCACCCTCTGTCCCCTTCTCCTCCTGCCTTGCTTCCTTAAACCTTTTCTTGGTTGAGGGGTCAACTCCAGGCTGAGAAAGTGGCTTTCACCTCTGGCGTGAGGTGGGATTGCTCCTTTGTGCTGAGGGGGCTCAGAGCCCGGAAGAGTGGGAAAGCCTCGCAGTGCCCTTGCCCGTCTGAAGGAGTGGATGAGCTGGCATGGGGCTACCGACAGTGACCTGGGGCTGCGGCAGAGAGGAGACCGTGACGGTGGACGCGGAGTGGTCAGGACCCCTGCTGTCCAGCTCAGCACGGGGCGAGCCAGGCAGGGCTCTGGGTCTGTCCCACGGACCTCTGCTAAGGGTCAGGGCTGACTCAGGTGGGGCCTGGAAGCCCGCTGGATCCTCCTAGAACCTGTTTTCGAAGGTCTCCAGGCTGAGTGCTAGCTACACCCCATCTGTCTTCCAAAGAGGCGGAGCTGACAGTGGGGGCCTGGCTGGAGCTGCTTGAGAGGCCCTCAGACCATATGCCGTGGGCAGGTGGGGGCCCCTGAGGGCACTGGGGGGTTTCTCCCAGAGTAAATGGCTTCAGCTGGACTCGAGCAAGCATGAGCATTGTGGAGAGGTGGCGATAGGTAAAACCAGAAGAAACGTCAGACGGCCTCTACTCGGGCCTCTGTCGTCCATCAGAGTTCTTGTTGGGAAGTCACCTGAGGTCTGTTGAACAGAAAACACTGCTGGAGGATGGCTTCTCTTGGACAAGGCCGCAGGCAGAAGGCCTCCTGGGCGTTCTGAGCGACACCCCTCATTACGGGCTGACCCACAGCTGCTTGTCCAGGAAGGACGGGGTCTTCTGCGAGGCTTTCAGAAAGAAGGCCTTCGGGAGGGGTTATGAGCAGATTTCAGGAAGTAGGAAAATTCTGTATTTCCACGTGATAACAGGAAAACCGGAGAAGGCGATGGCACCCCACTCCAGTACTCTTGCCTGGAAAATCCCATGGACAGAGGAGCCTGGTAGGCTGCAGTCCATGGGGTCGCGAAGAGTCGGACACGACTGAGTGACTTCCCTTTCACCTTTCACTTTCATGCATTGGAGAAGGAAATGGCAACCCACTCCAGTGTTCTTGCCTGGAGAATCCCAGGGACGGGGGAGCCTGGTGGGCTGCCGTCTATGGGGTCACACAGGGTCGGACACGACTGAAGTGACTTAGCAGCAGCAGCAACAGGAAAACATTCCAGAAACTTTAAACTTCAGTTGTTCCTCCCCCGCCCTGGCCCCACCCACTCTGGTCAATGAAGACTTGCCTCAGCCTGAGTCCTCAGTCCACGTGCTAATACAGCTCAGAACATGTGGTGGGAAGCAGCCCGGAATCCAAGTTCTGGCCTGGCTCTGTTTCGGCCCCACAGGTGGTGGAGAGCAGGGGTGGTCCCACCAAACTGCCCGAGACTTGGAGATGGGAAAGCAGAGTGAGTCGCCCGCTCCCCCGCTCCCTTCTCAAGGGGTGGCCTCTTCCACGGCACTGGGGTTTGCTGAATCTCAGGTTTTCATCCTTAAAAAGTGGGGCGATAACTACCTCTTTGGATGGTTGTCATGATGAGAAAGCAATGTCAGTGGTGACACAGTTTTAACATAAAGAAGATTCTTGCTACTTAGATTTCACAGCCTTACATTATCAGTAAGAAACTATGCTATATGTTTACCAAACTGGGTTGTTTCTCCTGGACACACAAGGAGACTACATTTCCCAGAGTCCCCTACACCTAGGCGAGCTTCCTGCCTGCGTTCTGGCCAATGGAATGTGGACCAAGGACACGGCCATCACCATCAGGCTGGCCGTAAACACAGCCGAGTGCTATCTTCTGCGCACACACCTGGGCGTGAGTCACCGGGAGGCAGGTGACCATGGAGAAGAGCAAACAGCCTGGACAGATGGGTGGGAAGGCCCTACTGCTGCTGCTGAGTCGCTTCAGGTGTGTCCGACTCTGTGACCCCATAGACGGCAGCCCACCAGGCTCCCCATCCCTGGGACTCTCCAGGCAAGGACACTGGAGTGGGTTGCCATTTCCTTCTCCAATGCATGAAAGTGAAAAGTGAAAGTGAAGTCGCTCAGTTGTGTCCAACTCTTCACGACCCAATGGACTGCAGCCTGCTAGGCTCCTCGGCCCATGGGATTTTCCAGGCAAGAGTATTGGAGTAGGGTGCCACTGCCTTCTCCAGGAAAGACCCTAAGACCCTCCTCAAATGGGTGACCAGCCACCTGTTGGCAGTTAATGGTGCTGTAAGAAAGAGATGTTCCCTGGTTAAGCCATTGAGATTGAGGAAGTGCTGGCTAAGGAACAGAACTGTATTATCCTGAGCAACACGTGAACGAATTATGTGACTGCAGACACATCTCACCCTCTAAGAGCTGGGTTTCTCATCTATAAAAGGGCACCGTGACATCGCTCCAATTCTCTCAGGGTTGGCATAAGGGTAAAAACAAGACAATCAGTCAGAAGCTATTATCCTGGGCTGCTCATCTGAGGATTTTTTTAACTGAGGTGGAACTGATGTACATACTGTATTATATAAACTTCAGGTGTACAACAGAGTAACTCAGAGTTTTAAAGGTTATATCCTGTTCATAGTTATTACCAAATATTGGCTACAATCTATGTGCTGTACCATACACCCTTGTAGCCTGCTTATTTTATGCATCGCAGTTTGTGTCTGCTAACCCACGATCCCTATCTTGCCCCTCCCCCTTCCCTCTCCGCACTGATAACCGCTAGTTGAGCCTCTGTATCTGTGAGTCTGTTTCTTTTTTGTTATAGTCGCTAGTTTGCTGTGTTTTTTAGATTCCCATATATAGGGGATGTAATATAGAATGTGTCTTTCTCTATCTGATTTATTTCACTAAGCATAATGCCCTTCAAGTCAATCTATGTTGCCGCAGAGTATCTTTCTTTTTTATGGCTAAGTAGTATTCCAGTGTGCACGTGTGTGTGTGTGTGTGTGTGTGTGTGTGTGTGTACCACATCTTCTTTATCTATTTATATGTTGATGGACACTTAGGTTGCTTCTGTATCTTGGCAACTGTACAATACTGAGCTGCATGTATTTCTTTTTGAATTAACATTTTCTTTTTTGTCATATATACCCAAGAGTGGGATGGCGGGATCATACGGTAGGTTGATCTTTAGTCTTGCTGAGGAATCTCCAAATTGTTTTCCACAGTGGCTTCACCAATTGATATTCCCACCAATGGAGTCTCCGCAGCCTCACCAACATTTATTGTCTGTATCCTTCCTGATGATGGCCCTTCTAACAGGTGTGAGGTATCTTTTCCTAATAGGTGTGGTTTTCATTTGAATTTACCTTATAACTGATGACACTGAGCATCTTTGCATACGCCTGTTGGCCATCTGTATGTGTATGTCTTTGGAAAAATGTCTGTTCAGGACTTCTGTCCATTTTTAAATTGGGGTGTTTGTTTTTCAGCATTGAAGTGTATGAGCTGTTTATATATTTTGGATATTAGCCCCTCATGGGGTCACTTATAGCCCCTTATCATTTGCAAATACTTCCCCCATTCAATAGGTTGTCTTTTCAGTTTGTTGATGATTGCTTTTGCTGTGGGAAAGCTTTTATGTTTAATTAAGTCCCATTCATTTATTTTTGGTCTTATTTCATTTGCATTAGGAGACAAATCCAAAAAGATGTGATTTATGTCAAAGAATGTTCTGTCTACATTCTCTTCTCAGAGTTTTATGGTTTCACATCGTAAATTCAGGTTTGAATCCATTTTGAGTTTATTTTTGTATATGGTATGAGGAAAATGCTCTAATTTCCTTCTTTTGCTGTAACTGTCCAGTTTTCCCAGCACCACTTATTGAAGAGACTGTCTTTTCTCCATTACATATTCTTGCCTCTTTTATCACAGATTGAGCAAAAATGTATGGGCTTATTTCTGGTCTCTCTATGCTGCCCATTGATCTAGCTGTCCGTTTTTGTGCCAGTACCATACTGTTTTGAATACTACAGCTTTGCAGCTGAGAAATTTTTAAGAACACAGACCCCTGAGTTTTCTGGGAAGCCCCATCTCCTGGTTGGTACCTCAGGGTGTACAATTTAAATGCTCCTTGGGTGTCACAGCAGCAAGCAAGCACTGAAAACCAGCATCATACATATGAAACCACTCTAATAAATGAAGGGAGCAAACGGCAAATTCTTATACTCAGAAGTGAGCACAGGATCATTTTGCAAGAAGACCAAACATTCATCAAGCTGGGCGGAAAGGGAAACGCTTGGGCAAGTGGATACGAGTCACACGGTTGCCCCTCTGAGTCCCCACAGCTCACGACTCCAGCGCCACTCACATCCCCTCTGAGGGGGTCCCGGAGACACGCTGTCAGACTGTGCTCTGTGACCCCGGGACGACCAGACTCTGCTCAGAGTCACTTCCTGAACCTAAGCAGTAGTTCAGGACGAGCTGGGCACCTCGGGACATGGCAGCAGGAACAGTGAAAGCCCAGCCCCTTGCAGGGAGGGGCAGTCACCCACCTGGGACAGCCAGGCGGCTCGCATTTCAGATGTCGCTGTTGTCGTTCAGTCGCTCAGTTGTGTCCGACTCTTGGCGGCTCCCTGGACGGCAGCGTGCCAGGCCTCCCTGTCCTGTATCATCTGGATTCCACCAAATACCCGGCCACGGCAGCCGGGGTAACTTAAGGTCCCCGGCTCTACTGGGGCAGCTGTTAGTAGTCACAGCAAGGACTGAGGGCTTCCATGTGCCAGATACCCTGTGAGGCACGCTGCGTGGACCAACTCATTTAATTTTCACCAGAGCCCCACCGTGTGTGAGGTACAAGGCTCAGGTAAGGCCTCCGTTTTCCAGGGAAGGACTGAAGCACAGAGAGGTTCGTGAACTCGGGCACCGTGCCACCAGCTGTAAGTGGTGGAACAGAGGCTTCGGCTCAGGCCACGTGGCCGCAGAGCCCGCCCTCGAGACCGGCTTATGTAATCCTTGACTTTGCTGGTGGGAGAGACCATGACTGGCAGAGCCCTTTTTCTGTGACTTCAAAGGAGGCTGAATTTAGCCCTGGAGCCCACCTGTGGACCTTCAGAAAGAAACTGGGAAAGAACCACAGATCATAGAGCCCAGAATAACACCTATGGCTGCCTCCAGCCATTGAAGTCCATCTCCTGCCACAACAAAGGTCATCCTGAGGTCTACAGAGAAGACAGACTTTGACTCTGACTCGACAGAATAGAAACCTTGAACCCCAACCTGCTGAGGTCTACCCGGGCTCAAGGGAAAAACACCCGAGGTGGAAGCCCACTGTTGCTTAAGGTCTGTCCTCAACAACGTGTGTGTTCTTACAAAGCCGAGGACGGTGCAGACCCTCTGCCCCGCTGCAAGCCACGTTCCCCATCACTGGGCCTCAGCCCCCGAACCCTTGGCACTAACTCCTGGGCAGGTCCCCGAGGTCTGGCTTCCTCCAGCCCTGCAACTGTTCACGTCCCCCCAGGGCCAGCCCCACCCAGGCGCCCAAGCCTCCAGGCCTGCCCACTGCACAGAGATACGGTGGGGGCAGGGGGGTGAGCGTGGTGCCCACCCCACGCTGGAGGAAGCTCAAGGGTCAGGAGCCAGCGCCGGCCACGTCCCCACGGCTGCAGAGGGAACTCACTCCTCTTGGAAAATGCACGGCACGGCTGTTCAGGGTGAAGGTCAGGAGGGAGCAGAATGAAAACTTCACCACTTGGGTCTTCTCGGGCTCCCCTCCAGGGAAGAGGCAGGCCACACCTCACCCCAAAACTATCCCGCCTCCCATCTAAGCCTCCACCCCCACGCTGGCCCCCCTGAACTTTCTCTCCTGTCTTTCATCCTTCTAGCCTCTTTCCAGCATCTCCCAGGCCCCAAACCAAACAACTTCCTATGTTTACTTCCCAGGCAATGAATTTTCACTTTAAAACCATTAGAAATTGGATCTCAGGCTCTGACCACAAGGACCAACCACCAAACCTTTATCTCCCATGACCCCTGTGAAACCAGCCAGAGTGAGGTCCCTCTGTGCAGACCCAGGTAGCGTGCTGGGGCCCCTGGACAGAGCTGGTCTCCTGCTCAGATGGCCCAGCAGCTGTTCCAGCTGATTCCCCAGAGGAGAGCAGAATTCCACCAGGATCTAATCAAACGAGGTATCTCCGAGGGGTGAGAATTGTGATAAAAAGACCTCCAAGATGCAATCTGAAAAAGAGGCCTTTACATGTAATTGCAGCCACTTTTTGGCAACATCGACACTTGGAGATTAAGAATTGGTATCATGCCTGACAACACTTTCTGTAGGTCGTGAAATCAAGCTTTTTGTTTTTTTCAGGTCTGATTATACCCCATTTTTGAAGACAATGAAAACAGAAAAAGGCAGAAGGAAATTATATTTTTGACGTAACAGACCATAAGGGCCATTATGTATTAATTATGACAGAAGGCAAAGGTGCAGAGGGCCTATATTCAGGGAAGGGCCCTGTATTCAGGGAGCAGCTCGATGCAGGCGTTTATACTCAGGCGCTTCAGGCATGTCTGACTCTCTGCGACCCCGTGGACTGTAGCCCACCAGGCTCCCCTGTCCATGGGGTTCTCTAGACAAGAATACTGCAGTGGGTTGCCGTGCCCTTCTCCAGGGGATCTTCCTGACCCAGGGATTGAACCCACGTCCCCTGCATTGCAGGCGGTTCTTTACCACTAGTGCCACCTGGGAAGCCCGTTAGCTCTATATGCAGATCTAATAAGAAGAAAAATTACAGCATCTTTAAGAAGTAAAACGTCCTCCAAAGTTCTCCATATAAGCTGCAGTCACTAATCCTCATGAAGTTGGTGGCAAAATGCCAGATCATCTATAGGGAAGTTTCAGCTCTGAAGGCAATCTTTGCGGCTTCAAACTGGGCATGCAGACATTCTTTAAAACCAACGCAGAGGTGGAAGGGCTATTATCTACCCCCGTTTTCTATGTCTCAAAAATACAGCCATCACCAAAGCCATAGGAAGCTTACAAATTTGTATTTTCTGCCTTCGAGCCCAAACCCTGGAAATTCAGCCTCAGTGTCTCCAAGAACGCACTACCTTGGGAATATGCCTGCACTAACATCAGCAGTGTCCGTCCTGTTTAATGCCCACCCTATGTAATGTGGAGTTAATACACCGTTCCCAACATGAGCACAGGGTAAATGTTAGTCCTTCCTTCTCCCTCTTCAGCTCCAGGAACCAGGATGCAGCAGACACGTCTCCTCTGGTAGCAACCTGGTAGATGCAGTTGATTCATTAATGGATGAAAGAAAAGAAACCCAGGGACCAAAGATGGACAACGAACCGCAGCCAAGATCAGCCAGGCCCAAGGCATGGTTTTAGCAATTCCATGACCGGGGCATTAAGTACACTGACTCGGGGGCGCTTAAATAGCAATATCTCACTGATGCACTCAGCACGGGGACCAAACCTCTATACCACTTTAGGAACCTAAAACTCACCGTGTCTACAGCCATCGATACTGAACATGAGGGTCAAAGTCAGTCCTGACAATCCACCCACGCTCCTCCGACAGCCTCCCTCGTGGCTGCCTGAGCATCTTCAGGGTCTGGAATGGTTGTTCAAGTATCAGCGGGATCTCAAGTGGGAAACTGTGCTACCGGTCTCGGTTCCCCAGCCCTACTTTATGCATTGCCCAGGTACCTGTTCCATGGAAGATGGAGCACACTTCCCTACGCTTTGGCCATAAATTTGCTTGAACAACACAACAAGCCAGATGCAACAGGGCATCTGTCTGCTTCTGCCCCTCAGAAGACCTCGCCTGTGCCTACCTATTGTCTTGCCTTTCTACCATGGCCGTGCAAAGGCCATGACCCCAGTCGAGGAGAAAGAGAAGGAGAGACACTTGGAGCAGAGAAGCCCCAGCTAATGGGATAAAGAGGACAGCATAGCATCAGCAGGAGCTGGCCAGCCAAGGAGCTGACAGACAACGACGCGCAGCCAAGGTCAGCCAGGCCCAACGCGTGGTTTCAGCAGTTCCGTGACCAGGGCATTAAGTCCACTGACTCGGGGGCGCTTAAGTAGCAATATCTCACTGATACACTCAGCACAGGCATCCCCCACCACAGACCACAGGGTGCTGCGTCAGGGAAGTGCCAGACAGGCTCAGCTCTTGGAGAATCACGCCTGGTTGTGAGCGAGACTAAACTCACGAGACTTTGCTCTTAAAGCTGTCTTCACTGTTCAAAACTTACAACCCCAAAAGATCCACATAGGTTTAAAGGTTTTCTTTCCATCTTGTTATCTGGGACACACATGTTAGCTCAGGTTTGCAAGCTGCAAGGTGTGCGTTTTGGATGCTTTCCCATGGCCAAGAGCCTGAGGGCTCCCCCCGTGGCCCATCCACCCCCAGGAAGACCTTGGCTCTCAGGGGAGAAGCAAGCTAAGCAGTTCAGGTCAGGTCAGCAGCACCTTCACCTCTCCTGGTGCTTACCACCTTCTGGAGACCTCGAAAATGAACCAAAGCCCTCTTGAACGCCTGTCTGAAAAGTCACACTTCATTCTTTCCCCCCTTTTCCTTTTTTTCCCTTCCCCTCCAAATGTACCATTTGACTCCAAACTCAAGGCTCTGAAATGCCATACTGGGAGCTACGCTGACCTTTGCAGAAGAGACAGTGAGAGACTCAGGCAGGACGGGGACGGATTGAGGGTAGAGCTCCTGTTCCTGGTCCTCCTCCCTGTGAAAGTCTGCTACCGGATCCCTCGGGCACCCCTGCCTTCTGCTGATGCTGGTGCCCTCCCACTCTAAGGCAGAGATGATGGCTTGAGACACACGTGGTACCCCTCCTCCACCCATCCACGACATACGCTCCCCCAGCTCCGAAGGATACATCCGCGGCATCCTTCTCAACACTGCTCTCACCAACGTAGGACTTCCTTGGTGGGACTTCCTGTGCTGAGTATGACTGTTTACCCAAGCTCCACACATCCATTTATCTGCTTCTGCCCTGCAGGACAGCTAAACTGCATTTTTGAACTTAAAGTGTCTTTCAGTCCATGACACAACCCAGATTCATTTGCATCCCATCTCCTGTCTAAGCTCTTGAAACTCTTAGAAGGTACCCAGTATTTTCAGGATACCTATTATAACCTAGGTGATGTGTGAAGAACTATACATACAGTAACAAATGAGACATAGTCAAGGCCTCTGGAAAGCCTTGTGTTTTAGAAAGCTTTCAGCCTTGAGGCACAGGGCTGAGCCATGCAGACCTTGCTGGCATTGATGCAGGCCTATAAAAGAAACATCTGGGTGCAAGTCTTGCTTTTAGGGATCCACAAATTCTATTACAATAGTAGATACTTACTATGCTTAAGAGTAAGCTGGTCAAAGATATGAAAAAGCACTTTTTCTTCCCAGAATAAATAGCTGTGACGTGGAAAATCTGAATATCTATCTCACACTAAGTATGGCTGTTTACCCAAACTCCACAAGGTCCATATCTGTTTCTGCTTTGCAGGACAGCTAAACTTTATAGCTAAACTGCATTTTTGAACTGAAAGTGTTTCTGTAACTTCTAAATATAGTAAAAAAAAAAAAAAAAAGTGGGTATGGCTGCAACGTTGAAAACATACACATGGCAAAAGCAATACAAACATGTCAACGTCAAACACCAAAGAGGAGCACAGACCGCGACACGGGGGTTCAGAGACACCGGAGGCTCCGGCGGCGACACCTGCAAAGCTTGCCCAGCCCCAGCTGCTCGAGCTTGCGCTGTAACCAACTAGGCTTCAGCCTTTTTGTTTTTTAAAGGAAATCTTATAGAGTCCCTTCCCTTCTCTTGCTTCATTTTTAAACATTAATATAGGATTTTGCCTACTGTGAAAGTCGCTCAGTCGTGTCTGACTCTTTGTGACCCCATCGATTATCCAGTCCATGGAATTCTCCAGGCCAGAATATTGGAGTGGGTAGCCTTTCCCTTCTCCAGGGGATCTTCCCAACCCAGGGATTGAACCCAGGTCTCCCGCATTGCAGGCGGATTCTTTACCAGCTGAGTCACAAGGGAAGCCCATGTAGCTCCCCTTGCCTATTAATGGTCTATAATAATATTTTCAGTGGAGACCAATCTGTAGGAACGTCTAACTCTTATCTTCACTTCCAGAAAGAGAAAGCAGCGTTTAGAAGTGCCAAAGGGGAGAGTTTCCTTGTCTGTCCGCTCACATCTCTCATAAGCGTCCTATGTTAATCAATGTACTTCTGGCCTATCACTCTGCCTCTCACTGAATTCCTTCTGCGCTGAGACCCAAAAAGCCTGAGCCTCAGTAAGTCCAGACACCAGATACCGAAGCCCCTACCAGGTGGGAGATGCTATCTGCAACGCTGCCCATAGGCATGCAGACTCTAGAGAAGTTGGAATTGGAAGGTTGATGATGCTGACTCTCACTTACCTCACCGCCAACCAATCAGGAAAAGGTCCACACGCTGACCACACCCTCTGTGGACCATTGCTACAAAACTCTTCACTACCCACTCCAGGTGCGGGGGACACAGTGTTGAGGGCATTAGCCCTCTGGGGCGCCCTTTACCTGGCAAAACAATAAAACTATTCTCTTCTACTTCAACACATCCCTCCCGTAAAACAGAAGTGGTGAAGGCCTTGGACGCCATCTAGCTCAATGACTGTCAGATACTCATGTTCTGCCTTCCATGGAGCCCTTGGGGACAAAAGAGGTGCCTGGGGCTGGCAAGGCAGAGTGAGGCTGGCGCTTCAGACCTCTGTCTGGACCTCCAGTGGCCAGAGCCCACTGCCCGGAACTCTGGACACTGTACATCCTTAGAGGTCTTGTTCGAAGAAAGAGTTTAATAACTGAACATCACCTGGTCACATCCCCTCCACAGAATTTCAGCAAGGTGCAGTTATGACTACAAATGATGGATTTCTGATTAACAAAGACCTTGAGCCTCACACTGTGGGGAAACGTCTCCAAACAGGGTCATACGTGTTCTCACCATCTGGACAGCCAGGGGATGCTACGATGCATTGGGGCATGGCTTCAGAGCTCCCACGGTGATTTCTTTGCAGGGCACCCAACACGAGACTATGACTCAGGGCTGGGCTGGTCTTTGAGGAGGTGTGGGAGGGGAGAGGAAGGCAGGGCTGGAAGAGGGAGGGCCGAGTTCCCCGGTGTCCAACCAGTTGCCTTCAGGACAGCTGCCCCATTCCCTGTAATGTCCTTGTCCTTGCCTTTCTCCACATTTCTTCACCCCAGGACTGGACCTGACGCTGCAAGCAGCGTGAATAGAGGATGGCTACCAGGGTCAGGGGCTGGGCTCCCAGTGGGACAGCTGGTCTGCCAGTCGTGTGGCCTGTGACAACTCACTCAGGCTCCCTTCTCTGCAAACGCAATGTCTCACAGCCTGGCTTGCCCTGAATCAATTATAATACATGGAAGATTGTAAGTGCCCAGAATATGTGAACTCTGAACATTTTTCTTTGGTTCCAAACCCTTCTTTTCAAAGATGAAAACACTGAAGCCAAAACAGCTTCCCAAGGTCAGGAGTCTCAGCTCTTCTGATGGAAAAACCAGAACTTTGGCACCGAGTCTTTCTGGTACGACGCCAGGCCCCAGGCCCCGGGCTTGCAGGAAGATCATCCTTTCCCTGCTGGAGAGCACAGAGGTAGGGCTGTCAGCCAGAACATCTCTGTGGGAACAAAGCCAAGTCAGGATCGCAGGCGCCTTCAATCAGGGCCTAGGTTCTCCTCCCATGAGCAGACGAGGAACCTAATCCCCTGGAGATGCCCATGATTCACCATCAGCACAAAGCTAATGAGAAACCAGAACTCCATCTACTTGCTGGTACCTGTGCCAAGTTTTATGGTCTTTGGGGAAATCATATCCAGCACTTTGATGTGAAGCGAAAATCAAAATATTTAGTGCCAGTGAAACAAGGTTCTTTAGTAATTTTCCCCACTGGCTCTGACAATCCTAAAATATATTTGTGGTCAAAGGAAACATTATCATGCCTAGAACTTACTCCTATCCCCATCCATTTAAGTCATAAATGCTAAATGCATACACACTGTAAACATTACACAGCAAAGCTATTTAGATTTATTTTCCCGACTTTCTGAATATAAATTTTCCACCTTTGAGGAGTTTCATTAAGAATGCCATTTAATCTTGTTTCTCCAGCCAAACTGAAATTACAGGATGATGTGAGGTAGCCTAGACATTAACGATGAAAATGCTTATTTTTAAGGAGCTGACTGCCCTCGATCGGGCCTCTGTTTTCATCACAGGGAGCACAGTGAGCACACAGGAAAGTTACCTGAAAGAATCAACAGGTTTAAACAGTAAGTGCTCCCTGGACTCAGAGAAGCAGGAGTCAGGGAGCACCCATGAGCCAGCAAGGTTTTGCGCATTTGGTGCAGAAAGGTGGAGTGAATGAGTGAGATACTAGAAACAGGCATCTTGGAAGAGTTGGCATTGTCCTCTCTGTAAGTTTTCTGTACAGGCAAGGGTGGAGGCAAGGGTTAATTACAGCTAAAAGCTGTGCACTCAGAGAGCTCAGCCCAAAGCAAGGAGCCCCAAGACGCCCCTCGTGATCCCGAAGCGTTGATACACTTGGAAAAGGTAATACCATAGGCAAAACTGTGCAGCTCAGACTCAGCAAACCTGACCCGCGGTGCCTGGTTCTCCTTCCAGTGGAGGGCTGGGCTGCTCACGCTGCATCTGGAGGACAGCAGGGCTTCCCCCTGTAGCTCCCAGGAGGCGTCTGGGATGGACCCGCACCCCACTGCAGTGTCCTTGCCTGGAGAACCCCATGGTCAGAGGAGCCTCATGGGCTACAGTCCATAGCGTCGCAAAGAGCTGGACACGACTGAAGCGACTTGGCGCGCACGCACCATAACTCAGCCAGGGCTTCCTGGAGAGGGAAGCGGTCATCAGCCGTGTTCAGCGGACTAGGAGTCCCGCAAGACTGCCTTGGCTCCCTCTCCACCCACTGCCTACAGTTTCTAAGTTAATGAACAAAAGAGAACTTTCATCAATGCAGAGGCATGACTGCCTGTCCATCTGTTCAAAAATATTTACTGTGCACTATAAAGGCTGGGGCACAATGGAAAGCTCGGTCTTCTTGGAGCAAGCGGCCTCAGAAAAAGGATGCACAGTTCTACAAACACCAAGTGTAATGAAAGGTTTAATAGGAAAATGTAAGTCAGTGGGGGCATTTAAGTAATAGGGAAATGAGCTCAAGAGTGTCTTTAAAACCACGAATACTACTGTTAGGAAGAAGGAAGTCAGCACTTCCTCTCCCACGGCAAGTGAGCGAGCTCATTAGTTGGTTTTCTACAATATCCTCTTTCAGGCCCATGAGCACACTCCCTCTGACATTCTCCAGGATCATTAAGGTCTATAATAAGGTTGTAGAAGCAGACACCCCAACATTTCGAGTCTCCGTACCAGGGCATTAATTGCATTGAAGGATTTGGAAATGATATTTCCCCTTACATAGGTTTTTAACAGCCCAAGGATAGACTATGGATCCAATTGTCCAATTTAATAAAGTAATAAAATAATTTAATAAAATAATAACTATGGTTGCTGAGAACTTAGAGCAAATATTTACTCTGTCATTGCATTTTCATAGTATGAAACCAAATGCAGGATATTTGATCAAATGTTCAGGAACTTATCTTCCAATGACTTTCTTACACACGTTGAATGCTTTGGCAGATTCTCTGCGCAGTTTGACATTTTCTCTTTCTTTTTTTCTCCTCCTAACAAGAGATGTGTCTTTGTGAAGCTGAACTGGGACCTGTAACCTTTTCGAGGTCTCACTTTGCTAAAGTGTACAATGAAGGATGCTAGATTAGATGACGCTGACGGTCCTTCAGCCCTCACACCCGTCCTGTGGTGGGGGCAGGGGGGAGCTCCGCTGGACTTGACAAAGGACGCTGCTACCTTCCCCGGGGTACCCGAGGGGCTCTGGCCTCTCCCGCACTCAGTTCTCACTCACATCCCTTTATCAGAAAAACGTTCCACAGCCTTTCTTTCTGAACTAGACTCTTCCCATCACTCCCTGTTCCGTCTTTATTTTTCTCCTTAGCACTTGTCACCGCTTGACCAGTGTTTCCCTTATTTTCTGCTCTTTAATTACAATGTAAGTAGCCTGGACATGGGACATTGTCTCATCGGTACTCAGGTGCATCCCCGCCCCGAAGCACTGCTGTGTGTTGTGGGTGCCCAGGGAACCCTTGGTGAAGGTTTGATAAACGCATCTGCCTGATCTGACCGTCAGCTGACTTAATTTTTGTAGCACCTAAAATAAGGAAAATTCTGTATTCAAATAAGATGATTAGCTCATTTGAATATAAAACAGGCACAGGTGAGAGTGTGTGCATTCATACTAAGAGCATAAGTCAGCCTCTCTTTTAGGAGGGAAGGCAGTGAGCATGGAAACAAGCCTTCAGTGATGGCCCGGTGAATGCCCAGCTAAGAGCAATAGTGTACGCAATTAACGCGCATCGAATGAAACTGACTTGAACAGGCCATGTCATGCACTCACTCACCAGATAAACAGAGATTACAGGAAATGGGTACTTAAATGTAGAAGTAGTAAACAAGGTTCCCAGCGTGACCTCAGCCCTGAGGAGTTTGGGTCAGCATATCTGGAGCTGACACCTGGGCAGGAAAGCCAGGGAGGGGGCAGCAACCTCAGATCCAGCCTGGCAGGGACAGGGGCAAAGCGAAGGTGACTCTTCAGAGTGGGGGATGCATTACCCCATAGCTGCTCCATCCCATGGCGAGGCTTCCCTCTGGTTAAACCAGGAAAGGAAGCTACGATTCCCATCGTGAGACCTGCGGGGGGTCTCTGCCCCGTGGGTTGCAGTGTAATACACAAAGATGCAACGACTCGGGCATCCTGAAGGAATCACTGGAGTAGCTGAAAAGACAGCTTGGTGGGATTACAGGCATGAGACAGAGAAAGAACGTGTTCATCACTCATTCGTGTCCGACAGTGATCCCATGGACTATTCTCCAGGCCAGAATACTGGAGTGGGTTGCCATTCCCTCCACCAGGGGATCTTCCCAACCCAGGGATGGAACCCAGAACCCAGAACCCAGGTCTCCTGCATATAAGGCAGATTCTTTACCATCTGAGTTCCCTGGGAAGCCCCATGACAGTGAGAGAGAGAGGAAAAGAGAGATGTATAAATATCTTTAATTCAAAGGGAACACTGCCTCTCCCAAAATTACCTTGTCATTTACTTCTGGGCCTCTGCCATGGTTAAGGGCAAGTCTGATCTGTAGGTAACTGCAAAGGGGACTCAACATTTTTGAAATACAGGCAGACACAATCAGTTTTCTGACTTTTAGAACAACTTTTTTTTGTGTGTGAATCATCCATTCTGAGTATATGTTTTATTTATTATTCTGGGCATCAAACAATTTTTTATTTTTTGCAAACATTATCCATTGGGGAGATTTAAAAAACTTGAAAATTTCAAAGTTATTCAAAAGGCTCGAAAAGAAATTACCCAAGACGACTACCATGGTAATGAGTTTGCAAGGAAAACACACATTCCAGTGTGTATTTTCCTGTTCTATATTTTGCCCCACAGATAATCCATGATATATTGCAGTTGTAAAACATTGATACATGAGATGATGGGCTTATTTCATGTAAACTGAAGTGGTTGATGCCAAATGCTGGGATGCTGGGGACGGCTATGCCCGCTGGGACCGAGACGGCTAGAGGTTTTCCCTGGAAAAACACTGTGAGATCAAGCCTTACAGGATGCGTGAGAGCGGCCATGCTTTCTCCACCTCTGTGCCTTGTTAAGACAGAATGAATTCCTTAGCTAATGGAAATATTTTAAAGTAATAATTAAAAAAAAACCCAGTCACGTGGGTGCGGTGGGAGGGGGGCTTCACAGGGAGAGGATATAGCTGATTCAGTCTGCTGTACAGCAGAAGCTAACACAACATTGTAAAGCAGTTACCTTACAATTAAAAACAAAAATCTCAAATCCAGTCACAGAACGCTATTTTTTTTTATCTTGCACAATTTATCTCTTCAGACCGAATGAAATGAAAATAGATACTTGCTACTTTCCAGTCTGGCCGGCTCCTTCTTTCTTATGCTCCATGGGCGCAGCCAGAGCATCTCTTGCACCCTCGTCCATCACCGCCAGTGCTAGCCCGGGCCCGTGCTGTGTGTTATCAGAGGCAACAAAACCGAGGGCCAGGACTTCCCAGGTGGTGCACGGCTGAGACGCCCTGCTCCCCAGGCAGGGTGCCCCGGGTTCAATCCCTGATCAGGGAACTAGATCCTACATACTGTGACTAGGAGTCCGCAAGTCACAACCAAAGACCCTGCGGCCACAACCAAGACCCAGCTCAGCCAAGTAAATAAAAGTAGATTAAACACTTTTTAAGAAAACAAAAGGCCTGCCATGAGCCAGGAAACAGACTAGACATTGGCTTTACAACAATACGAGACACAACCCCAGGCCTCGAGGAATACCACCTACTTAGACACCCAGGTGCGGAGGCTTCGGTCAAAGCTCCTTCTATTAAGTAAATGGTGTGGCTCATGAAGGCCACACAGATTTGAAAGGATGATGATCAAGAAGGCTTCTCGGAGGAAACAATGTTTCATCTGGATCTCCAAGGTAAGCAGGACTACATCTTCCATCTGGGGACTTGACTCCTTCTTAGAAGTACCTTTTCTGATCACACTGAATTGCCAATAGATGCTGCCCTCACATTCTAAGGACAGCTGCATGGAATTTCTTTTTGAAAAAAAGAGAAACACCAATCCAGCTGCTGCTGCTGCTGCTTAGCCACGCAGTCACGTGTGATCAAGCACGTATTCCACTGCATCCCGACGCCACATGGCACCTGCCTTTGTTCCGTCTGAAAAGAAGGCTGGAGAGTGCTCACCTTGGGCTCTTGCTAGCTACAGATGCCTGGCAAGGGGCTGGTCCCTGTGAAGCCCCCCTCCCACCGCACCCACGTGACTGGGTTTTTTTTTAATTATTACTTTAAAATATTTCCATTAGCTAAGGAATTCATTCTGTCTTAACAAGGCACAGAGGTGGAGAAAGCATGGCCGCTCTCACGCATCCTGTAAGGCTTGATCTCACAGTGTTTTTCCAGGGAAAACCTCTAGCCGTCTCGGTCCCAGCGGGCATAGCCGTCCCCAGCATCCCAGCATTTGGCATCAACCACTTCAGTTTACATGAAATAAGCCCATCATCTCATGTATCAATGTTTTACAACTGCAATATATCATGGATTATCTGCTGTCTCTTATACACATCTTGCAGAAACCCCACCCCTGCTCCCCCACCCGGATCACGGCCGCAAGGAGGCTGAGCGCCCCACCTGAGCCGGAAGCCCGGCAACTGCCCTGAAATGGACGACTGCCTTCTGATTCCTGTTCCCTTCGGGCAAGTTCCTGCCATTATTTCCTTACAGGTTTGGAGGACACTGTATCTTTGAAGCTTCTGAACCATCCCACATGGAAAAGGCAGCCTCAAACCAAACAGAGATCTCAAGCTGGATCACATTTCACCAGAAGGATGCCAGACATCTGCTCAGAGCAAATGAAAAGGCTGGAAGCATCTTCTAAAAACAGGTAACTGGAACTTCTCTGCAGGCACGTTTTGTGAGAAGGATGATTTTATTTTGTCACAGGCACTACAAGAATTCAAACAATGTGTTGTTGTTTAATCACTAAGTCTCAACTGGCTCTTTGTGACCCCAGGGACTGCAGCCCACCAGGCTCCTCTACCCATGGCATTCTTCAGGCAAGAATACTGGAGTGGGTTGCCATTTCCTCCTCCAGGGGATCGTCCCGACCCAGGGATCAAACCCACATTTCCTGCACTGGCAGGCGGATTCTTTACCGTTGAGCCACCAGGGAAGCACAGACTTAATTCATATCTGATGTCAACATGAGTTTTGACTTGTATTTCAGTTAGGAAAAAAATGACTTCCTAACAAGAAATTAGAATTTTAGGAAAGAGCTTTTAATGAAAAGAAAAGAAAAAAAAAAAAAAAACACCAGAAAATGAGTTTATGAGCAATTTCTAACAGATGTTTGGAAATTGTTAAAGATGCAGCCAAATCACTGAAGCTCTATGTTTCAAAATCTAAATCTACAATCATTCTTCATCAGATGGATGGTACTCTCTGGATTCCAGTAAACAGGGCACAACAATTATCTCAGATATACCTAAAATAGCTAATGGTAAAATAGCTAACGGTTTAAAAAGTAGCCCCGAGAGAACTTCCAGATGCAAACTAGCATATACAGATTAGATAAATAACAAGGCCCTACTGTATAGCACAAGCGACTATATTCACCATCCTGTGATTAAAAAATAATGCAAAGGAAGATGAAAAAGACCCTGATGCTGGGAAAGATTGAGGGCAGCAGGAGACGGGGGCGACAGAGGATGAGATGGTGAGACAGCATGACCAACTCAGTGAACATGAATTTGAGCAAACCCAGGAAAGAGTGAAGGACAGAGGAGCCTGGTGTGCTGCAGTCCACGGGGTCGGCAAGAGTCGGATGCAACTTAGCGACTAAGCCACTAAATCACTTTTCTATAGAGCAGAAATTAACATAACACTGTAAATCAACCATACTTCAAAAACGGAAAATTTAATAAAAGAAGCCCCTGAAAGAAACGTGGCATCGCACTTAGCCAGCAGCTGCTAGAAGTTGTATTTAGCCCTTTAACAAAGATCGGTTGCATCTGGGGCCCAGAAGTGCTTCCCTGAGTCCAGGCAGAGGCTGTGTGGTTGCTGGAGTCTATCTTTCAGTCTGGTTTAGAACTTGGCCCAAGTAAAGCTTGGAGAAATACAAAATGATCAGTCCTACTGAAGCGAGGGTAGACGATACGATGGATGAACAAGGTTATTGAGGTGACCTGACTCTGGGTCCAGAACTCACACACACAGTTTATTTCCAGCCTCAGCTGTCCCATCACCTGTCCGTGTGTTAGGAAGAAGAGAGGAGTCAGGGGTGTGGTGGGGACTGGAGAAGGGGACAGAGTGAACACATACACTCTTCAAAGTTACAGCCTCCTATCTGAACAGTAACTAGTTGAGGTTTGCTGTGATGTGCTGCTCAGGTTGATCCATCACAAAAGATGCATTAGTCAGGAAGAGAACTGGAAGAATCTTGGAGCAGGGTTTCCTAAGGTACCCTGGGCTCTGGGCAGACAACTCCTGCACAAGACTTCTCATCCAAGTGAAGTCAAGTTTAAAGCAACACTGTTGTCAGGCTGGAAGAAGTCGAAAAGAGACAGGCTTTTGAAGATGACAGGCTCAGCGCTGGAGCTGGCTCCATTGTTTCAGCAAACATTCGCCCGTCCATTCACTGAATCAACACTGTCAAAGCGCTTGACTTATATACATGCATGAAATGAAAGAGAGAAAGAAAACAGGCAAGGAAAGGCAGGGAGGGAGTGATGCTGGCACTCCAGGGCTGGGAGGTTAAAAAGAATTTCTGGAACATGAAGGGGTGGAGTCAGCGTGTCCCACACAGACTGCCGTCGATGGGCACTCAGACTCACTGGGGCTGTGTCCTCAAAACAGGTCCCTTGGGCACTGAATGACCTTGGAGGCTTGGGAGAAACTGGGATGTAAAGACAGGTGCAGTCAGAGCCCAGAAGCTTTAAGTAAACGAACAGCAGTTTAACCCAGGGAAGAAGACTCTGGCTATGGAAAACCAAACCTTTAAACCAAAGTTTAACCCAGGAAAGAAAACATCATGGCTACAGAAAATCAAATCTCCTTTTTTAAAAAAATTAACATTTGTTTTAATTGCAAATACATAATTTTTCTTAGAGTAGATACTAGAAACTTACAGAGGAATTTCTGTTGTTTTCCTTGAATGTTTACTTTCTTCCAAAAAAACTATTGAATTCAGGAAAACTCAAGTCGGAGCGTGAAGGCTTCCACCCCATTTTCCATTTTAACAGAGAAAATGACACGAGAAAGATCACTCTAAAATAAACCCAGATATTTTACAGCCTTTGATTCCCAAATGGAAGAGGCAGATAAGCGTGATCCCAGTGCCTCCTCAGAGAGCGGCGAGCTCAGTCTTTCCCCCTCACATCCACGTGAGCTCTCTCCTCCACCTGCGGCCCCACCCCAGCCCGCCTATCTGCTTTGGGTGCCGAGACAGTCGCCTGCCCACAGGTTGGCAGCAGGCTTCCTGTCTAAATGTCGTGGTCTGCAAGCGCCCTCATTCTTCCCCGGAGCTCCGAGAGCCCTTCTTCTCAGGGTAAGGACACACTCTTTGTGGGTTTTGCGTCCTGACATTCTGCACCCCAAAACATTCTCAGCATTTAACAATCCAGCTGCTGCTGCTGCTGTTCAGTCACTCAATCATGTCCAACTTTTTTGCAACTGCCAGGCTCCTCTGTCCATAGCGTTTCCCAGGCAAGAATACTGGAGTGGGTTGCCATTCTTTCTCCAAGGGATTGTAACCAAACCAGGGATCGAACCTGCTTGGCAGGCAGATTCTTGACGGCTGAGCCACCTGGGAAGCCCTTTAAGATCCCAGAGGGAACATAAAGTTTGAATCCACTTTCAGCAAACAATGGAAATATCCTAAAGTGGGATCCAGATACTATGTTTCCAAAGCTCAATAAACTCTGAAGCCTTCCCTTCCTCTTCTTTGCTTCAATTAGCTTTATCATGGGTTATAAAAGAAATGGGAGTCAGGTGAGGTGATGGGTCTCCATCAGCCCTACTGTGGCAATCGCTTGGCAACACACAACTGTGACTCTTATCATCACATCATACACCTTAAACTTACACGTTATATATCAATTATATCTCAATAAAGCTGGGGGGGGAAAGGAGATAAAGGTTTCTCCTCAAAAATAAATTTAAAAAATCATGGTTCAAATGTGGACAGGTTGCCCACTCTTCTCTGACCCTCTGACCCTGTAATTCTAAGACAAAACCTAGAGACGGTCACTGGATCCCACCAGTGATCCAAGCCAAGATCCGAGAATGTCATCGTCTAAAGAAACGCGAGTTCTCCTGTCTGTGCCCTTGTGCGGAATTATGCAGCCTGTTCTTGAAAGTCATCCCACGTTCCCCAAGCAATAACAGTTGGTACGAAGGGCCATAAACCTCCCCCAGATGACACCAGGCTGACACCTGCCCCTCCCGCCCCACACCAGTGAGGCGGCCCCTCTGTGGGTGGGGTGGTTGTGGGCGGGGTCATCTGACACCAGGGCCCACCAGCCCGGAGCCCCGCCCCTCCTGGTCTCCTCCCGTCCCTCCTCCCACGCCCCGGGCAAGGTGGAGACGTGCTGACCGGCCTCTGCTGCTGGAGACAGGGGCCCCTGGCCAGGAGCGCCTCCATCACAGCGCCTCCGACTCCCATCTGGATGCGCACACACATGAGCTTTCGCACTTAACACACTCACCCACTTATAAACACACTCTTACACCCGCACCCACTCGCACACACCCACACCCATACACACACCCACGCACACAGACCCACACCCACGCACACACCCATGCACACAGACCCACACCCATGCACACACCCACGCACACAGACCCACACCCACGCACACACCCATGCACACAGACCCACACCCACGCACACACCCACGCACACAGACCCACACCCACGCACACACCCATGCACACACCCACGCACACAGACCCACATCCACTCACACACACACCCACACACACCCACACACTCACACCCACTCACCCACGCACAAAGACCCAGACCCACTCACACCCATTCACACATCCACGCACAGAGACCCACACCCACTCAGACACCCAAGCACACAGACCCACACCCATGCACACACCCACGCACACAGACTCACACCCACGCACACAGACCCACACCCACAGACTCACGCCCACAGACTCACACCCACTCACCCATGCACAAAGACCCAGACCCACTCACACCCACTCACACATCCACATCCACTCACCCACTGACCCACATGCACATTTACTCACACCCACATAAACCCACGCAGCGCTGCGCTCCGAGGACCCTGTCCTCACCCCTCGCCCGCTGCGATCTCTTGGAAGAGAACAGAAGGGTTTATCTTGGGAAAGGCACACCAGTTCCCCCCACCAGGATGAAACGCTGATTTGGTTTCTGTGCGAAGAAAGCCCTGTTTAATGAACTGAGTAATCCATCGCCCACCACCCTCCTCCGCCGCAGCCCCCGTGCATCACGCTCACCACACCTTTCGCTGACTCCTCAGCTTTTACGTCCTGGTAAAGCATTGCAATCTCCATAGTAATGTGGACTTCACAGAAACTGCGTTTCCGGGACTCATTTATTCCCCCGACTTACTGCTGGGATCTCCGTAATTCCTCATTCCTCATTTCTCTGATTTTCTACACGCATTAAAAAGCAAGTCCACTCCCAGGAGCTGGGGCCCATTCCTACCGCACCAGTGGCCAGACCCGGGCTCCCAGCTCCCCTCTCCAGAGCCACCCTGGGGTCCCCCACAAGGGCAGCCCTGTGCCCTCATGGCATGCAGGGGGGCCTGGAAAGGTCGCCCTCCCTGACACTTCCCCTGCTTGTTTCCTCAGCAGTCTGGGTGACATTCAAGTTTGCAGAAATGGTGGGTGAGAGCAGAACTCGGAAGACAATGCAAAGTGTCAGCCTCCACCCTCCGTCCCAACGAATAAAGGTAACTGTGCATCTCTTCCCCGTCAAGCACACACGCGCACGCATAGCCGCAGACGCACCCCTTACCAGTGCACCGAGGAGACCGGAGGACACAGTGGTGTCCACTTTCTGATGGGCTGTGATCAGGAGGGGCATGCTGGCCATGCCCGTCCGCTCAGCACACTGGCATCCAGACCCCCGGGGCGGCTCCAACGCGCCCACTCCAGCGCCGTCAGCCCTCCTGGCCGGTGCGCGGAGCAGAAGCCGCCAGCTTCTTGTCATCCTCAGGCTGATCCATCACCTTCCATGCCCGCCCTCCCTCCTCCATGAAGGAAAAGAGAGAAGGAAGGCAAGATGAAATCCACTGAGAAAGTCCCACCCTCGCTGTCTGGGATTCTCCGGACACCCAGGGTCCTGAGAGAAGGTGCCGAGCAGGTCTCCACCTGCGTTGGCATCGGTTTTCAGGGTTTGGGTCTCGTTCCCCGACTGAGCTCCTAATAGCATCCTGGCTCCCCTTGCCTCTGTTTCCCTCCAAGCTTATCCCTCAGACCAGTTCCATTCTGGCCGGTGACACAGCACCCACCACACCACCACCACGTGCACGCTGCCGCCTGGGTGCTTGTAAATTACACCCGCTCCGTAAATCACACCTCAGACGGAGGTCCCTCAGCTCTGAAGGAGGATACCGTTTTATTTATGCTGCACTTACACACCTGCATATTGGACTCTATATTTAAATCAGACAACAAATCAATGGTACCAAGAGGAGGCAGATGAAAAAAATTCCTGCCTGTCATCCCCACAGGCAAAGAGCTTCAAGACTTACTGCCAGCCTTTTGTTGACAACTCACCCTTGGAAGGAAGGTCAGTGCTCAGAACTATGCACCACTCCACCCAGACACTGCTCGCAGACCAAACTCACCCCAAGTGTTCTGGGGTCCAGAGAGGAAGCTTTGAAGTCCAGCTGGAGATGGAAGGTGACTGACATTTAGTTTAGTTGTCTAAGAGGGGAAAAAAAAAATGGTCTGGCTTCATTCCTTTTCAAGTCTGCTAATTTTGGGGGTTAATCACCAGAAGATGCTTCTCTGCTTTCTGGATGGGGAGTCTTCCTCACCTCCTTCCCCGTGAGGGGCAATGAGCTCCTCGGACGAGTTCCGTCCTGAGACGACATGAAACACACCTGCCTTGTTGCTGCTGTTCAATTGCTCTGCTGCTGCTGCTGCTGAGTCGCTTCAGTCGTGTCCGACTCTGTGCGACCCCGTAGACAGCAGCCTACCAGGCTCCCCCGTCCCTGGGATTCTCCAGGCAAGAATACTGGAGTGGGTTGCCATTTTCTTCTCCAATGCATGAAAGTGAAAAGCGAAAGTGAAGTTACTCAGTCGTGTCTGACTCTTAGCGACCCCATGGACCGCAGCCTACCAGGCTCCTCCATCCATGGGATTTTCCAGGCAAGAGTACTGAAGTGGGGTGCCGTTGCCTTCTCCGTTCAGTCGCTCAGTCATGTCCAACTCTTTGTGACCCTGTGAACTGTAGCACACCAGGCTTCCCTGTCCTTAAATATCTCTCAGAGTTTGCTCAAACTCATGTCCATTGAGTCGGTGATGCCCTCCACCCATCTCATCCTCTGTCATCCCCTTCTCCTCCTGCCTTCAATCTTTCCCAGCATCTGGGTCTTTTCCAATGAGTCGGCTCTTTGCATCAGGCCAAGGAACTGGAGCTTTGGCTTCAGCATTAGTCCTTCCAATTACTATTCAAGGCGGATTTCCTTTAGGATGGACTGGGTTTAATCTCCTTGCTGTCCAAGGGACTCTCAAGAGTCTTCTCCAGCACACATCGGGATGATTTTTTAAAGCTGCTCAGTTCACATAGGGGAAACCAATAGCTTGAGCTTCAGCATAATGAAAAGGCACTGAAGCCCCAGTAACTATACCAGGAGCTTCCTTGGGTTGAGCAGTTCATGAACGAAAAACTTGTAAAAACAACATTTCTTACGATCTGCTGCTTGCCTTTGATGAGTCAGCAGGGGAGATCCGTGAAACTCAAGAGTATGAAATCTCACATCTTGGTGCATCACAACTTTTACCAAATGATAAATGACATCTAATCAAATAAAAAATATATACTCACTTTCTAAATAACCTTGCCTGCCAAAATATTAAACAAATCAAACCACACAAGCCTTCCTCAGGGATGACATGACTTAACTACAAGCTCATTTTATCAGCACGTCTTTTTCTTTCTTTTTTTCTGAAGTTTCAGCCCAGCCCTGTGTTATGAGCATAAAGAGAAACATGCTGCGTGAATGCCACTTGCCCCGAGAATTTACAAATGGTCTGACTAGCTTTCCTCAGAAGAAGTCTACGGTATCTCACTGTTGTTGTCGTTTAGTCACTAAGCTGTGTCCGACTTTTTGTGACCCCATGGATTGCAGCACGCCAGGCTTCCCTGTCCATCACCATTTCCCAGATTTTGCCCAAACTCATGTCCACTGAGTTGGTGATACCATCCAACCATGTCACCCTCTGTTGCCCGCTTCTCATCCTGGCCTCAATCTTTCCATGGTGGAATTTAAACCAGTTGTGATGTTTTCAGCATACATTTGACTATGCTGAAAAATCAAGAACTTGCACGATTCTAAAGGTGAAGCTCACCAGTGATTCTGGCTAAAAGCTGAGTTTGTTGTTGCCGTGGCACATGGACCTGGACAAAGATTACACCAGTTCCTGTGCGATTTCTGTGCTTCTCTGCTCCTGGCTCTAGCTCATCATATAATGAATCCTTTCAAGTGTGGACTGAGACAGAGGGTTAAATTCTATTTGCCCAATCTTATCTTCAGGGCGCTTTTTCAGATCTGCAAGATCTAAGCAAATGCTAGCTGAACCACATCTTAATTAAAGATGTCATGTCCAGTTTGGAGCCTACAGAAGTAAGATGAACAGATCTTGGAAGGAGTTTAGAGGAAGCCATAAAAAATTAGCAACATTACTTATTTCTCTACTTAGACAAATAGACCAAAGGCAATGATAATTTCTGAGGGAGACATGATTGCTTGGAATCATTTTGCAGTCGAGCAATTTTTCTGCATGAAGACATCCTTTAAGAGTGACAAATGGGTATGTGTTTTTCATTTATAATGGAGAATCAAAAGGAAAAGAACTCAGTTTGAATTTCAGCAGTAGGGCTGCTGGTCAGACCCCAGTGGAACCAGAGACTTTTCTTTCTCTTTGTCTCTCTTTGGAGACTTTCTAAACAGTGCATTTATTGAGTGTTTGCTTTGAAAGAGAAGTTCGTATTTACCTTTGTGATTAATCAGGTGCCTGGGTCGCACAGAGTCGGACACGACTGAAGTGACTTAGCAGCAGCAGTAGCAGAAGTAAGACACGGGCTTCCCAGGTGGCGCTAGTGGTAAAGAACTCGCCTCCCCATGCCGGTTAGATGTAACAGACTCGGGTTTGATCCCTGGTTGGGGAAGAACCCCTGGAGGAGGGCACGGCAACCCACTCCAGTATTCCTGCCTGGAGAATCCCATGGACAGAGGAGCCTGGCGGGCTACAGTCCATAGGGTCGCACAGAGTCAGACATGACTGAAGCAAGTTAGCACGCACACACACAAAAGTAAGACTCAGCTATAGTTTAGACTGCTCTTACGGTCATTTTTCTCTTCCCCAAAGATTTCTCCTCAAAGGACAATTAGGGACTGACTAGATTTTCATGCTCAGATACCTTGCAGTAAGACATATTGCTCCAGAATCTAAATTTCACCAACATCAGAGAAATACCAAAGTCCATTTTTCCCATTTACCCCAAACTGTCAAATGCCAAGTGAAAGAAACTAGGGTGACTTCTCCCCGACACACTGCATGGTCTCTGCTCTCGTTTCTCCGCGATTCTGCTCAGTTATTCCATCTCTACTGGAATGCAGAATGCTCAGCTTTACCACTGGACTTAGTGACCCAAATCATCTCTTGAGTACACAAGAAAATTAAAAAAAACAACACGATACAACCCCAGCCCCTCCTTCCTTCCTGTCCTCGCGTCCTCTCTGGCCTGGAAGAGTGGGGTCTGGGCATCTGGGAAGGACACGTGTCCCACGTGGCCATAGCATTGCGGAGGGTGCCCCCAATCTCTCTCCTCCGCTCAGCGCAGGGAGTGGCAGGCAGTGGGCGTTCAGTAAACAGAATGAACGTGAGCGAGAGATCATTTTAAATTGATTAAAATCTTCCCATTACTCTACTGTGCACAGACCAAGTGTTCATTCCTTGCAGCCGCCAGAATTGATGGCGGAGAGGAGTCTGCAAGGTCCCACTCAAAGCTCTTTTTGTTAACTGAAGTGTACTTGACTCACAGTGCTGTGTTAGCTTCAGCTACACAGCACAGTGGTTCAGCCATATGTTTATTCTTTTTCAGATTCTTTTCCATTATAAATGATCATAAGTTACTGACTTATACCGCAAGGTGAGGCTTCCCTGGTAGCTCAGATGGTAAAGAATCCGCCTGCAATTCGGGAGACCCGGGTCAACCCCTGGGTCGGGAAGATCCCCCGGAGAAGGGCATGGCAGCCCACACCAGTATGCCTGCCTGGAGAATCCCCAGGGACAGAGGAGCCTGGTGGGCTACAGTCCATGGGGTCACACAGAGGGGGACGCGACTGAGCGACAAAGCACAGCATGTAAGGAGTGACTGCAGCTCCCCGTGCTACACAGCAGGCCCTTATTGGCCATCCATTTCTGCTTCACTGACTACGCTAAAGCCTTTGACTGTGTGGATCACAACAAACCGGAAAATTCTGAAAGAGATGGGTATACCAGACCACCTTACCTGCCTCCTGAGAAACATGTATGCCGGTCAAGAAGCAACAGTTAAAACTGGACATGGAACAATGGACTGGTTCCAAATCGGGAAAGAGGTACATCAAGGCTGTATATTGTCACCCTGTTTATTGAACTTATATGCAAAGTACACCACACGAAATGCTGGAACTGGATGAAGCACAAGCTGGAATCAAGATTGTGGGGAGAAATATCAATAACCTCAGATATGCAGATGACACCACCCTTATGGCAGAAAGTGAAGTGGAACTAATAGCCTCTTGATGAAAGTGAAAGAGGAGAGTGAAAAAGATGGCTTAAAACTCAACATTGAAAAAAATAAGATCATGTTATCTGGTCCCATCACTTCATGGCAAATAGATGGGCAAACAATGGAAACAGTGACAGATTTTATTTTCGTGGGCTCCCAAATCACTGCAGATGGTGACGGCAGCCATGAAATTAAAAGATGCTTCCTCCTTGGAAGAAAAGCTATGACAAACCTAGACGTCATATTAAAAAGCAGAGACATTACTTTGCCAACAAAGGTCTGTCCAGTGAAAGCTATGGTGTTTCCAGTAGTCATGCATGGATGTGAGAGCTGGACCATAAAGAAGGCTGAGTGTTGAAGAACTGATGCCTTTGAACTGTGGTTCTGGAGAAGACTCTTGAGCGTCCCTTGGACAGCAAGGAGATCTGACCAGTCCATCCTGAGATCAGTCCTGAATATTCATTGGAAGGACTGATGCTGAAGCTGATGCTCCAATACCATTGCCACCTGATGCGAAGAACTGATTCATTAGGAAAGACCCTGATGCTGGGAAAGAGTGAAGGCAGGAGAAGGGGACGACAGAGGATGAGATGGTTGGATGGACATGAGTTTGAGCAAGCTCTGGGAGATGGTGAAGGACAGGGAAGCCTGGTGTGCTGCAGTCCAAGGGATTGCAGAGTTGGACACGACTGAACAACAATTTTATATATAGAAATGTGTATACATTATTCCCAAACCCCTAATTTATCTCTTCCCCCTTCTCCTTTGGTAACCATGTCTGTTTTCTAAGTCTGGGGGTATAGTTCTGTTTTGCAAATAAATTCATTTGTATCAATTACCACTCAAAGTTCCTCAACACCCATCACAACTTTGCTCTTCGGGGTAGAGTGTCACAGAAGCCAAAGATAAGATCAGAACTCATACTATTATTAGTACATATAAAATTTTTATATTAATTTAGCTTGACCTTAAAAAAATGGTCCTAATTGGGAGACTTATGGAGGCAAGAACAAGACCAGTGCAGTGAAAGTTCCAGCACTCTGCGTTTGCCCGTCAGTGTCTCCTCCTGAATCAGGATGCAGGTGCAGACGACAGTGGGATGGGAGTCTGTTATTTCCATCCTCTTCACTTTGCTGCAGTAGAAAAGGGGGGAGAATGATTCTCCACAGCTACAGCTGCACCTGCTCGGAGGCAGCCTCCGCACAAGGGGTTCAGACGGCTTCTCAGGGGCTGGCGTGGGCTGACGACAGAGCTGAGGGACACCTCCCTCCCCACCCCCTACCTGTCTAGATTTCTGGTTCGATTTCTGCTCATCTGACCTAGACGTGGTTCTGGAAAGAGCTTTTCCTAAACTCCCTTTGGAAAATGTAGAAGGAAGTACTTTGTTAGAAAGATGTTTTGATTTCTTAAATTACTATAGACTTTCTTCAATGCTTCAGCTCCGTTCAGTTCAGTCGCTCAGTCGTGTCCGACTCTTTGCGACCCCATGAATCGCAGCACGCCAGGCCTCCCTGTTCATTACCATGTCTCGGAGTTCACTGAGACTCACGTCCATCGAGTCAGTGATGCCATCCACCCATCTCATCCTCGGTCGTCCCCTTCTTCTCCTGCCCCCAATCCCTCCCAGCATCAGAGTCTTCTCCAATGAGTCAACTCTTTGCATGAGGTGGCCAAAGTACTGGAGTTTCAGCTTTCGCATCATTCCTTCCAAAGAAATCCCAGGGCCGATCTCCTTCGGAATGGACTGGTTGGATCTTCTTGCAGTCCAAGGGACTCTCAAGAGTCTTCTCCAACACCACAGTTCAAAAGCATCAATTCTTCGGCATTCAGCCTTCTTCACGGTCCAACTCTCACATTCATACATGATCACAGGAAAAACCATAGCCTTGACTAGACGGACCTTAGTTGGCAAAGTAATGTCTCTGCTTTTGAATATACTATCTAGTTTGGTCATAACTTTTCTTCCAAGGAGTAAGCGTCTTTTAATTTCATGGCTGCAGTCACCATCTGCAGTGATTTTGGAGCCCAAAAAAATAAAGTCTGACACTGTTTCCCCTGTTTCTCCATCTATTTCCCATGGAGTGATGGGACCGGATGC